>CM050211.1:18738649-18876149 GCA_027475355.1 Coilia nasus
TGAACGCAATAAACATATGCTTAAACCAAAGTAACATAACGTGAAGTTGTGTTACCATGCCTTAAACACAGCGTAACCATACCTTACACAAAAGCGCTGCTTTAAACTTTAGTTGCAATTCTGCAACACACTTGCTCCTTTTTGCAACACACTTGCTCCTGCACACTACACACTATTTCATACATAAGACACTTCGTTCAAAAATGAAATACAGATGTATCATTGGCAAAACACATCTATTCAAAATACAAAAAACAGTGTTTTATATAAAGTAGACTAGTGTGTTGCTGCTGATTTGACAGTGTTTTTATAAGATGCAAGTGTGTGCAATTTTGTCAAAGGATTGTTTTTGACAAAGGATTTTGACAAAGGATTGTTAGGTTTTGATTGCCGAGTTTCAATTTCACATAGATGTGAATGGTTTATTTCCAAATGTTGTGTCTTATGTGCTTGTGTGTAGAGTTTTGGCACAGCGAGCCAGGTTGAACAAAATGTGTTTAAGCAATGGGCAAAAAGTGTAAGCCTGTGAAAAATATATTAAGCTCTCTCAGCTGGCCCCTGTCTCTCACTCACATTATTCAAAACATGTCCTTGACTTCTCTGCGCATGAGGAATTCAAGGATGTGACAGGGGAATCTGTCCACACTTCTGTAGTTGCATTTTTATTATTATTATTTTTACATTACACTTAGCAGACGCTTTTATCCAAAGCGACTTACAAAAGGAAGACATAATAGCAAACAGATGTGTAGAGAACATCGAAGGTACCTCTGTAAAGAGATGGTTAGTAGAATTTGGTTTTGTTAAGCAGTCTCGGAAAAGAAGGGTCTTCACAAGCTTTTTGAAGGTCGAGAGGGAAGTTGCTGCTCTTGTAGGGACTGGTAGGTTGTTCCACAAATGAGGGACAACAACCAAGACACACTGTGGAACACACTGTTCCACAACTGAGGGACAACAATCGTGATTTGGGATTGCACCAGCCGTTGCAACTGTGTAGAATATATTTGTTGTAGAACGTATTTGTCTTTGGAATATGCATAGTGTGTGTGTGTGTGTGTGTGTGTGTGTGTGTGTGTGTGTGTGTGTGTGTGTGTGTGTGTGTTTTGAAAGTCTTTGTTAGACACCACCCATAGCTTTCGTCGTCTCTTTTTGGGGTATCTCGTCACTGAAGTTCCCCTCCCGCTAACTCTCTCTGCATCTCTAACTCTCTGTGCCCCCCCCTCCAACTCCCTCTCCCTCCCCAGCAGAGTTCTCCCGGCCCGTGTCTGGGCTGAGTCACGACCAGGACGGCCTGTCTCAGCGTAGCATCAGCGAGATCCCTCGCTCGCCCTCCGGAGACGAGCACGACCACCGCGGCGACCTGAGCACGGACCAGGAGCTGGACACCGAGTATGAGCAGGACCAGAACACCGAGACTCTGGACCAGGACCCTGACAGCGTCACCACGCCAACCAAGAGGAAGGAGATCAAGGTACACAGAAAAAAGTTCCCCCATGACACACACACACACACACACACACTTACACACTCACGCTTGCACGCACACACACACATAAACACACACACACACACACACACACACACACACACACACACACACACACACACACACTTACACACACACAAATGCATACATACACACCTCTTAGGGAAGTGTGATAGCTTTGCTGACCCGCCTAAAGCTGAATATTTCATGAAGGAGCTAGCTGCCTGTCAGCCAAATCCAAACTCCCTGCCAAGGTTGTTTTGTCTCTCCACTTATTCACAAGGATGGAAAATGCAAACTGCAATTGAAATCAAAACAATCGAAGCAACACAGTGAAAGAAAACAATGTATAAAAACATGGAAAATGTCTTCCTTCTAATGCATTAGATCTTTTCTGTTTTAAAATAACAAAACAGGCTTCAGAACTCACAACTCCGGCATTTTATGTATGCTTGTGCAACACTGAAATAACTCCCAGGTGGGGTGGCCACCCATACACATCAGAAGAAAAGCATTGCATTTCGCAAGCCAACTTTTGCTTGGTGTACCAATCCCCTTTTAGCCTGTCACACAGTTACTCCACATCCTCCTCCACTTCAAGCTGTTGTTTTACCTACCAGGAAAACTACTCACCTCACTTGACCCGCAGTTGATACACAGTAATCCTGTAATCCTGTGTGTATATATACCAAGCCCATTACAAAAGAGCCCGTACAATTTGCGCACGTTGCAAAACAAACACACAGTCACACCTGTCTCTGAATAGAGTTAGGCTGCGCTAAGTGAGTAATTAGAAACACTGCTGAGTCATGAAGAAGTGCGGTCTGCTTGAAGAGTGAATGTGTAAGTACCGCTTCATGGTTGAGAAGACTGAGGTTGCTTGACCTACCACAGTGGGTGTTGTTTTAAACACAGCGGCAGCCTACCTTTACTCTCTTCGCAAGACTAACATGTCTAATAGCCTGGAGCCTTGCCTAGCAGTTGGAACAGTATTGGGTTGGAACACACGTAGCTTTACTGTCCCCAAAACGTTGCCCTCTGCTTTCTGGAGTTAAGTGTATGTGTTTGCTGACGTGTCAAACAGGAGATGGGGGAAAAGGATAAAGTCATCTCTGCACTTCAGCTAAATATGTGCCAAACACATATTTAACAACAGTCTTGTGGTCTACACTTTTCCTCTGTCTCTGTCTCTGTCTCTCTCGCTCTCTCTCTCTCTTTCTTTTTCTCTCTCTCCCTCTTTCTCTGTCTTTATCTCTCTCTCTCTCTAAATATTTTTACTATTTAGCAGAGAGTTGTGGTTGTTCTGCTCCATAATTACTCAGTAGAAAAGGTTATTTCTGTTATTAGCAATATATTTACTTTAAAGATCAGATGGCATTTTGATTACTGTATAACTAAAGGGCATGATTACCGGAACATGATTTATGTGGAGAGAATTCAGAAGGAGGCAAAAGCAGTGTTACACTAAGGAAGCCCTGCTCTCCTCTTCCTGAAATCTAGTGCAGTAAGGCTCTGCTGTACAAGTCCTCAGAGTTTAGCTCACACCAACACCGTCCTTTCTGCCTTACCTAACTCACCTGGAACATCTTTTCTAAAAAACTTCCTTCGAAACTCTGTCCGTTTCTTGCACTGTATGTTTGTCTCGCTCTGGTTGTTCTCTGGCTTATGTCATTGCTGTGTATGACTAAAATGCTTCGCTCTATTTACTAAAATGATGTCTCTCCTAAACACATTGCTGACCAAAGGAGGATACTGGAGCAACTCTTGATACTCAGCAGGAGGTACCTTGTAAATGTTGTAGTCCTGAGTGTGTTGTCTGTGCAGTCTTATTTCTGCTAGCATATGCCTTCTTAGCAAGTGTGAGTATCCTACTTCATGAAACTTTGATAGCATTTTATATTGCAGTGTCCTCAAAGGTGCAGTGTGTGATTCGGTATTGTTTTCTAAAAGGTTGTTGACATTTACACTGAGCATCCAATTTTGTCCCATCGTTCCAATTTGTTCTTCCTTTGATTGGCTAATATTGTCTATGACTTGGTAAAATCACTATGGCTGTTTCCCATTTACAAACTCAGGAGGTTTTCGTACTGCCAACACTGAAAAGTTAGAGGGCTTTGAGTAGCAATTTTCTGAATTTGGTTAATGGCATTAGAATTGCAAACTGCACCTTTCATATACTGTAAGTACACTAAATAATACAGTGTAAGACTGTCACTGTAAGAGTGCATTGATACATATGCACAGGCTACCCTAACCCCTAACCCTGGTACTGTATGTGCAGTATGTATCAATAGGTTATCATTATATTACAGTGCAGTTCATTGTACTTAAAGTGTAATTACAAAGGACACAGTTATATAAAGTGTGATTTTTGCTATCTTGCCTGTAAAGTACAACATATTTAACAGGCTGGTGTTTTAGAACAAAAGATTTAGCTGCCTGTACTTTAAGTAAACAGCATGTCCTTCAACCAAGCTGTAGTGTTTGCAGATGCAGAATTTTGTACGTGTCTGTTAGTGCTGTTAGGCTATTGTAGTCCAGTAATTTGTTTGTTCCAAGCATTGTGTGCGTGTATGTTTGTGTGGGCTTGTGTCCAGTTGTATCTCCCATCTGGCGTCTGCTTGCCTTCCTTAACTTAATCGGCTGCACTCTTCCTCTTCATCTGTCTGTCCACCTCCATCCCTCCTTCCCCTCCACCTTTCCTTACCTGCATCTCCTGTTTCCTCCTCCTCTCCCTGCGTGTTCTTCTCCTCCGTCTCCTCGTCTGTGTCCCTCCATCCACTTGTGTAGCAGGAGCTGGAGTCTACTCCACGCCACAAGCAGGAGGTACCTCAGTCTTTGTTCTGTTTCAGCCTTTCTCTCATGGCCTGGTCAAATTATACAGCACAACATCAGCTCCGTTTTGCCACCAGTTTGTCATAGCCGACACATTTCATCTTTACGGAATTTAAAAAGATTTTTAACCTTTAACCTTTTAACCTTTTTTTAACCAATTTAAAAAGATTTTTAACAACACGAACCTAAAATAATAAATGTCTTATGATGTGATTGTACACCGGTTTTAACCTTGGCCTGGTTGTCTGTAATATTCCACAGTCCTGGTAATGTGTCGAGAGAGACTTATCACACTATGTGACACAGCAAAGCGACGAGCGAGTGTTCCCATGTTCCAATAGCTGCACTGCTCTGGCCACGTTTGCTGGATTCAGATAGCGCCTGGCGGCATTGGTTACAACCAGAAAGCACAAACTCAGCCATATAGAGATCTAAACTGCACACATTTTAGCCATTAGGGTAGAGAATGCAACAGTGAAACAAATGTGGCATTTGCCTTGCCTTTATATAGGGCCTTGCTGCTATAAGGTTTGAGCACACAAGGTTCCACGTGATTTGGCTCAAACTCAACAGTTGACTCACTGAGATACATTGCTAGTCAAAACTAAAGAAACAGTTCTGGTACTCTTGAATTTATATGAACATTTTGACAAAATGGGTTTGCTTCCTTAATTGTTTTGAGTAGTGTAGTATGACAGACACAGTGAATCGAAATTGACAAAACAATCTTCTAGCCTGACCCGGCCACTACCCACAGCCCCCTCTACACATGCAGTTTGTCAGGAACTGCTCATTATGGCAGGGCAGTCATGCAGAGCAGAGACCCATTACATCTTCTCTTATGACACGGCTTGTCAAAGTGTTGCAAAATGTTCCATTGAACTGAATAAGCCATCTCAAAGTTTGGAGGTCTGATATTTCCAGAAAATCAGAATGCTATTATGTGTAACAGACTGCTGTCAAGGATAAAATGCAGCAAAGTTTGTCTGACTTTTTTCAGATGCAGACTTTAAAAAAAAAAAAATCAGTGGAATAAAACATGACTTGATCAATTACAGTATCACTGATATACATTAGAAGGCTTAAGGAAAAAATAACAACACATATGCAATGCAATGCAAGAACGATTTTTTTTACCCAGACCTGGATACACACAGCATAATGCAAGTTTCAATCCCGATTGCAACATATCCATCTTAGTGTGAAATTTCATGAACAGAATTTGTTGACAACAGACTGAATCGTCCTCATACCCACCCTTAAACGGTTACAGTCTGTGACTGTGAATCCAGTGGCCCAATATTTGTTCTACATCAAATTGCTTATTTCTAATTTAAATCCTTGATTGTGATTTTCACTTAATTTCATAGTTATTAGGCAACAGTATTCACACACGAATGATGTGAAAAACAATATTGTGGTCAAATTTTCATGGTTTTCTATCAATGAATGAACAATTGGATGCTGGAGCTACAGTGTAATAACAGATAACCTTGTCCATTGTGCAAGAGGATGTCTAGCCCACTGTCTGTGGTTTTTGTAGTTATTTCCCATCATGTTATGCCTCTATCATGTGTATGAAATCCTGACTTGAATATTTATAATTATACATGTCCGTGTTAATAATATTTAACATAGACACGTAAAGGCTAAAATGTGAAAGCTGAATTCCCTTTTCTTTCTCCCCTTTGTCTCCCTTCTTCTGATTCCTATCGATCTCTTTCCTGTCTGTCTGTCTCTATGTCAATACCGACCCTGTGTCTGGGTTTCTAGTTCATGGATAAGTCGGAGGACGTCCTTCTGAAGCACCAGGCCAGCATCAATGAGCTGAAGCGAGCCCTAAAGGAGCCCAACAGCAAGCTGATAAACCGGGAGAAGCGCCTGTCAGGGACCTCTCCAGGTGGCACGCCCGAGAAGAAGGCTGTAAGTATGGGATGAGTTCTGGCCCAGACTCCCCTGTTGTGGCTGAGCAGCTGGAGGTCAGGAAGGACAGCCCTGTGTCCTTCCCTAAGCTATGCATATGAAAGTATAATAGATTAAAATGCACGAGCAATGCTGCTTTCAGTGCCTTTAGGTTTGTACTCTCATACATATATTTATAATTCTTTGTGCTATCCAAATGTGTCTTGTTGGTAATCGTTTTTTCAACTATGAATTCTCTCTCTCTGTCTTGCTCTCTATCTCTCTCTCTGCCTGTCTCTCTCTCTCTCTCTCTCTCTCTCTCTCTCTCTCTCTCACTCACACACACACACTTCTACTTGAAGCCTTGTGAATTGATTTCATGCTTGTTGCACTGTATTTCCAAAGTGTCTTTTGGCATGGTCTACAGATCAAGCTTTACCCTATCTTTAGAAACCAAATACCAAATGTAATTTGTCTAGTGTGTGTATGCTTGTCTTTCTGTGTGTGATTTAGATTTCTGTTGCTGTTCTATTGAATCATTTTACTCATTACATTTGTGTAATGAACCAAGAAGTTAGCTCAGCTCAGAAGTTATTTTATATAGGATATCCTGCTATAGTACCTCTCAGTCAGGCAATGCATATAGTGTTCCATTGAAAGCAAATGTACTCCATTCTCAGAGAGTTCACAATGATGTGTGAGATGATTTACAGCTAGTTCACAAATTAGATCAAATAACGACTTCAAACTTCCAGAGGTTTTTCAGAGAAGAACATGGTGCATGACAGAGCAGTTAATAACTTCATTAAGCATAAGTCATTCAGCGTCTGGGGTACAGATCCAGCAATTATGAGTCTGTTGCTGTCCTGCTAATGAGGATGGCTGTAATAGTGTCTGTAAATCAGAAACCTCAGGGGATGAAGTTTAATCTCTTCAGACACCCACAAACTCAGGTTCTTTGCTTGAGTCAGATTAGAAAGGACATGGTTATCATGTTAATCATATTTGGTGGGATCATGCTGCTAGGGAAATGTGGTCTAATTGACGGATGGACTGTCAGTTATACATGTTTTTCGCTCTGTGTTCATTTAAGCTGTCCAACCTTCCTCTCTGGCCCGCTGTGTGAGGGCAGACACTTTCAGTCATTTTGTTATTGTCAAACTGGCCAGGGATTTCTTCTCTGCCTGGGTAGTGGCAGGATCAGAGAAGCTCAGATCGTATCTGGCCTAAGGATGGCGCAGGGGGAAAGGTTTTGGTAAACAAAGAGTTGTCAGGAAGGGACCAGCATTTTTTCATAATAAGAAATTGAGCTGTGAAATAATTTTGTAGTGACAGAAAAAGGCATGTCATAGATGTGCCTTTGATATGATTTTATCTGCTGTGTTTGACTCTCTTGGAATATCTATGTTTGTGCAAATCAGGGATAAATCCATGTTTTGACGTAGCCTGGGGGTTTTATCAGATGAGAATTGGCATCTTATTGATTTGTTTTGATAGAATTTTATCTCCGCTGTCTGGGTGCTTTGGCATGGCATTTCAGACGCGGCAGCTTGAATATGAGAAACGAAAATCCCCTTTCAACCATGAAATCTCCTCTTTGATGCTTGTCATCCCTTTTCAGAGATGAGACGATACCTGCTGTCACTTCAACAGTTTCCCCTTTGTTTGTCATTGCTAGAACCACAATCCTCCATCACATGATGTCACAGTTGTCCTAACAACAGTGCCTTCTGATCTGATGTACTGTCCTTCATTTCTTTCTGCAATAAGAGCATTTATATGGGCTCATTTGTACTCTAACCCAACGTCACATTTATTTGCTTTCATTTGGCTTTGCAAACACAGGAAGACTAGCCTGATTTACTTCCTGCTTCTACTGTAGGCAGACTCAGAAAGGAGTCCTGTTCTGTTTTTTTTTTTTTTTTAAAGCATTTGATGTATTTGTTTATTTGGTGATTTCTTTTCTACTGTACTGTTGTTTTGAAGGCAATGCAAAAGTCTTTGTTCGGTTTGTTCTCAGACTGCATTACAAGCTGCAAAGGACTCCCTAAGAATACACCTTCACTGAGTTTTTAGTTTGTAGGTGATGTTTGTGACACAGATGATGCCTGTGATATGTGAAGTGTGCACTGGTAACAGCTTCTCTTTGCTCTTTCTCTTTTGCCTGCTTTGATGGGGGTTGGGTAAGGATGTGGGGGGTGCGGGGGGCATGGATACCAGTAACATCACACCTCTGGAGGGCTTCACACAGACGACTCTGTTGACTTCTCCTGAGGTTGCAAACCCTTTTCTATGTTTGTCATTTTGCTTGAAACATACCCTGTCTAAATTTTGAATGACAGTAGATTGGAGGAGTTATGTGATGTCAAGATTGTACTTTAGTTTTGCGACATTTCTGGCCAAAGGTGATACTGCAAAACAGTAAAAAAGTAGACAAAACATAAAAACTAAACTTTTGATAAAGATAATGCAAATATGTGCAAATATTTGAAAGTCTGTCAAGTTGAAATTATAGACAATGACGCATGCTCAAGTGCATCTTGAACTGACAAAACATCTGCATGTTATTTGTCCTTTTAAATATATTGTCCTTAGAACAACAACTTGGCAAACTAACTGTTTTGATCTATATTAACATATAGGGCTCTGAGGAATGGGTATTGATTGAAAAGCAGGATGCTTGCCAACCAGACAATAACCCCAAGGTGGAGGGCAAGGATAAGCCTAATAGACGCTCCCTCTCCGATGTCTCCGATCTTGGTTTGGAGAGAAATAAAGACTCGGAGAAAGAGATCACCAAAATGATACATATCGAGGTGACCGGAGAGGACGGCGAAGAGATGCAAGTCCAGATGGATTCGTTCCCATCTCCCAGGCTGCCGCCGCCGCGAGATGAGAGCAAGGAGCAGAGCCTGAGGAATAACAACAACTGCATTATGGCTGAGTTATCTGCCAAAATCAAAGGCGAGTCGAAGCAAGAGAAATCACAGAGCGAAGCCCCGCAGGACTCCGCCAGCCGGCCCAGAAATGAGAAATCCTCCGTCCCGGCCCGCACAGCTGCAAATCAGTCACACAAGGTCCGCAAGGAGAAGAGGCCTCGCAGTCTGAACCTAGGCATGGCAACCGAGTTTGTGTATGAAAAAGAGACGGATGGCCCAGGTGGCAATAGCGACACTGAGGTGTCTGATGAGGAGAATGCGTCAGCGGACGAGGAGAATTACCCAGCTGACCATCACGAGCGCTCCTGTATTACAGAGATGAAGAAGGAGCCCGTTGGCATGAAGATGAACATCACTATGAATGACGAGGACACCCCGCTGACTGCTCCAGTGTCACATGTCCAAAATATAGACAGAATAACAGATGAGTGCAAGAGCAACATTACTCAGGGAGGTCTTCTGTTTGATGAATCGAAGAAAGCTGGAGAAAATCTGATGAAAATGACAAGAGGCGATGGCAGAGCCCATGTGGAGTCAGCTAAAGGAGGGACAGACGCTGGAGGAAGAATAGAGGTCATCTCACAAAAGGAAGTCACAAAAATGATCATGATCGACAGTGAGGATGCTGACGCGCACAACGCAAACAAACTGATGAATGACTGGACGGTGAACGTTCAGCGAAGAGAGAGGCCCAGATCATACATGTTCGAAGAGGTGCAGTCTGACAAAGCCCAGAAGAGGAAATCCACAGGCTCTGCTCATGTCGAAATCACACGCATTGTTCCTCTGAAGCCTGAGAGGTCCAGGAGCTCAAGTAGCAGAGATGAGGTGGACAACGTCTTCAGACCAGATGAAGAACGCAAACGACTCAGCGGCAACTTTAAACGAGAATTCATTTCCATAAATGAGTCCATGGAGCTATCCTCTGACATCAATAGGAATGACATCTGGCCTTCCAGCTTTGCGGACAAGCCCTCCCCTTCCAGCCCCGTACTGACCAATCCATATCAAGCAGGGTCACCCCATTCACCAACCACGATGGGGCCAAATGTCTTCCAGAGCTGGGAGGAGCAGGTCCAATCAAAAGAGAGAATGTTTGGGGACGACTTCGCATCAAGGCAACCTGGAATGGGCAGCTTGAGGGAAGACCCGTCCCTGTTTGACCAAGGTGCTGTCGGGGCTCCGCCCTTTAGCCCAAGGTCCATGGCGCTCAACAAGAACGCTCCTCCGACCCCTCCGGTCAAGACGAAGAAGGCCCGGGAGTCTGGACTCATCCTCCGCAACAGTCGCAACCCCAGCAAGGAGCCCGGAGCGGAGGGAGCGGCCGAGAGGAGACACGCGGTAACTGTGCTTGGCATCCCCCCCGCTTCTCACTCATCCGGACGCAAAAGCATCGCATGAGCTTCAGACCGAATCAGCTCATCCATTCCTTTCTGTTTTCTCCTTTACTTTAGTTCTTTTATGTTTGTTTTTTAATTTATTAACTGATTGACCGATTGATTGATCGATTGACTGAAACATTATCATGTAACCTCGATGCCTGCACATGAAGAACCAAGTCAGGAGAAAACTCTGTACCGTCATTTTTTTTTTGTATGTGCTGTTTCGTGTCTGTCATTGGCTGGTGCACTAATGCAGCCTTGATTGCATTTCTTTCTTTTATTTATAAGTTTGGAAACATCCCCCGCCCCCAACCACCCTTTGGCCGTCCCCTCATTCTGTACCCGCTTTCCTTTCACCCACCCTTCCCCTCCACCCCAGTTTCACCTCATAGCACCCTGTATCTCAGTTGGCTTCTGTATGGGCAGAGACTCCACCAAAGGGCGTTGACCGTAAATTCTATCTGCGCTTTTTCACGCTTCAGCTTAAGGCTGTGGTTTTATGAAAGAAATATCCTTTTCTCCACACCCCTGATCCTCTGCTTTCCCAGATTCCTTTTCCCAAACTTTGATGGATTGCAAGTGCAGTTCATAAAGCTCACAAGTTTACCATAGGCTCTTGGGGAAAAAAATAAAATAAAGGCTATTTTTTTATATAATACCTGACTCTGAAGTTGTTTTCGTATTCTCCCACATAAATCCACAAGTAGAGAAGTAGCTGTCATTCAGCTAAACTTAAATGTATGAAAAATCCTCCTAAGTGGCTGACAACATAGACATGTATCTGAAAATATGCTGCTCTGTGCTGCATTATCTGTTTCAAGTGGCCTGTTGTATTTATGCTGGTCAGATTCTGTTTGTAAAGAAAAGACCTGCCAGCAATACAGTACTAATTGAATAACACAGAGATGGTTTGTTTTCACTGGCATCACTTAGATAGCATCTGTCTCTTGAACACGCCTGACCTTGATCTGGTTTGCCTTAAGACCAGATTCATTTTGAGAGTCGCTTGGCCAGGGAAAGCAGAGGGGGCTTAAAAGCGTCAGCCAGTGAGTTTTTGTGCTCAGTTGCAACGTTGTAGCACCTAAGTCAAAAACACTGGTAGCTCTGTAAAGTAACCGTTGCAGTAATTAGACGTGAGCCCGCTGGAACAGGAAGAGCACGTCAAGCTGGAGTCTAGCAGCTTGAGCGGTCTCCCATATTTTCATCTGAGTCAGGGATCTGGCACGCAGTCACCCACAGCCGTTGAAAATGGGTGGCGATCTGTGAGCGGCGGCGGGGGCTGATTGTGGTGACAAGCCGGTGGGGTTGAGAGCCGGGTGGAGGGGTGGGCGGGCGTGTGGGTGAGGGATGGAGTGCTTTGGCAGAAAAAAAGGAGCATGTGAGGTTTAGATCACATTGATTGCTCTTTCTGGTTGCTGTTGCTGGCTCAGAAATGGCCAGTGTCACAACCTGAAATGGAATGGAATCTGTGCCATGTTGACTTTAAAGCGAAATGGAGTTGATAAGCAGAAAGAAATGGTCAGAGTTGCCCTTTGGACAGTGAATGTCTTGTAAGAATGTCTTAGCCACCAAGTCCAACAGGACAGAATGAAATTGCTCCTTTGGTCTGGAACTGCTAAATATATCCTCTATTAACACAACATAGTCCATGTTTGCAGATATTAACCTGCAATGAGTTGTGAATCAAGATTTTCATTTACAGTGGACAATGTTTTGCTCATGTGTTACACATGGCCAAAATATTCTCTTATTTGTTGTTTGATACCATGCATTTCACCAGTATATAAATATCTTCTGAATTAGGAAGCCCTGCGTTTCTCAGTACTAAAAGCTTTTGATACAAAAGTCGTGAAATATATATAAAAGGTAAATAAGCCTGGTTGGTTTTGTAATGTAAAGTCTTCACCTCACATTTGGAAAAAATTAATGTTCTTGAATCACTGACATGATCACTGATTTACTGCAGCAATTGCATTTTACAACGCTGACTGCAAAAATATCCCATCTATTACAGGTGCCATGCTAGTGAGGCCTCAAATAGATCCGCTTTTGGTTGTAGAAAATGAATTCATACTTGATTCATATTTCTGCCCTTTTCAATCTGGCTTTAAACGATGAATTTGTAAGTAGTTTCCTATTCACTGGATTCTCACAAAAACACTTTTTCAAGGTTCCCTCACCAGCCATCGCCTTTGGTTGTTTGGGAAAATAGGCCAGTAGACAATAACCTTAGAGTGCTCTCAGTGTAAGAGAAAAATGAATTAAAACAGATTGCGAGAAACGCAGGGCTGTACTAAATGTGTGAGTCGCATAATGGTTGTGTTAACAGCAGGTTGTTACTGTATGGAGTCAATGTACTTGAACGCGTTAGGGGCCAGAAGGCATACTTTTTTATTCACCTCTGGATGCTGTTGTAGTCTTCTTCACATGATCTCCTTAGTAGCAATGATCTCTCATGTCTCCGTCTCTGCCCCAACCTCTGTTAACTATGGTCTGCTTCTTCTTTTGCCTTATAGGAGCCTCTATCTACCCCCGTGATTAATGAAGAACAACTAGCTGAGGCTAAGGTCTCTAATTTTATTTGGCTTATGGCATGTCCGTCGTCGTTCGCTGTTGCATGACCTTGCTGTTCAGGCCCTTCCTCTTTTATCCCACCTTTCCTTGTAGCTGTGTACTTCCATCTTGTCCTCTGCTTCTTCATCTTCACGTTTTCTGATCTAATCCTATTGCTGTTTACTCAATCTGTTTACACCGTCCCTCTCCTTTTTGTAAGGTTGAAAGAAGGACCTGACAGAAATGTTACCATAGCCGCTTGCTCACTTTGCTATCCTTCTCAGGAGTGATTGAAATGCTATCGCTCCTCTCCCTCACCCTGATATCATTTCTGATGATCTCATCAGAAATCACATAGCTGTCCCCTTCCTCACCCTTCTCTCTCAGTTGTGTTTGCAAATTCAGATGGCATTTGGAAAAATGATCTGACAGAAATTTTAGCTTAGCTTTTCCTTTTTCATCCTGGCATGGTTCCCTGTCAGATCCTGTATCAGTTCACAAGCTGTTTACTTTTCTCTGTCATGTTTGTGAAATCAAATATCAAAATACAATTTCATAGTATGACACAGCTGAAATGCTACCTCTAGCTTTGAATGCTCTCTGTTGTAAAATCAGATTGTTGTAGTTTTGAATTGCATGCTATTGAGAGATATGATTCTGTAAATGTGTTGCTGGCTGACCACAGTTTCAGTGTTCTAAACTGTGGTTTAGTGTTTTGAAGTTTCTTGAAAGATTACTTTCAAAAGTAAATTGAAAGAAATACTTAAATGCAGGTGTTAGAAGCATTGTAACTGGATATTTGTTAGAAGTTGATCATGTTTAAATAATACCAGGATTTGTGTTAACTGTAAAGCAAGGATCCACTGCACATGTATAGCTCATAGCTGATAGGCCATGATATGCTGTAAATGATGAAATATTGGGACACAACATGAACATTTTCTTACAAGTATAGGTAAGTTCGTTATTTTTTAGCAGTTTCTCAGTGTGAGATTGCTTCATCAACCGCTATGGTTAATGTTGACTCATTTTCACCCTCTTCATGCTGTATCACGCAGTGCATCATTAGCGTCTTTGTTTGCTATGGGGGTATAAAATGGTAATTTGTGACCTACTTGCTGTGCTTTTCACAAACAAGCTAAAGTAGGTTGGTAAATCAGCCAGAGATGGTTTGTACCACTGTTAAAGTTTGTAATAAAGGTGTCTGAGTGTTGTATCAGCAAGTCTTCAGTAAGTCTTCAGCCCTCCCCCATCAGCTTTCGTCCCTCCTGCCTAATGTCACTCTCCTCATAATGGCTACACACAGCAGAGGAAGTGACACGGGTCATGTCCATGTGGCCCGCCCTTTCTCTCTGTGCCCCTCTGTCTAATCAGACACAGAGAGAACCCTGGGATAGGCGGCCGATGTCGGCCTCCGACCCGGACGAGCAGGAGCGTGACCGCGAACGGGACCGCGAGGCAGCCTTCGCCAAGGACATGCACCTGGGCATTGAGCGGAAGTGTTCCAGCATGACGGTGAGCTCCACATCCAGCCTGGAGGCGGAGGTGGACTTCACCGACCTCCACCTGGGCATGGAGGAGTTCTCGCGGGGCATGAGCGAGCTGGCCGAGAGGGGTGGAGGGGAGAACCAGCCCGAGGCTGGCCGGGGCGACTTCGATGAGACATCCCGCTTCTACTCGGCCCGGCTGATGGGCCAGGATGAGCACCCTGTCGAACAGCACCTCCTAGAGGAGAGGGGACACCATGAGGTAGACGCTGTAAGGGTCTTGAGATCTTTCCAAGTGCATCGTTCCTGGGAATTCACCCCGTGGAGATACTCCCTTGGCCATTTAGGTTTTATTTTGTTCATCACAGACCATCAACCTCAGTTGTCTTCTCCTTTTGTTTTTATCGTTATCCATTTTGTGTTATACTTTTTCCTTTTGTGGTTATCCATTTTTGTGTTGTATTTTGATTTTCCATTTGGTGTTCTTTCTTTTTTATGCTAACTGTTCCTCAGTGAAACCTGGTCATTCCCCTGACACTGTACAGTAGATATGCTGGCTACTGTACACTCAGTATCAGGGAACACTCTTGTATTATTGATAAGGGTACTGTAAACTATCTACTGAACAGTACATTTCCATCCCTGCAGCCTAGCTGCAGGGTTTATATGCATGGCGTCTGTCACTGCTCTGAATGTAGGTCACTCATAAGTCATGTGCAATTCAAAGTAAAGCTCCCTCATTCTTGAGTGTGGATGTGTTCATTTGGAAGTATGTTACCCATCCTGTTTCTATTGTGGTTAAAATCTTTGTTTTTTGATTATACATGTCGTGTTTTTTATTCATTATTTACTGTTTGTTGTTTTAAATTATTCATATTTTATTACCATAATGGGGGATATTCTGCATTACAAACCTTTACATTAAGCTTAGCATACGTCATAACACAGAGTATGCCTCGATCTAAAGTTCACTTTGTTGCACGAAGTAAATCAATGACAAAAAGCTCGACCAGCTTCTTTGACATTAAGAGCAACACTTTAGCTTCAGCACCTACGTAAACTGCAATGCAATGATGCTCCTTTTCACAATCCACAGGCCTAAACTGTCTGTAAAAAATCTGTAGAGGCCTGAGGGGTATTCCATAAAGTAGTTCAGTAATTTCCCTGGGTATATTAACACGGCACAAATGGTAATCCTCCCAACAGTGAGTTATTCTGGCTTCGCTCTCCTTGTAAAACAAAGTCATAGGGTTTACGACGATTTCCGACTTACTTAGAATTAACTTATCTGAGTCAGTCTGTAAACCACCCTCTTGGTGTCTCCTGTCTCTATTTAATTGTCCATGTGTCCTGTGTCGTTCTGTTACCAGCCTCCAGTGGCCAGGAAAGACGCTAACACTGTGAGCATCGCCCACTCCCTGCGGAGGTCGGAGGTCAAGGTGGAGCCCCACTCCAATGGCGCAGAGGTTCCCACCACCATCATAGATATCGCAGAACAGGTACGCATCTTATTAACCGGGAAGCCGCAAGGTCTACCTGCCTTTTGAGCAAAGCACAGTTGTTTTTGTATAAAGATAATGGAGACTGATGATTAACAATTTTTCATACATTTATAATAAGGAGGACACTTTTTTATTCTGCATAAGTAGAGAGGTTCCTCATTTTTTTGCTATTTAATTTGATAAATATGAGAGACCTCGTGCATTTTTTTAACTGACTAATAAACATTTGTTAATTAACTTCCGAAGGGAAAGTTCATTTTTCAATTTTCTAAGCATCTCTTTCATAACAGCTCCAAACTGTTTGGGGTGACAAATCTGAAAGGGGAGGACATAATAGCCTTGTTATTGCTTGATTAGGGTATTGACACAAAATTAATTAGTTCGATAAAAGAGAGAGGGCCTTCCATTTTTCTCCTGGGATATTGTTTTGGAGCCAGGCTGTCCTCACAGGTGCCTGATTAAAAAGTAATTACTATGGCCCTGTAGTGTCATTCGTCTAAGCACAGGGGTCATTTAAACCAATAAGCTTTAGTGATCGTCTTTTAGGACCATGTTCAGAGAGGTAATCAGGTTCTCATTCATGAATTCCAGTGGTCATTAAAGTGGGGTTATTTATTTATTTATTTTTGTTTGGCCGCATTTGCCCTTGTGTGCTAGGTTGCCCAGAGCCTATTTGCTGACGTGTGCAACTGCGCTGTACTGTATGTGTTTGCATTGCAGCAAACGCAAGGTGAAGTCAACTGCATGGAGACAAAGTTCTCCAGCACTGACGACACTCCACCACAAGAGGGTGACATGGTATGGTTATGAACCCCGCCCACCCTCCCGCTTTACCCAACCTCACCCCCTGAACTGAGATCAGTTGAAAAGGTTATGCAAGTGAGGCTGCTGCATGTGCCAGACAGCACCATGTGAGGTGTCTTGTAGACTGTGAGAGGCCTTTGTCTTTACCATAGAGCGCTTTGGCAAGACCATGCTGTAGCGCTGCATGCTTGCGCTTTTGTCCGCTTTCAAGATGTGTCACTGATACATTTCTGGGTGTCACATTCTCTAGCAAAAAACAACAAGCAAGAAGCATAAAATGAACAAATAAATGCAAAACAAATAAAATGAAAAAAAAAAAAAAAAAAAACATACCCATAGTATATCAACGACACATTCTTGTGGCAGTCTGAAATGAAGAGTTTCAGGAAGGTGAGTGAAGCACGGGGAACAGTGAGTGAAGCACGGTTGCTTCACTCACTGTTTGTGTGAACACACACACACACACCTTGTTCTGGTGTGTGCTTGCAAAGGCCGGGTATACTGTATCGGCTCACTTCTGGTCTCCTCTGCTCTCTGCTTGTGTTGGTGGACACACCACAGCTCTGCTTACTGTATCTCTTCTCCAAACACTGCTCAGAGGCTGCCAAGAACGCTGCTTTGCAAAGTTTTAATCCCTGCTGAACAACCTCTGTTGAACACCGAGGTGAAAATGTCTGATGTTTGTGCGAACACCGAGCTGACAACGTCTGATGTTTGTGCAGAAGCAACACTGAACTCACGCAGCAGAAGAGTAAAAAACACACACACACACACACACACACACACACACACAGACAAGAGCTTGCTGATATTGGAAGAATGCTTTGCTGCATTCCTGTTAGACTTAGCCACCTGCTTTGTTTGGCTCAAGCATTTAGTAAGAGGGCTTCTACAAGCCTGCTGCTCACAGTCTGATGACAGAGCATGCTAATAATAGTGTACTCTACACCTGCGCACACGTGTGTGTGTGTGTATGTGTGTGTGTGTGTGTGGGTGTGTCTCCGTCTCCACTCCTGCCCTGTTGTATGTTTCAGAGCCAGGAGGATAATGGAGACGAGGAGGCCCCTCCACCTAGCAGAGAGAATGGCTCTCCAGTGAGTGCTGTGCCACCATTCGACCTTTGCCAACACGTGTCCTCTCATTTATATACGAATGTCTCACAGAATGTCTCGCAGAATGTCTCCGTTGATTTCTTTCCTTTTAACTGTAACTGGAGTCGTGACAATGTGCTGCTGTCTGTGGTCGGTGTTTAAAAGATGTCCTGTAAAGTGTTGCAGACAAATATGAGAAATAAGAAATAGAAAAACAATAATCTATTACAGTAATATCTTGCTTTTCCACTCTGGTGTTTTTGTAGGGTCAGCAGTTGCAGAATGAAGATTTTTCACTTTCACATAATGACTGTGTTGTCTCTGGCAATGGTTGTAGTAGTGTAGTGTGTCAGAAGAATGTGTGTTTTGGCTGGAACAAATGGAAGCAGCATTGTGTGTGTCTGTGTGTGTGTGCGTACATGCGTGTGTGTGCGTGTGTGTGTGCAAACGCTCTCGCACGCGTTTATGTGTATTAGCAAGGATGAATTTGTGAGGAAATGGTGGAGGAGATAGAATGAGAAGATGCATGTGTGGCAGAAAGCCTCCTGGTATCCATGTCAGAGCATCCTTGCCATTCTTGTTTGTGTGTGTGTGTGTGTGTGTGTGTGTGTGTGTGTGTGTGTGTGTGTGTGTGTGTGTGTGTGTGTGTGTGTGTGTGTTGGAGGAGAGAGCCTGTGAGAGGCCCTGTCTTGGCGCCTGGTAGTGACTGTGTGCCTTCTGGCCTCTCTGCAGGTAAAAGCGGGACCTCTGGGGAGAGACTCCGCAGTGTCCCCTCTCACTGTCACCACGGAAAATGTTACCTCAGCAACCACCACCCAAGTAACCAAGGTAACATTCCCTGTTTACCCCCAGAATTTCGAACTTCGGTGGGTCTTTAGTTTTTTTTTCATTTTTATAAGAGACAATAGTGTCACTGTTTTTGTTCTTGGAAGGTGTATAGATGTAAGAAGTATGACACGTAAGACGGTTTGTAAGTAGCTTACCCAGCGTTAATCCTAGGTGGAGGCTGTATCTCTCTGAAGCTAAGGCCTTATCAGTAGTTCTTTCAAATGTCAGTTTGCCATCGCGCATTTAGCCTGTGGGGAGAAGAGGAAAATGTCAAGCACCGCAACAAGAATAATTCAACTCATCTTTAACTCCAAACTCAAAATGCATCTTGCGTACATGTGCTGCTGGTTCATTTGCTGTTCATTTGCTGCCTCGAGCATAGGCTTTTCCTTTGAGCTCCAGACATAATTTTTTTCTCACCATTTTTCATCTCCAGACAGTAAAAGGGGGATACTCAGAGACCAGGATTGAGAAAAGGATAATAATCACGGGAGATGACGACGTTGACCAACATCAGGTAAACATGTACAGCACACACAACAGCAAGTTTAAAGACAATGACCACTGGCACCTTTACACAAACACTCCAAATACTTCCTCCTTCAAAACACTTCCATTACACCGTGTACAGGGGGAAAACTGCATATTTTCCTTTTTTATTGTTCTGAGCTCTTAAGCTGATGCAAAAACAAAGAGCAGTATGACAGGTTTGAATTATCGCTTCTTTTCAGGCCCTTGCCATGGCGATCCAGGAAGCCAAGCAGCAGCACCCTGATATGCTGGTGACAAAGGCGGTGGTTGTCAGGGAAACGGAATCTTCAGAGGGGAAACACAGGACCCTTGAGGTAAGCTAATGTCATCTCCATATGCAGCAGCACAGCAGCATAACCCAAACCGATTAAGTTTGAGTGAACATTAGTGTGCTCCACAGTCCTAATGCGTCACGTCAGTCTACGTCAAACAGTTCAATGCCAGAGGAAACACCTTAAATAACATAAAATAGAAATCCCACAACAATGTTAATGCATTTAGAATGAACTAGAAGTCAAAAGCACTTTTCTGTTTTACCGTAATGAATAATAAGTAAATGCCAGCATTTGTGCCTTGACCTTTTGCTAAATCATTGTTTTGAAGCTGAATGTCTTTACTTACAGTATTGGTATTTGTACTAGTGCTGGTCATTGTCAAATTAGGTTCAGATCAGGCCTCTGTCAGGTCAGGTGTGAATGATAATTGCTCCAGATTTCTGACATGTGGGCTACAGTGCAATGTAGCATGTAGTCAGTATAGCTGGTTGCAGAAAAGCCTCTAGACCTGTGACTTAGGATGTCATGCTACACAATTCTGGTGGCCATTAAAAGTCCACAAAGACCACCAATTCACAAACAATAGCGATTCAAAAAGTTAACCTTTAGCTCCCTAGTTGTTTCCCTAGTGTAACATGGTATATGGCTTACAGTACATGTTCATACATGCTGTCCTCACATGGGTGTCCATGTTTTTCTCCTCTGCAGTCCTGATGACCAGAAC
Source organism: Coilia nasus (assembly GCA_027475355.1). Lineage (NCBI taxonomy): Eukaryota > Metazoa > Chordata > Actinopteri > Clupeiformes > Engraulidae > Coilia > Coilia nasus. Next base: position 18,758,989 of record CM050211.1, read on the forward strand.
AGGCTCCCGATATCAGGGACAGGACATGAACCCCTTCAGAGTCCCCCGCCAGTACCGCATCACAACCTCCAGAAGATTAGCTGAGTCACAATACAATACAATACAATACAATACAATACAATACAATACAATACAATACTATACAATACTATACAATACAATACAATACAGTACAATACTATACAATACTATACAATACAATACAATACAATACAATACAACACAATACAATACAATACAATACAATACAATACAATACAATGCAACTCCCAACCCAACAATACAACACGCAGCCAACCAAGCCACCTGGTCCCTGCATCCAGACGGTCCACCCCCCCTTCTCTTCCTCAGCCGGCTATACCCTCTGTGCCGTTGTTCCTCTGGAAGCAAAGGACAGGAAAGACTGTCAGACAAGAGTCCCGTTCCTGCCACCCAGCGCTCTGAGCGTCCCGTCATACTGTACCGCCTCTATGTGATTCATGTCCTACCCGACGATGTCCCCTTAACAGCTGAAATGTATCTTAACATGCTTACAGTCTCTCGATGAGTTGTGTAGAGTTGGATAGAAGTTTGATTTCTGTTGAGCTGTGTTAATTTAGCGGGGTGGCTGGTGTTGGATTCCAAGGCAATTCCACAAAGTTTCATGTACTCTCTCCATTTGGTCCGTCTTCTTCTCCGAGCGTTGTGTATGTGTGTGTGTGTGTGTGTGTGTGTGTGTGTGTGTGTGTGTGCTGTGTGTGTCAGTATGCCATTGTGCACAGCTTTAGCACTGGATTGTCCTGTTGAATTGCACAATCATCAAACAAGCACGCACACACACACACATGCACACATACACATGCACACACATACAGTACACACATGCACACACACAGAAATACTCTTTTGAGAGAGCTGGAGATTACAATCATCACCCCCCCCACCCCCACCCCCAAAAAAACAGGTGAAATCTGATGAGGGCTGAGCAATGTGTATATTTTTTAAATATCTTACTTTCTCCCGAAGGTTATTATAGATAGAGATAATCATGCATCACACTGTCTTGACAGGGGAAAGTTGGAGCTTACTTGCGTCTTGTTTGAGAAGGTGTACAGTTGGGGCCCGTAGATGGCTGGCTAGCCTGTAAATGCCTGTGTGAACCAGTGAGACACTATATTCTACTGCTGTCTTTTTAGCTTTTTCAAGATTTTTTTAAAAAAAGACGATGGACTATCCAGTGGAGGTCAAAATATTTGCTTGTGTAAATGACGAAACATGTCACACGGCGTATGCATCGATTAGACTGTCACTTCCATGTGCATGAGTCAAAATATTGTCCAAATTACAGAGGAGAGGGACTGGGTGGGGGGTAGTAAGAGATGGTTTTGCCTTCTCTACAGGCCCATAACCCATGCTCCATGAGACAAGAAACCTTTTTCCCAGAATGGTCAATTGAGCGGAAAAGTACATTTTAGATTGTGCATGTCGCGGCTGAAAGGCGAAAGGAAGAAAGAGTTTCATTACGTCAAAGACATGAGAGCAAGGTTTTGGAGGAATTTCTACTGTATGTTAATGGACACTCCTGGCTGTTTTGGTGTGAGGAGTTCTCCAACGTTGCTTTGGGAAGTTGCCCAGGAATGTTACAGATATGTAGACACTGTAATATGTTTTGTTTGTTTGTTTTTGTAAAGATACGCTAACGAAAGAAAAACAAGGCAGATATCAAGATCTCTCTCTATATCCTATTGTTTACTCAATTTGCATTTAATCCTTCATGTTGTCATTAGTTGAGCAGGCAGATAGACTGCTAATAGCGTAGGAAACTCTCACAGCCAACACATGGTCTGAAGATAAATGTTTTATCTAATAATACTATTTAATTGTGAGGTTTTTTTATTTTCTATTTTGAAAAATTGAGTTGTTTTTAAGTTATGGTGTATGAATTTAATATTGTATTTATATACAAATGGTGAATGTGAGGCATCCTCTTCCCCTACCGTTAAAACCCATGCCTCCTGTCTATTCCCCCTCCATGGGCGGAAAGGCCCAGAATTCATAGTGCGTCACGAGCACTTCAACACTATTATCTAGCCACGGACCGCCAGGGAAGTCTGTATATGGGAAGTGTGTAGATGAAATTTTAGCTGAGGTAGAGGCCGTTGTGTGTTAATGCCTATCTGGTCAAATCTATAAGGTAGGCTTTGGGTAAAAAGTCCCAGCCTCAGGGTGAATGAAGAGTAATCAGTGTGATATGGGAAAGAATGAAAGCGATGTTGCTGGAAAGTACACTGTTATACCGGATGCATTCATCTCAGTGTAACAGCTGAAAGAGACTTTGATCAGACAGCAAAAACAAGATGCTACATAGAAAAAGTGATGATACTCACAGTATGCCTCTAACTATGCCTTCCTTTGAAATACTGTGATTCATACTGCTGGTAATATTTGCAATAAGTATATCTAATTACTATCTTGCTAAGTAAGAATCATAGCAATGATTACTATTAAAAAGATATGACTGTAAGCAAAAAATGTTTGAGGAAAAAAAAAAGCGATGTTTCACTGGAAGAGCTCTAAATTGGTTGAGGGGAAAGAAATTTATGCATGCATAAATCTCTGTGTTCACAGATTTATTTCTGTTTCAGCCCAACATATGCTTCGTGAAAAACGGGATGGCTTCTTGACTCTACCTAACCTACTGTTCAGTCCTGTCTCTGTGAAGTAGCCAATTAACACCCCAACGCTTATTTGAGTTTGATTATTTTTTAAACGTTTGCCTTGTTTGTTTTCCACTGAGTCCAATGACACTGGAGTACTTCATTGCATTTGTTTTTTTTTTTCCAAACTGATCTGTGGGCAATGGATTAAGCGGTGACACTGCCAGGAATCTGTTTGGATTTCTGTGAAGCCACATTATTGGATAACTGCGTTTTTGAAAGAAAAAAAAATGTTTACCTGTTATAAACCTGAGGAAAGAATTGTTCTGTTTGTATGTACCTCTGGTGGTGTGTTGATGGGAGGAATAGCTAAAAAAAAGATTTTTGCTTGAATCTCTATCTAGATATTTATTAAGCTTACATAACCTAATATATAATTTTTTAGTGAGAGAGGTAAATGTGGCAGATGTCTTGCCATGAAGATTATGTGATTTTTCCTTGTGCTATCACAGTACAAGCTCCAAATGTTAAGCACTGTTCCTGCACAACTGTGAGTGGTATAGCATTTGTCATATCAATATTGGGTGCCTTACCGTTTCGAGAGCAACTGCCACTGGAATGAAGTGAAAGATATATATATATATATATATTATTAAATTCTGACCTTATTATAGCTGGTCCTTGAGGCTCCAAAATGTAACCCAATGACAAGGCAAAGTGCCTTGACTTCAGAGGGTCAGAGAATGATCTCACATTCAGTTTTTTTTTTAAAGTGACAGTCCTGTGGCACTAAAACAACACCCCAAACCTTCAGTCCAGTAAGGCTACTGTCTCTCCCACGTATCAGGCCTGGCAAGGGCTGGTGCCTTTGCTGATGGTGAAAGAGATGGTGAAGGCTTGTGCTCGGTGCATGGCATGAGGTATTGAAACTCTTCGGTTCTTTAGTGCTCCTCCCTTCAATTCATCCTGGCCATTCCACTGGCTTCACAGCGCCCCCTAGTGCTTGATGGTGTGTTCTTGCTGTATTTGCATTCGATTTAAATGGAATACATGCATACATTAATAAATGTCTCAGTTAAAAATGAAAGGTCTCCTGTGATTTTGCTGGGCATATGGTGGGAGAGGTTATATTAAAGTGGGGGGTTTAATGATGCCTTTGCTTCACACAAACTATAAAGCTGCTCGTTTTGGTTTGCAATATGAAAGGGAGAGAAAATTGTATGCTGAAGGACATCGCAGGAACTGACCAACAAAGACATATGCATGGGTCAGCCAGTGCAAAACCAATTAACATAAATTCTACCAGCCTGAAAACACACACTCTCTCTTTCTCTCTCTATCTCTCTCTCTCTCTCTCTCCCCCTCTCTCTCTATCTCTCTCTCTCTCTCTCTCTCTCCCTCTCTCTCTCTCTCTCTCTTTCTCTCTATCTCTCTCTCTCTCTCTCTCCCCCTCTCTCTCTATCTCTCTCTCTCTCTCTCTCTGTCCCTCTCTCTCTCTCTCTCTCTCTCTCTGTCTCTCTCACACACACACGCACACACACACACAAAGATACAGGCACATACAGCAATTTGTAATGAAGCTTTAATGTCATAACATTAGTACAGTAGTCATTAGATACTGTGGGCCTCGATGCTATTAACACATCAGTGAGGTTTGAGAAAAGATCATGATAGTAAAGTGGATGCCATTATCTGTGCCTTCCATGTCTTAAGGCTGTAAGAGGTGAAATGTACACAATTGCACAGCAGCACATCAGAAAGCAGAGGAACATTGTGATAGTGCCTGTGGTGGACCTGGCCATGATGAACTTTATTGAACGTGTTATTCTGGGTCGGCGAGACGCCATTGCTCCTGAGCCAGCATGGCTACGATGACCCTGATGGCTCCTAGATCAATGCACAGAGAGAGGCAGGTTGGACAAGACAGCACACACCACATCAGGTTAGAGGGGGGCTTACTGTGGCTCCAGCTCAGAACATTAATGATGCTTCCCAGCCAGAAAAACCTCAGCAGATGCTACATGAATGCCCCCAGTGAACAAGGTGTGTGATAGCTCTTACCAAGAATGTTCTAGAGCGGATTCACAATGTGCTTGTCTGCGGCTTTAGAGATGCTCTCTTCTCACCTGGCCAGGTCATGAAGTGTGTATCGAAAGGGGCACAGTCTTGTAGCGCCCTCTAGCGGATCATAAGTCACACTGCAATGTGTTCTCTGGGAACTACTTCTAATGCTGTGGTGGTGACTCTTTAATCCATGCTAGTATGAATAATATGTGATTTAAATGCAACTTTAATGCACAGATATGTCAGAATATGTTTTTGTGACTTGTGGTGTGCTATCTTTCTGCCTCCAACATCAGATTTCAATGTCTATGTTGCGGACTCAGTCTGAGCAATTTGACAGTTTTGACTTGCAACGCTTTGATGAGTCATTTTGCATTTATCTCCCTTGCCAAAGTCACTCTTTTAAATGAACTAGTTTAAACTGGTCGTCCACAGCACAGGAAAGCTTGAAAATGTTAAGAGAAATTATTCCCTGACTTAAACCCAAACACATAAAAATGGAAATACTGCACAAGCACACTAAATAACAATACATACAATATTCTAGTATATGAGTACAGTAGCAAAAGTGGTACATCTGAGATTTATTGATAGATGCTTGTATAGAAAACACAACTAATAAATAAAAACGACAAAAAATCACATTGTGAGTGAAAAACTGAGGGGAAAATCCTACACATACTGTAAATTGATGGCTCTACTTGGCAAAGAAATTTGAAAACTGACCAACATTCAAGTGATGTTGTTGAGATTTTGCAAGAACCCTGTTTTTTTTTTTTTTTCTCGAAAACCCCATCCCCAGTACTGTGCTAGTGTGAAATTGTTAAGGCCCATTCAAATCTACTGTATTAAGCTTACTATAAAGATAATTATAAATATAACTTTGTAATAATCATTTTAACTTTAGTGAATGTTGCCATTAAATTGTTGTTGTTCAGTGTGGATGCCCATATTTTAGTTATAGTTGTCCTTATTGTTATAGTTCTTGGTGTGAATGGACCTTTACAGTGTTATGTAATCTTTCTAGCATTTCAAAGCATTTATGGGTGAGAAGTGTCCAACCTAGACAAGATGAGTGCATATATTTTCATTTTATCATACATCCCTTTATTTGCACTATATGCAATGTGTCAGTATACCTGAGACTGTAGATGTTTTCATGATTAGAAGCTCATTATTGTGATTTATGTTTGAATTTGTTTTAAATTGAATAATACTGCAGTCATATTATTATTAGAATAGGCTCAGCATATTTCTGATTCTCCATCTGTTGTTCCTCACTAGAGTGAACTGCACTGTGTTCATAAGGCACTCTAAAATATGTCCACTTTACTGTTTAGTTTCTCCTCAGCAACAATGTAATGTGCAGAATGCAGCATTTAGGGTGATCTTTTATTGACATTGAATACAGTATTCAGAATGATATGTTTATCAATGCATAATCACCTGAAACCATAAATGAACTATAACTATAAATTGTGATTTCTTACCTTAGAATGAGTCCAGTATTCATTTAACACCCTGGACTTGGATTTTAGTTGATGATTCACGTGATTTAGTTGATGAACACGTATATGAATATCCAAACTGGACACTGTTTGCCAGGATACCCACTATTTTTTAATGCAGTTACAACAAACTCACTGTAAACCTGAATGTTTGAAGTAATTAAATGGATTAAGATAGGAATACTCAAAATTTGATAATAGTCCTACTAATTTAAATGTGTCAAGTTGCGGGACGGCAACTTACAAATATACATGAGATAGAACTTTTCAGAATTAAGCTTTAAATGCTTGGAATGATAAAGTCCTGTTATTTCTATTGTTAACAATATGGATTATTTAAAAATTCACTTTATATAGTGCATGCTAAAATAAGAACAATCTTAACAAATGTGCTATTGCAATCCCACAACATAATAATTTCATCCAGGCTTGCTAGACCTTTTTTGTTATTATTCCAAGGGACTCTTAAAAGCTATTGATACATCAGGCAACTTTTTGAGCAACATGATTGGCTAATAATTTTGTGATGGGATGATTAAAAGAAGCTGTCTGCTTTATAAAAATGTTAAGTGATGAACAGTCCAAACAACACTGACGCCCACCACGTTGCTCAAAAAGTTGCCCTGTGTATCACTCCTCCGAAGCAGAAGGGGGCGATAATCTGATATGATTTCCTAGCCCTTCCCTTTAGAAAGGGGGAAACCCCGGCCAATGCAAAAGTATGCAGAAGAGCTTTCAACTAGTGGTGCATGGTCCAAGCTATCTATTAGGACTACTCTGCAAAGCTCTTTGTGCTCTCAGTGCAAGTCTGAAAACAGTTTCACCATAATGTTCATCTACTTGATGTACGGTAAGTTTGGAATGGAAATATTTATTTATAACAGCTGTTGAAATTAATATTCGATTGTCAATTCCTGTGCTTTTTAAACTTTTAGATATGATTTTTGCAGCTTTTGGCTTTGTATAATGACTATACGTATTTATCACTTGAGGCTGAAGAAATATAAGCAAAATTATGGTTCATGGTTTATGGTTTTTAAAGTTAGCATCTTGATGCTTTAGTGTATATATATTGTACGTTAAAACTGGCTTAAGCATCTACAGTACACACCGTATTAAGTGCAGGGAAATTGGGTAAGTAGTTTTACATTGTTATAGTGCTATGCCTGTCATATAGTAAAAATTACATGATATCCTTATAATCTTACTTATAAAACTTCTCATGCAGTTTTAATGACTTGCGCCACTTTATATAAACTAGTTCTTGATTAATTCTTTTGCAAAATGGGATGCGTGTACCAGAAAGTGATCATTTTAGCCAAACTTGCAGTTAACTGCCCCAATATATGGCACCTCACAGCCACCAAAGTTTCTTCTCACTTAGAGTGACAGGTAATCTACTGATTCCAAACTGCACCCTCACCTCTGGGTGCCACTGAAACTACTTTAAACTTTAAATGAAACTCACATGGAAAAAATGGCCTCATATAATCTCATATATAACAGATTTTTGTACAGAGTTACTCCTGTTGAATTAGAGCAGAGACCTCAACAGGGTCACACCAAGGCTCTTATTAGCATGCAAGTGAGCACCATATACCAATACATCACATTTTATTCAGTCTCACACAGCATACAGAGCTTATATGTTTCAATTTACATTCAATTTTGAATTCTACATGCAACTGACTTGACTGTATGGATGTTTAGTGTTAATCTTAGTCCTTGAGCCCTTGCTACTGCTGAGTATAAATATAACACAGGTGTCATCCTAGAAAGCCTACTGTACCCACCACTCATCATTTACAGTCTGACTACTGATCTCTGGGTATTATGACTGGTAAGAACATGAAAAGACATGCCTGACACATGTCAATTTGGTGCCAGAAGTGGGCTGCAGAGTTTCCCATGGCCATGAAGACTGGGCAATGGCTGAATGACCTGAGGCTCAGCTAGCAGCTTGACAGCATTGACAGCATTGACAGCATTGCCTGTTGCTGGGTAACCTGAAAGCACCCCTGGCCAGGCAGCAACAGCCAGGAGCCGGGAGCCAGTACCCCATCACTGGCGCCAAAGGATGGACTGCAGAGCTTCACCCTTGCCCTTTAATGGGTGTGTCATCCGAAGAGTACCCCACTAAATCCTCCACTTGTCATCCAGTGTGCGATGCTTGAGTGGTGTGTGTTAATTAATGGGGAAAAAGCCAAAGGTTCATCTGACACTTTACAATTGCCATGGCAAATTTTGGTAGCATACAGTACGACAAGAAAACTGTTCAAAGCCAATGCGGAGACTGGAGATCTTTTGCCAATTATTTACAACTAGTGTCCAATTCAGTGTCCTCTCAAAGAAGCTTAGGGCGAACATCTATAAATATACTGATAAATACGAAATGAAAGGTCTCTTGGGCTGCCTATGATTCATCTTTTAAAACATTTTTTTACTAAGTCTGAAGACTTGACAGATACAGAACCATTAGCAGCTTTAATGTCTACTTCTTGTCAGCTCAGTATACCAGCTGGGTATAAAACAACTGAGAAGCTACACATGATAATGACTTACTGCTTGTTCTCTGTTCCACTGAGCTGCCTTCTCAGGACTTACTGTCATCTCCAGAGGGACCCAGGATGTAGGTGTCTCTCTTTCCTCTTTATCCTGGTCTAAATAGATGGTGGACTCCCCAGGTCTTTGTGTAACAGACATTTGTGCCTGCCACATGTTCCTTTGACAAGAGAGCTCCATAGGTCCTAACCATCTTTCTTCTTGACTACTAATCACCCACATGTATGGCATTTGACATTATTTCTGTCTATACTATATGACTTCCGTTAATCTCCATGTTGTAGGATTGTTTTACTTTAAATTTTGTATGTTGTTTACTTCTAGTTGGAGTTAATACATGTATAGGTTTGTTGCCAAAAAGGCTTAAATCTCTTCACCCTAAAGTACTCTTCCTATTTGCACAAGTATCTTCTGTTTTCCCTAAACAGGAGGTAGCTTCACATGGATTTGTAGTCATTAGTATGTTTTTTGGGGTTCAGGTTCGGATACGAGATCAATGTCAGTTCAACAATCCTCTCTTCCACATCCCAAACAACAGTATGTAAACAGCTCCTGCAGTACTGATTAAGCCCTGCAGAGGGAGACAGTCTTTCACAAATTATGGTAGTCTGTCTGTGATCTTGCAGAAATCACTGTCACTAACACTGACACAGACAATGACAATGACATGATTCAAGGTAATATCTTTGAGGTTTTGCACATCTACAGGCCTATATAAGAAAGGTACCTCCCCCCTCCATAAGACAAACACAACACAGACACGTGGCAGCCCCCTTCTTCCATTCTGGTACAGCTCTTATAACTCTCTCTTATAATTATGCCTTCTCTTGCCTGAGGGGTGGCAGAGGGGTTGCTCAAAGTAACAGTGCCAGGATGTCTGTCTGACTGATCAGCACTTCTACAGCCTTAATTGATACTCTATTTCTGTCTGTTCAATTCAGCTGCGGGTGCAGCGGTAGATGCTACACACTTAGTTAAGAATGCACTTACAGAGACGCATGTCCTTACAAAACTCATACTTTAGATAGGAAAGGCATATGTTTGTTGAAAGTTAATAGGCACTGATGCCCACAGGCTAAGTCAGAGTGGAAGGAGTATAAAATCAACTAGACTGCATTTCCTCAGAAAATGCTAAAAGTGTGCATGCATAATTTTTTTACTTAATCCAGTGGTTTTACATGTTTAAAATGTTATTTCTAGCTGCAAAATCCCAGTTAAATACAGGGGGAGGGGCTTGCTAATTTTCATGATCAACGGAGCAAATATGGGCCAAAAGATTATTTTTGCTAATTACAGTGCTACTTAGTGGTCAAATAATAACAAATCAGATCAGCATACTTTGGATGGGGTTGGAATAAGCTAGCCATTTCAAAATAATACAACTCTCATGAAGGATATATCTTAAAATTGCTCTAAAATTGTTTCACAAACTATATATTCAGTACAGTATTTATGTTCTTAATGCCTTGCTTCTGTTTATGTTGCTGATTACTGGAATGGTGGATGCAATTTAAGTTTTGGTTTGTTTGTTTGTTTGTTTGTTTGTTTTTGAAAGATACCATTCCCTGCCTTGTCAAACTTTCATGAATTAATCTGAATTTTAATCTGACAGGAAAACAGGTTTTTGCAGGATGAATAGGAAAGGATATCAAAAGCAAGACATGGACAGCTTTACTCATTCTCTCATATAATTTGTAGAAAAAAAGCAATCAACAATTAGAGAGTCGTTCTGTCATCTCATTGCTTTGTCAAGTAGCAAATCAGTGTGTGCGGACTGCCAATGAGGTGGCACTGAGACAGGGTGGCAGCCAATATATCAAATTTGGTTTTGGTACATCATAGCCTCGAGATATGAGCTCACTTCCTGTTTGGTGGATATTCTGCTGATTTTGAATGGCTGTTATGGGCAAATGATTGCGAAAATCAAAATGCCATTAAGAAGCTTTTGTCAGAGATGGTCATGATCATGTGTGCCAAGTTGTGTGAAAATTGGTCAAAAATTGTGACCTGTGATCATCTAATTCCTCTTTTGTCATTTACAAAATGGCGGGAAAGTTTGGAGATGGAAATTGATGACATGGGGTTCATTGACCTTAGCTTGACCAATGATAATGATAATGTTTAAAATTTAAAAGTTACATGCAGTATTCTCTGTCACCCTTTCTCTTTCTCTCGCTTTCTCTCTCACTCACTCTTTCTCTCTCTCACTCAATAGTGCAACCATTTTAACAACAACTGGTGTCCAGATCAGGACAAAAATGGTGAAAGTATGCTCGCTAAGCAAGCAAACTTAACTAAAGAATATGGTAATGCTGTTGCTGATTTGGAATGCAAAGGCATTATGCATGAACAACAATGAACCAAAAATTTGCTTGAGAGAAGATTCCAAAACAATTCGATTTCCATCAGGAAGGGAGACAATCACTGTAAAGCTTTATTTGAATGATGTACTTTTGTAGATTTGTCCTATCTTACATCACCAGTCATAGATGATTGTCTTGAGAAAGGGGCAACAGGCAAATATACCAAATTTGGTTGTGGTACATTGTAGCCTTGTCAAGATATGAACCAAAAAGTTGCTTGAGAGAAGAGTCCAAAATCTTCACTGTCTTGAGAAAGAGGCAACGTTTTTTTTTTTTACTTAATTAACTATAGACAGTGCCTAGCTGGGGTCTTTAATAGCCTTCAGTACCTAGATGAAGATATCCACCTCTTACAGTAGGGATACTGGGGCTGAAATATATGTTAATTGCTTAGCTTGCTCGGATGAGCATACATTTTTACATTCAATAAATATGCATTATCTTAATGGGGGAGAGCTGATTGCGATAGAAATTGCAGGTAAAGCATAAAAGCCCAGGTACATCTGACAATGTCAAACCTTATCTCAAGTGTGGCCAAGAGTCCAGTAACCCCTGGATAGCATAGTGCTTCACTATGGCTAAATATTTTCAGTTTGGCTACCAGTCCAGGTAACAAATATAGGATTTATATAGGATGGAAAAAGTCTCAACAGCAAAGTATTTTGCATTTAAATGGTAATCCCTGAACTGGTCAGCCATATGCATTTTGTGATTTATTCCTGATGCGTCCTAGTCAGTTTCTTTTTTTTTTGTATTGATGCATGTCTAAAAGCCCAGCCAATGGAAATAAGACATATCCTGGGAGATGTTGAATCCATTTACATATATTTGCACACACACACCCACACACACACACACATAGTAGTATTAAAGAACTCCAGTACTGAAAGTAGGAATTGAAAAATGCTTGTACCTCAGAGGGTGTCTGAATGTCACACACTGAGGTATCTTTAAAGCTTTAAAGGTTAGGCAAACCCATTTCTCCTTGAGACAGAACCAGGGGCTTTTGGAGATGCGTGTTGAGTCAGCATCATGTGGTTGTCAACTTTCATTTATTGACTAAGAAACTTTCTCCTCCGGCTGTGGAGCACATATCCCTTGACACATCTGCTGAGAGCACTATTTTCCATCTCCCATAAATAATCTTCACTGAAGACGGTGTGGTGTAGGCTATTGCTTGGGAGAACTAAGCAGACTGCATGAGAAGTTGTAGTTATAAAACATATTACACCAGTTTTTAGAAATGAAGATAATTTACTCTACCTTCAGCGGAAAAAGCTAGCAATTTCAAAATAATACAACTCGCATGAAGGATATATCTTAAAAGTGCTCTAAAATTGTTTCACAAACTATGTATTCAGTACAGTATTTATGTTCTTAATACCTTGCTTCTATTTATGTTGCTGATCACTGCAATGGTGGATGCAATTCCAGTTTTGGTTTGTTTGTCTTTTTTGTTTAAAGATACCATTCCCTGCTTGTCAAACTTTCATGAACTAATCTGTGTTTTAATCGGACAGGAAAACAGATTTTTGCAGGATGAATAGAAAAGGATCTCAAAAACAAGACATGCACAGCTTTACTCATTCTCCCATTTAATTTGTAGAAAAAAAAAACAATCCACAATCAGAGAGTCGTTCTGTCATCTCATTGCTTCGTCAAGTAGCAAATGAGTGTGTGTGGACTGCCAATGAGGTGGCACTGAGACTGCCAGGCAAGCAAGGCTGTGACAGGGTGGCAGCGAGGCGAGGCAGACAGGTTGTTCAGAGCCCCACCGCACCTCAAAGCGCAACTACATCTACCCAGCTCCGTGCCGGAGATACTGCCTGACTGACTTACCTCAGCCTTTGCCCTACTTTTTCAAAGCCCGCGCCAACCACTAAATTAATATTTCATCCCCCGTCCGCACCTGGCACTCAAATCAAAGTGGCTCTGGCATGTGAAACACATCGCTGATCAGTGGCATCGAGAGGGGGGGCTGGGGAGTGAGAGAGGGAGGGGTTGGTGGGTGGTGGGTTTGAGAGTGGGATATATATAGTAATGTGTTTTGGGGGGGGGGTGGAGGCTGCGGCGATCAGGGGCATAATGTTAGGCGGTTAGGCACATCTGTTATGCCAGGCTGCTGCCGGCGCTTGGAGAGCGAAGAGGTTTTTAGGCTTCGCCTGTGCTCCATTTGTGTCATTCTGCAGCCGGCTTTCCAGACACAACAGGGAAGGAGAGGGCCCCTCTGCGCTCTCTTTCTCTTTCTGTCTCTCCTCCTCTCCTCCTATCTCTCTCTCTCTCCTTCTCTCTGTCTTTCTCTCTCTATCTCTCTCTCTCTCTCCCTCCCTCTCCCTCTCTCCCTCTCTTTCTCTTTCTCTCTCTCTTCCTCCCTCACTCTTGCTATCTCTCTCTCTCTTTCTCACTCTCCCTCTCTCATTCTGTCTCTCTTTCTTGCTATCTGCATCTCTGTCCTTGTGTCTCTATCTTTCATCTCCTCCCTCACCCCTGTCTCTCTCTTTCTCTCTGTTCCTCTCTTTTTCTTGCCCTCCCATTCATCCTTTTGCATTCCGTCTCCTCCTTTGTCTCTCCTTCCCATTAAGTCTCTTTCTCTTTTTCTGTCTCCCTCTTGTCTCTATGTTGCTCTTTTCCATTCTGTCTCTCTCTCTCTCTCTCTCTCTCTGTTTCTCTTTCTCTCCCTCTCTCTAACGCAGACATCTAGATGAGGCTTTGTCCCTGTACCCAATTCTTAATAACCCCCCCCCCCCCCCACACACACACACACACACACACACTCACATGCACACACACACTTCAAAAGTGCCTTCTCCACCGTTCCCATGCCAACCGCCTCAAAGCTACTCCTCACTCTGGAGTTTATGAATATAAACAGTGCAGAGCCCTTTTACATGGATCACGACTGGCGGCTGCACCTCCAGCTGACCAGCGCCACGTGGACGAAAAGCCCCACTGTTGATTACTGAGAGACGCAGGCTTGACAGACGACCTACAGGCCCAGCTGCAGCTGTGACTCACTGTTTCTGAGTCAGTGTCAAAACAAACAAAAACACACAAAAAAAACATCTGACACTTTTCAGATATGACATGGGGCCTGGACAGTGAAGCCTGCTTTTACTGATTTTGCCATATTTAATCATCGAACAACATGAGAAAAGAAAAATCTGCATATAAAAATAGCAAATTTTACAAACACACACAATTTACAAAACCTTTGAGATTTCTTTAAAATGCAAACTATTTTCTGAAAAACACAAACAAGATAGAAAGGTGTCATAACTCAGTGGAATTAGCAACTACTGTTCATACGCCTTACACAGGGTAATAAAGGTAATAGATACACAAAATATACTGTGGGTATGAAGCACATTGCAGTCTTCAGCCTACAGTATAGTATATGGATTGTAAATGTGACCATACATTCTGCCTCAACAGTCCACGTGGAAACACCCTTCTGGTGTGGCATATGCTGGCCTTGACCCAACTCTGCACCTATGTCAGCACAGGTTAATTCCATGGCCTTTGGGAGATTTAACTGTGTGTAGGGGTGTTTGTCATTCCCTCATTGTCATTCCATTGACAAGAATCTAATCTATGACAGCACTTTACATAAATATAATCAAAACTTACTGTACTTTATTACTTTTTGTCCTGGTCTTGCTGGTCTGCTCTGAGTGGTTGTGTTTAACTCATGACATATTTTTTTTATCTTTTGCCACTTGGGCCTACTATTATACAGCAAAAGGACAGTACAGTCTAACATGTGTTTTACAGCATGAGAATGTGTTTACAAATTAGCAAAATGTGTCTACAAATCTCTTTCTACAGTGTCTACAGCTGCAAATTGTGTTTTTTTTAGGTGTAAATGGTTCATTGTATTGTGAAATAGGGAGGAACTCACAGCTTCATTCCAACAATGGCTTTCAGTGTTTTTATAATTCACAAAATTTGCTTCAAAACATAAAATCATACTGTAAGTCTGAGTAGGCCTGTTATGAAGTTTGAAATCATCAATATTCATCAGCACTAAAATCACCATCTGCCATACTCATGAGTCTGAAAATCATCAGCACACAACTCTGTCGTTTGTTTCCTGTTGGTCATGGCAGAAACTTGCAGAATTATTAGCCAATAGTAAATTTTTATTCCTTGGCAGGGCGTGAAGGAAAAACTCAAGGAGAAAAGATGCCGTAGACAAAACACAGCAACTGAACAGCAGCTGGCTATAGGAGACAGAGCTCCAATCTGCCAAAGGACACGAACAAAGGAACAGCGAGGAAAAGAAAAAGAAATTGAATTTGGCCATCATTGACATTTTTGACCGCACAAGGAAAAACAACACCTTCTGGGATTTGGTCACAAAGTACTGTCAAATGAACCTGAAATGTTATTTTCAGTGTAGACGTGTGGAGACAGCCAGCAGGAGGCCAGGAGGAAGAGAGCAATCAAGAGCGAGAGAGAGAGAGAGCGAGCGAGAGAGCGAGAGAGAGAGAGAGCGAGCGAGAGAGCGAGAGAGAGAGTGAGAGAGAGAGAGAGAGAGAGACAGAGAGAAGAAACACAAGGGCAAGGATACAAAAAATGTGAACCAGGAGACAAAGTCATAAAAAACAGTTATTCACAAATATTATGCAAATGGTTCAGACAGTAGCATTTTGTCCATTAATGAACCAATTTACATTTCATATAAAGACACACAGAAAAATACAAAATGCTTGAAAGACAGCTTTATTGGAGAAATGCACTTTCATTGAGAATATGAACTGACACAAAATTGTAGGTACCTTGTGACTGGCCTGTGTATTTGATAAGGTCACAAGTTCAGATCACATTCTGCCAGGTTAAACAATCCATCAGTTGGATGCAATGCATGGATTACTTCTCTGATCTGGTTCATGTAATCACAACAGCTGCTATTAGGGTAATACTCCCAAGGCTAATTGTGGCAGTAACAACACTTTTTTAGGACACATTTGTGACAAAGCATATCTTCTTTGGTAAAGTATGTGTCTGTGTGTGTGTGTGTGTGTGTGTGTGTGTGTGTGTGTGTGTGTGTGTGTGTGTGTGTGTGTGTTGGTGTGTGCTAGGCTTTTAAAACGGCAACCTCACTATCCTATCCATGTGAAAAACATACTCATATTCACATTCAGCACTTAAATAAAGAGAATTTGCCATCAGAGGTATATCATTTTGCACCATTGTTAGACTATTTTTTACATCCCAGAGTATGTCACACAGTTAAGTCATGATGTCTATAGTCTGGTCATTTCACAGTATGTCACACAGTTACGTCATGATGTCTATAGTCTGGTCATTATCGTTTAAAATTAAGAAATGAAGTCAGCCATGAACTAAGCTTGATACGTGTCAACAGGGAGACATCTTTATTACGGCAACCGTTTATAAAATGACCAATAATGTCACCTTAGCTTAATACACATCGATTTCCTACTTAATAAGGCCTAATATCACTTCTAAGGCATTGGTGCTTCTGCTGATAAATTTACAACCAATTACTGGCCTTATGGAAATTATGATATCTTTTCAGGTCCCTTGATGTGTGAGCACAACACATTAACAAATTACAGAAACTTTTTTTTGCCTCACACGAGCATGGAGACTGAGCATGCAGTAATTGCTTCATAGCATTTGACAAAAAAAAGAAGCCCATCCAATTTGGTTGCTATCATAAATCACGAAGGCTTAAAATGTCTCTCCTTGGGCCTGTCTGAACATCAAAATTAATTTCCTATTAAAATTCACCCCCTGCACTCTTCTGCAAGGTCGTGTCACCAACCAAAAGGCTCCCCAAACATTTAGGACTGCTCAGACTGCTAAGGCCAGGGGGGGAAGTAAGATCGAAGACTCTTTCATTTCGCTCAAGGATATCCACTAGTTCAAAGGCAGAGGGGCTCTGTCCTTAGGACTCAGGTGTGGCTGTTGCTTGGGACCATCAAATCGATCAAATAGATTGGTCATTGCAGAAAAGAATTCATTACATTTAATGATTACCCCAACATGGTGTACCTTCCTATCTTCACCTTTCAGGCATTGAGGCTTTATGATAGGGCAGTTTTAGGAGTAAAAGTATGCAGTGTCTTCATATTTTTCCCAAAATCTTTCAACTGACTCACAGCAAAGAATGGATGGGTATTTTGGGCGCCTAGAGTGTTTATTTTATTGGAGCAGTACAGACCCAAACGACAATACAGAAATGCGCAAAAAGATATTTTTGCATAATATGGCCCCTTTAATGAAAGCAAATTCTGCTCCTGTGAATATCCTCAGCACTCATTAAAATGGTTGCACAAAAACAATCAGGGCTTGAGTTATCAGTGCTTGGGTTTCTGGATATGCATCAATGAGGCCTGTGGTGCTTCTTCTCCCCAAAGTGCCTAAAACGCCTCATTTGAATGAGGTGGGAAACACATTAAAAAAAAAACAGGCAAAGTGCTTGCTCACCATATGTTTTGTCTGATGCTTCAGTAGATGACTCTCCAAGGATGTATGTTGCTAAATTTAGATTTGGAACATCTGTTTTTCCCAAGACATTGTATCTTAGCAACAGAGGCATACAGTACAGCCACGTGCAGTGCACTACTCCTGGCTTTGTTTTTATTTAAGGGAATAAAAGTGGTATAAGGACAAAGACCTTGATCAAAGTCAAAGCAACAAGAACATGCATTGTAATCCTAATTGACTCATCAGAAAGTCTAGATTTGGGAAAATTGTTCAGCGTACAGAGTTCTAATTCGACACATTCTCCGACCATCCGCAAATCTGCACAAGTGTAGACATCAGCTGAGATGGCTCCTATTAAACTTCACCCTGGTCTCCATTTCTATTCAAATATTACAAATGGGCTTGTCACCGCGCAGACAGATAGAACAGCCTGTCCCCCGAGAATACCTGAGCAGTGACACTTACCTTCGCTATCGGGAACGAGGCGTGCAGACAACATTCATGTTCACAAAAGCGCTGTTATCCCAAAAGTGCCATGATCACTGTAATCATACATGGCTTTCTAGGGAAAGGGACCCCACAGGTTCGAGTCAAAGCATGATTTCATATGTGGCAGCAGAGAAAAGATGGGAGGTTTGCAAAAAGTTTCCCAAAAAAAGGAGTATGACAGTTTGTCTTCGGCAGTAACTGTTTCAAATGGCAGGACAATACAGTGATAATATAACTGACTGTGTTGGAAGTGTACGCATGTGAATTAATCACCATCTGGCAAAGGCCTATCAAAATGTTGAAAAAGTGCTCTTCTGTGGTGCATTTTACCCTGTCATATTTCAGCACCTAGTTACCCCCAGATGCCCATCCTTCTCATATATACTGTATGTCCATGGACATTTCCTTCACTATGACCCTTTTTTTCCTCGTTGTTCTCCGAAGTCATTACATTGTCCATGTTAAGGGTGTGTGAAAAATGGCTGCTTTGTGTTGGGCAGTAGTAAGTAATAGGAAGCTAACGATGGTCCCTCAGCATGGGGCACTACTTCATTTCGTTTTCCCGCCCACCCGCCTGCCCGCCTTCCCCCACGGTCCCGCCACCCTCAAACTCCCCAGCTTCTTCTAAAGAATAAATGAGCACTTTGACCCGGCCCGACTGCCAGAGGGCTCAACACACGCGGCAGCAGCACATTTTTTATTCATTTCTTTTCTCCCGTAATTCATCCCAGAAACAAACTTGTGTTTAGGGTGCAATTTCATGAAAGATTAGTCCCCCCCCCCCACCAACCCCTCAACCCCCCTTCGCTCTCTTCCCTGTCAGGGGTGCCAGTGAGGAATCCATCTTCTCTGTGATGGAGTGTCTGAAAATGCTCTGAAGATTAAAGTGTTCATTCTGGCCCATTATTTAACCAGGAGCTGGAGGCTCAGACCTGGTCCCGAGGACTGGGAGACGAGAGGCTTTTTAACCTTCACTTAGCAGTGCCTTAGCGTAGCTGCTGAACTGTGACTCTCCAAGGACAGTGGTAATTAATAGGATAATTACTGGAACTAAATTCAGTCAAAGATGACATCATTACTACGTCACTTCCAGGGTCAGACTTGGGAATCCAGGATGCTGAATGAGTCACTGTGCCTGTTTGTTTGTAAAGGAATATGCTAAAAACCCAGCAGTTCCCAGTTGTGATTAGTGCCTACGTCTGGGTTATTAGTAATTTCACAGCATTGTATGTCCGCAGGAAAAGGCTACACTGTTCTCAAAGTAGCAACATGACTAAGAATCATTGTTTCCAGCACTAACTAAACAGGGTCTTTTATGATGTCAAAGAAAATCAGTTCAAACAAATGGAGGCAGTTAACTTGAATCATAACATACTCTTTTAAGGAGTCATTAAGAAAATGCCATTTCCATGTAATAGCACAGTAATTACAACAAATATGGATGAATGTGCGGATGTACGTAGGCGGTAAAAGCATGACTTTAAAAGAACAAAAACAAGGGCTACCGTTGCACACTGAGCATGTCAAAAAACGATTAACTGGATTGAATTTTAGGCTCCAAAGCAATTTGAGTATCTTGAAATTGGTAGATTTTCCTCTCTAAAAGTGTTACCCACTAAAAGTAAGGCTACTGTTTCGATGGCAAACATAAACACTATGCAATTATACACCCCCTTTTCTGTCCCTGAGACAGTGCATAATACATTTTGACAGTATCTATTCATTTTGTCATGGCGGAAGCTCATTATCATTCATGTCCCAGTGTATGCACAGCAAAACAGCCTTTCAAGTTGAGGGAACGGGTGGAAAAAAAGCTGTTTGCAACCCATTTGTACACCTACAGAATGTTTTTTTTTTTGGACGCTGAATCATTATTCTGTGGAAGCCTGGTGTTGTCTGACAGTGTGAAACAGCCCCTGGGGAAACAACCCTTACACAGAATCCTTGGCTGGGTCGGTGTCGGGTGTGGGGTGTCGGGTGTTGGGTGTGGGGTTGTTGGGTGCCGCGGTGCGGTGTGGTGTGGTGCAAAGCGGCACAGAGGGCTTTGCGGTCCAAAAGGCAACATTATTGATCCGCCGAGTCACCTCAGCGGGCTTTTCAAAAGTCACATCTCCGCCTCCCCCACATCAATAATTCATCAGGGAGGATTTGAAAGAGATATCTCCACAAGTCTGTGGACACACGTTTGTATTTGTCAGAATGGCAGATTTAAGCACTCTTCCCCTAGAAACAATACACAGTACACAGTGCTCAATTGTTTCTTGTCTTTTTTAATGCATACAGCACAATAAATATTATGCTGGTTGTGTTACACACACCTGGGGCTTAGAACGAGAATCATCAAATCAATTGGGATTTTCAGAGGATGATAAAAGGACAAAATATCTCAGACTTGTGGGCAAATCATGCTGAAATTGTCCAGACACCCTGTCCAATATCCTCCCTGTGATTACAATCATTTTCTGTTAGACAGGCCCACTCAGGAGAGGGATAATTCCATTTCTCACTTTGTTGTACAATGTGATTCCTGTCCTCTAATCTGTGTACAAGTGCTTTACTCTTTGAGCGTGACTTTTAATTGTTAAATTCCAACAACTAGAAGAGTTGCATACAGGAAGTTCAGTGAAATTTGGTTTTGTTTACATGGCTCAAACCAAGTTTGGCTACACTGTAGGTGACCATGTCAAAAACAGTATGTGTAATATTCATTTGAATACATCATTAGCATTTAAATCAGGCTGTATTGCTCTATGTTGTGTTGACGGTAATCTTTGTACTGATAACGAGAGAGAAACAAGAGGAAAAGAGAGAGACAGACAGATCAGAAAGAGAGAGAGCGAGAGAGAGAGAGAGAGAGAGAGAGAGAGAGAGAGAGAGAGAGAGAGAGAGAGAGAGAGAAAGAGAGATTTTTGAACAGTACTCCACAATGCCACTATGTCTCCTTTTAGATTGTACTTGCATCACATACTGCATCTGGTGGTAAAACTATATGAAAATGTACCGAAGGCTCAACGATTATTCAGTGAGGGTGTAGTGATCACCCGATCATTTAATAAAATAACATACTTATACAAAATTATTCATTTTTTGATTATTTCTTCGTTGCCTGCACTTTTACACATTCTTATTATACCTTATCATTTTAAATTAACAGCAAAGTTGGAAACTGAGTTACCAGATTTGGAACCTGCTGGACATTTATTCCGACACACATGACACATAATAATAATCTTTTAAATTGGGAATCAAATAATCATGACCTTATTAATCAAGCTATTTAAAGATGATGCAATCAACACTCACATACTGTAATTGCACAAGTGACAAAATCAACACTCAGTGTGTAAAAATAAAAATGACTGGATGACTAACTTAGGAATTAAATCACAGACTCTGATTATTCTTTTCATGTATAGTAGAAATCTATAGTAAAAATGCCAATGCTATTTTCTGATAATTTTTGATAAGGCATTTGTCAAAATTCTTACAGGAAAAGAAAGGTATAAAGAAAAAATCATTACCTCTATGACCAAATGGAATCAAAGATTAAGAAACAACTGAGGAAGGTTAAAACCATCACTATTCCTCAGTTTTACTGAATACTACATGCTCAAATGGCCAGAGCATTATGCCTTTATCTCTCTACAGATGAAATCCCTCACAACCCCTTTAGGCAGCCCCCCTTGTTATAACTCTGAATAACTTGAATATGGATTTCTGGCTATTTGATCCTCAGAGAAACTCTAGCAACTCTGCCTGCTCCCACCCCCACCACCACCACCCCTATTCGGTAGGCCAAAGAGATGGTCCAAGCTCAAAACCGCAGGAAGATCACAGCATAATCTACTTTATGATTATAGTCCACAGTTCAACTGACAGATGAGGCGTGGCACTGAATGTAAAACAGATTCGGCTGCCCCTCTCCACCTACCCAACCGTCACGACCAATTTCCATCTGTCATCTCTTTGTCAAATTCATTTGAGATTACTAGGCTCCCACACAGCCATTTGATATTCAGCTGTCACTCCTGCAAGTGTGGCCCAGAGCGACTGTTAACGACGAAGCAGCGTTTTATGAGAAAAGTGGAGATTTATAAAACGGCAATTGCAATCTGCTGTTTGACAAAATTGCCACCTCTCTTTGGAGTAGCTGTATTTACGCTGGCCGCAGCGAAGCCAGGTACTTGCATAAGAGCACGTCAATATGACGCCTGGGGTTTCGTATCATTTCCTGTCTCATTGCATCAGTTGAACAGCATGTCTGGTGAATCTAGACATACAGTAGAGGACCTGGGTGCTGCGTGTGTATATCTTATTTAAATTATAAGTGTGTTCAGTGGACCATAATAGTTTTGAGTGCTTCCACACACTGGTGAAATACACATGCAAACATTAAATAATGTAATACAAGGGTGTTGTTGAATGTTTAATCAACTCTGCGTGATATTGTTTCATTTATGGATTCCTTGAAGCTCGTGGAAACACCACATGGTGAAAGTCATTACCATTTTGGTTTTGCATCTGTGGAGTACACATCCCTTGGGTTGTAAGAATTGTTGAAAGGGGGAAAAATGAAAAAAAAAAAAAATAAGATTAAAAAATGGAAACAAAGGAAGGGAAGTGACAATAAAAAGGCAATGAAGAACAAATACAATGGTTTCACATCTTTATGTAGCGTTTAGAGTTTCTGACAAATGCCCCACCATTTTTCCACTTGTAGTAGTACAAACACTTTTTTATTTGCTCATTAATACTTTGTCTTTAATTTTAATGTTTTAATTGTATGTCTTTTTTAATGTTCAAGACAAGTTACATTCAAGGAGATGGTAGTTTAACAGCCCAAACAGTGCAGGCTGTGATCTGCAAAATCTACAGGCAACAGCTTTGTGTCACCACTTAGATTTTATGTTATTTCCTACTGATGGAATGCCCTGTCATCCATTATCTCCAAATCACATAACGACTCTGAGATGTAATTCATATGCAGGCATCTAAGTTTAAAATAAATCATGTTGGTTGAGACAGAAAGTAACTTTGGTGTACATGACAGTAAATTACAGCTGGTACTTGTTGTTAGAAATGTATCATAAAGGAAGGCCCTTGTCTTTGTAGGTAGTGTGTGTGTGTGTGTGTGTGTGTGTGTGTGTGTGTGTGTGTGTGTGTGTGTGTGTGTGTGTGTGTGTGTGTGTTTGTGTGTGTGTGTTTCTTTTTTTGTTGTTTGAGCATAAAGTACCAACCCCTCCAGATTTCTGAGTCTGTGTTTACTTTGTTGCTGCCTTTCTGACCTGCACCTTTCAGTCTAGTCCATAATCTCTTTGAGGGCCGGCTGAACCCCGTCCCCCTCATTTCCTCCCCTGTCTCCGCTGCTCTTCTCCTCTCCGCACTTTACTCACCGCCTCCTAACCTCACGATCTGCACTTCTCAAACACTTCCTTTGATGCCTACTGTATTCAAGAGGCTGAAATTGCTTTCCCCTCTCTCTCTCTCTCTCTTCCTCTCTCCCTCTCTCCCTTTCTATCTCTCTACCCGTGGATCCTGAGGTACACTGCTGAGGATGTGTCCCACATAGTGTATGGATAATTGTAATGGCTGTAGTTAGGAAAGTGTGGTACAATGGGTGCTCTCCCCACATGTGCAAGTGTCTTGTATTTTTATGTATTTATCTAGTTATTTTAATTGTTAAGGAAATGTTGGAGGAAACTGCAAAGGCTTGCCAGTGGTCCTGGATGAGATGCATGTTGTTGGCATGGTGAAAGCCATGGGGGAAAGCGATAGGTAGGTGCTGCTGAGTGGATCATGTAAATGGCCCCAGCAGCCCCAGTCAATGTAACGGTAGCTGGCTGGTTCAGGTTAACCCTTGTTGAGCATCTGTCTGTACGGCTCCAGTTGGCCATCCCCTTAGCTGCTCTGTCCTGTACAGCTCACATGAGGTTGCGTGAATAGCTGTAGTCAGCGGCCAGTTGTGCGTGTTACACCTGGGAGTAGAGACTAACAGCCTGAACTATTTACTTGATTATAGATAGTGTAGGGGTAGGTGTAATAGCTATAGTTTCTCCCTAAGGTACTCTTCCTACATGCACAAGTACTTTGTGTTCTTTGTAAATCTCCCTCTCTTCCCCACCTCTACAACCCCCCATCTTATAGTCACAGTTTGGTCACATCAGTGCTGGCATTTGGAAACAATGCACACCAAGTCTGTGCCAGGGGTAGCTCTTCAGTGTTGTTTTGCAGTCCCTTAAGGAAGAACTGCATGGTCACTATTGCATGGTAAATTGATACTTAATTTAAATTTAAATAATTGATACTCTTATAGGAACCATTAAGGGTTAAACCTTGGAATGATGGTCTGAGAGCTTCAGCAATAATGGTCTTCCTGACTCCAAAATTCATTAGGATAAAATCTAAATAAAACATCTTTGGCTGATTGATGAGTTTGCGAGTGCACACTTAAGAACAAAATCAAAGTCAGTATGATGGGTTTTGTAATGAGTTACAACTTTTGACAACATACTGTTAATTGTATATCAACTCTACATGAATCTCATCTTTCAGTCAGAGTCAGAAAACACTGTCTGCCATGCTGCCATTATGTATGCAAGTCAATGATGTGTCATAATGGTTTCATAACATTTAACTTTGTCTGGCCACAGTTGGAAATGAAATATGTTGTGACAAACAAATGGGAAAGAACTGGCAGAGTTTTGCTTATTATTAGTTGTGCTGCAACAGAGAACTTTAATGACAGCTTGTGTGCCTTCTGCTGAGTCCTTTTAAAAACAAAATAATATGCAATCCACCACAAGAGCAATCTGATTTCACTGAGGGCAAAGAAAAGGCTTTATTTTCTATTTTTCTAGAAGGGCATCTGGGCAGGGGGTTAATTCACCTTCTGCATCAGGGTAGTAATTATAAGCCTGTACTTTCTGAAGTTATTAACACAAACCTATTTATGTTAACAAGCACTAAAGTCAAGGTAATAATGCAGACTGTGTTGGCCCAGACATGTTGTCACGCTCCCACCTGTTGCACGGCCAGTCACTCCCCCTGCTCGCTCTGGCTCTACAATCTCCTACTCAAACTCCCCGGTCTACTGATTTCCCCCATCATCCAATCCAATTCCTCAATCATCCAATCACCTGTCTGCCACTCACCAGCACCTGCAGCTCATCTCCTGTTCCCTTTAAAAACCCCTCTCACCCAGCACTCTCTGTCTGGCCTCTTCAACGGAGACGCTTACTCCTACACATGGACTCCTTGTTTCTCCTGCACTGTGTGATTATTGCCTCTAGTACCAGGTCGTAGAACTCTTGTTGAAAGTTTGTTTTTTCTCTCTGTTGGACGTTTTTCTCCTGAGGGACTGGAACCTTTCCGTTGGATTATGATTACACTCCACTTCTGATCTTCTGAGCGTTGACTTTAGTTTTGTCTCATTTGTTCTGCCTCTGTTCACGTTTTCAAATTAAACAACCTGATTTACTCCTAATTACCTGTTTCCTGAGTCTGTGTGCCCTGACACATGTGAACTTCAATTACCTGGGTTTGAATCCCACTTTCTTTTCTTACCCTAATTCCAGTTGACAATCTCCCACACCCAATCCCTTCCTCAGCCCTAACCTGGATTTGTGTCTAGTTCCTGCCCTAAGCATAATCCCAGACCTGCCCCTTACCCTGGATAGGCTGTGGGAGGCCACAGTATAATGTACTAGATGTTAATGTTGATTTTCTGATATCAACATCAGATATCAGATATTCTGTTTACTAACATGCAATGGTGGCCAATATGGCTTCAGAAGCAACATTCACTATCACATATTTATTCCATCCCTTCGCTTAACCAGCTGAATGTAATTATTTATTTTTATTTATTTTATTTATCCTTTGTATTACCAGACAGTAGTCTCTTTTGCAGGTGAGCACAGCGACAGAAAGACACTATAAACAACATTAAAACACACAACATAAAAACACTGACAGCATATGTGACAAAAGAAAAACAAAACAAACAACATGTATCATTGAAGACATACCTAACACATCAACATAACACAAGAGACAATCCCAAAAATAGACTTAGACTGTAAGAAAATAACCTAAAATCACAAAAAAACAACATGTACCGTTATAGACATAACTACAATACATGGACCAAATATAAGAGACAATCACAGAAATGGAGAATAACTTAAAAACACTCACATTGATCATTTAGAGTGTCAGCAACATCTAGGCTTTAACTCTGTGTCAAGTTCATTCTAGGTTGAAGGGAATCATTGTCCAGTATGGCGGCATTCCCACTCTTTAATAAAGGGCACTACACGTGTTGCTTTCCAAGAGTCATGGTTACAATTTTGTTCTAGAGATAAATTAAAGATACATGTTAATGGGTCAGTAATTATATCTGCAGAAACTTTCAGGAGAGTTTCTACTGACAAAACAAGACAAGAACAACTCCCTGTGGATTGGTTCAAAAGAAAATGCATTTCTCATATTAGGAGACTGTGTATCAGACAGTGGTTGCCTTGGATGTGAATTTAAAAGCTCTGCAGTGGAGAAGTGTTAAAGTAGTCCACTATCTCTTTTTATCTGTAATTTGTACAGAATCCAGGCACATTTGCTTGGGCAAAATTGGAACCATTAATTACAATTCAGAGACTTAGTTGTTTTTCAAAATGTAGCTGGATTCTGTAGATTCATTGTGGTCTCATCTAGTATAAACCGAGATTTAGCTTTACGTATTTGTACCGTACATTTATTTCTTAAACAAAAAGTCCAATCCTTTTGTAAACCAGATTTTCTTGCCTTTGCCCAGGCAACATCTATGTCTTACTGTATATCTGACAGGACAAATTAGCACAACTCTTCAGCCAGGTAGACAAGTTAATGAAAAATCACCTGTCTTAACTGTTCAAGCAGTCTGGAATAGATGATATTGGACTGTAGCTTTAAAAACTAGGTTGCCCATCACCAGCAACATATTCCCATTCTCTCCCATTTAGTAAGATATTCACCTACAAATATGAATGACTGTAATAACATGGTTTCTTATCAGCATAAACTTTAATGATCGATGGCCATGTCAGGTAACTCAGCTTTGTATACTCACTTTGTCTCTTCTCCTCCCTTCCTGCTTGAAGCTCTCCTATAAGCTGCCTCAGTGCTACTGCTGCTACAAATATGTCTGTGTGTGTACGTGTGGTATGTGTGTGTGTACTATGGGTCAAATAGAGAACACGTTTCCCCTGAACTTACCTGGACTTACCCAATCTACATGCAGAAAGCTCCTGTCTGCGGCTGCTTAATGCAACCAAACTAATAGGCACCGATTAATCTCCGTTTCATACTGTGTGCTGGCCAGCTGAGATATAAATGTATATCATCTCTGACATAAATCTCTGCTTCATGCTGTGGTTAACCTTATAACTGGCCCTTTTCTTCCGCCTGACACCGTTTTTTCCTGTGAGGGCAAGTTTTTTCCCCTTGCCCCAGTTGCCTTGGCACTTGCTGAAGGGGAGTTCAGACTGGGCTTTGTAAGGCACCTCAACACATTAAATGTGAACATTTTTCACATTGGTACTGTATGAATACAAACAAATTGAATTCTTTAAAATTGACTGGTTTCAGCCACGGTGATCAAGAAATCATTAAGGACTCTTTGTACGTCTTATGTTGAATAAAAAAAAACAACAAAAAACCTTTGTATGACTGAATGAAAAGATTGCACACTATTTACCTTGGTGTTCTCCTTTGTTGGTGTCTCTTTTTCAGAACTCAGGCATGGCATCCTAATTCATTTTTGAATTCATTTATTCAACCCTGGTTTCTTTTCTGGGGCAAACAATATTTTTTTCTCCAGCAGTTCCCATTATTTGGGAAAGCAGGCCTAACGAAAAACGGCAGTTTATTCAGCCTGTCGAGGCCTGTGATGACATTAAATACACAATCCTTCTTCATTTCCTCAGCAAAACCACACAATAATTGTTTGTATTTACAAAATATTCAATTGTAAAGAATGGATAGAGTACATCAGGCTTATGAACAAAGTTAGTGGAAAAGATGAGAAACAGCAGTTGGATGTGGGATGATTGAATCTGTGATAATAAAAGTTAGTTTTGACAGTTTTGTAAATGAGGGAAATGGAAATATACATCCATGCACAGCAAATTACACTAAAACCTTGGTGTCCTCTGCAGACATTAGCGAACATGCCTTACATTACACTTAGAAGATGCTTTTTACCAAAGTGACTGACAGAGGAGAAGGACAGTCAAGCTTCTTCCATTGCAGGCGTGGTCTTGTTAATATGGGCAGGTGGGGCAGCGCCCTCCCAAAAAACATCCACTCCAAAACATAGCTCCTCCTAATAAATAATGTTACCTACTTAACTGCTCTGCTTGCTACCTATTTAGAACCAACTTTTAAATGGCTGACAGCAAACAACGTTTCTCTCCTCTTTGCAGTTGTGAATATGAGGCTATATAAGCAGTTCTTCAGCAATGACCTTTTCAGGCAGCTTTAACATTGTTATATGAAAGAGTTATACCAGGAAGACAGCCAAGGCACACTAGCTGTTGTCGGAGTTGAAAATGTTTTCAGATAAACATGTTATAATTATTCAGCACAGTGTTTTGCATCCTGGTATGCTGCTGTGGATTAAACAACAATGGATTTGTTTGGACAAGGGTCGCATTTTATTTTGTAACAGTCAGACAGGAATGAAATTCAATAACAAAGGGATTTTTGGCCAAATCTGTCTGACTTTCTTATTAGCAAGAGGACATTCTTTTCGCTCTTGTTCTGATCTAAGCCGTAGTGATTGAATACCAATTGAGTTCTATAAATGTCTAGGCTAATATCATTGAGACACTAACATCTCATTTGCAAAGTAATTGAAATTTTGGCATTCACATTCGCAGACTGATAGATGAGTTAGAGGCACGGAGACATCTGTTTATTTATTTATTTATTTCATCTACCCATGTGAGGGCCCCAGTTAAAATCACATGTGATCTGATCTATCCATAAGCTAAATATTAATTATCAGTAAGTCCATTGATGGAACATAATGTGGACCCATCTTAGACAAAGAATTACACAGATGATGAATTCAATATAGTGTATGATATCTGTCTAGTTAGTCTCCCCATGTTGTTCTATAGATATTTTTGGCACTGACAGGAAGATGGTACTGTTTATGAATGCCTTCCAGCTTCACTGTGACAGTCTGCCACACAAATAATCTGCCAAATATGCACTATGATCAATATACTGAAGGGTTTGAGGTCTTCAACCACCTGCCATAACCTCTGATGAAAAGCAACTAAAGAGTGTAGCATCTTGTAATACTCCTGTTGCACCTAAGCACTGATATGATCTTAATAACTGTGAGTCTGCACCCAGATATTGCAAGTGTATTCTGTCCACAGACAGCAGGGGCAGTGAAGAAAGTCTTCATTTGTCTGGTAATGACTCATTTAAGACTAATGAAGATGATAAATTACCTCGAAAAAGGTGCATAGTGCTGCTTTGAAAGACTGCAGTGATCCACCAAATTTGCCTGCCTCGACTTTTCGACCACATTACCAAAATATCTCAGCCATCTAGCCGTGGGCATGGCAGCTTTTTACTCTTGTATGCTAAGCTGCACATGCAGAAGGGACACCTTGCCAGTATGCAATTTAAAACATGACTGTTTAAAAACACTCAACATCCAGAGATGACGACCTTTTAGTTTTTATTAAATGCTGCTTGTTTCTATGCTAATAAATGACACTGTGCATCACAATTTATTACAAGGAGCTTTAACCAATGAGATACTGGCACCTCATGGCGGGCAAACAACCAGTGTCTGGTTGTTAAATTAACTAACCAACCAAATGAACCAACAACCAGTGTCTTGGACAAAAACTAATGCTGTACAGCATGTGGAAGTATTGAGCTAGCTTATCCACTGATGAATCTTGCTCATACAGTATTTTAAACCAGGGGATTTAGCCTTGCTATTAAGTTGGCTTTAGTGAGACTTAAGTCTGTTTACCTTATACTTCATTTAAACCTGGGCCTTTCGTGTGGACTCTTGCATGGATTTCAGGATAGTTCTGGGTTTGGGCAAAATATGGCAACAGGATTTGGAAAAATGTAGGGCCCATGGCAAGTGAGGAATAATGTATTGTACAGTACATCAAGAAGGTCAATATCCCAAACGAGTGATGCAGGGTCTGGAATCACTCTGATGGAGTTTGTTCAATGATGTTGACCACTTTGCTGTACATTATCCTGTTTATCGCACAGCTTGTACTACTATTTATGTCTTAAACACAAATTTAAAATTATTTTAGCAATTTTAAAACCTGGTTCGTTTCTACCACTAAAGTCAGTTCAATCAGTTTGAAGTGCAGTTTTATAGCAATGTCCTCTGTGGTTACCAACAGTCTGTAATACTGTACATAGCAAGGTTCTGTCATACAGAAATATCAGACCTCCAAATGTTACAATAGTGCATTGAGATCAATGGAACTTTCTGCAACATGCTGACAAGCCATGTAAGAAGGACCAGACAAAGGGCATTTTCCACATAAAGAGAATACCCATGCCACCCCCCCACAAACACACAGGACACAAGACACAGCCCTCACGGCTCAAGCCCCCCTCCCACACACACACAGCACATATATATAACATATCTTTGCTCCCTGCTGCCCTCAGCCCTCTCCACACACGTTTGTCCAACCCCACCTCAGCGCTGTCAGCTGCACACGCAGTGCCACCCACCACACAGCCCATCATCTGCCACCACAGCCAGTCCTCCCTCCCAACCATAACTGCACTTTATGCACTTTATCCCCCCCCCCCCATCACCTTTTTCTACCTCTGCACTTCATCTGGTAGTCATCCCCCCCAAATGCATTATACGCACTTTACTCCCCACTCCCCATGCACAGTCTAGACTCACAATCAACAGTTTCACTGTATGTCCTACTACCCAGTATGTCTATGCATGTGACAAATAAAATATCCTTGTATCCTTGTATCCTTGTATCCTTGTATCCTTGTAAAGGGCCTTTGTATTGTTCTATCAGGGAAAATTGGTTCTCCATTTGGGAAAGAAATAGTTTCGGAAAAGAGGTTAGGTGTCAATAATCAATAGGATGGAAAATAGGGCAAGATATTGTTCTTTTGGGCAAGGATGTTCTCTTGTAACATCTGAAACAGTAATGTTTAAATAACCAAGTTGATGCAATAAAACTAATTAAAAGCTACAATATCCTGTAGCCTTAAGGCCTCAATAATTATTTTTCATGTCAGTATTAGCAGCTGTTGGAACTGTCTATTATATTCCACTCAAGACAGAAACCTCCAGGGGGGCTATCAGAATAAGTTATTGACTACAGTTTTAGCATATTTATTTGCTCTCAGGGAAATGGCAGTGCGCATGAAACTGTAGCTGCCAATAGACTGCCACACACAAACACAATGCTAAAGCATGATTTATGCTCTATCACCCAATAACCCACAAAGAAAATACAACAGGCAAAGGTACAACTTGCATAAAGCATTGTATGGAATATTATTCCAGTTTTCATTTCTATTGTTGGTTTGTCCTTTTTATGATAAGGGCAGTGATACCCTAATGGTTAAGGTGCTGGACCTGTGACTGCATGATTGCAGGTTCAAATCGCAAGTAGCAGCACTGAGGTACCTTGAGCATGGTACTGTCCCTATGCATTTCTCCCTGGGTGCCATTGTCATGGCTGCCCCCTGCTTGTGTGTGTGATAGGTCAAATGCTGAGGTGAATTTCGTTGTGTGTGCTGTGATGTGCCGTGTGATCACAATGACAAAAATGGAACTTCCACTTATGATAAAGGCTGTTATAGTTTCAAACTACAGTATGTTTCTCAACCTTTGGGTTGGAAAGATCTGAAAGGGTCACAAGCCCCTGGTTATTGGCCAGATCATTCATGCTGATTTCTTTATTACGAAGTCATGACTGAGTTGGTATGTTACAATTTGGGTCACAGAGCAACAAGATTTAGAATCACTGGTTTAAGAAATTACTACTAATATTACTAAGAGTTTTCAATATGGTTTTGGTCACCCATGTAATGAGGTAACACAACACTGAAACAATCCTGTGTTTCTGTGACAAAATAGTGGAACTGAGACTGAAGGTTGATTCAAAAGACATTTACTTAAATATATGGCAGTTTAGCAAAAAGCTTTCACTTCTACAACAGTAAATGTAGCAATGTTATGAGACGAAAATATCTTGAAGGGCTGATCTTTAGACAGATGTCATTTTGCTAGTGTCTATGCTTAAACTTTCTGGTAGTGTAAACAATTTGCCACTATAAAAACAAACAAACATAACAAACAATACAACATAAATTTTAGCTGTACAATTTCTTTAACAGCACCATTGCAGTTAATAATGTTCACATCCACAAAGTAGTTTGGTTACAGAGATTTGTGATGTGTGTCTTTGAGGCGTCTCCTTTAGGCATATGATTAATTATATTCAAGTGTGGAAGCGCTCACTTAGTGAAGCAGGGGTCGTTTGGAGTCTTGGTACACATTACCTACCAAGGTCTCTGAACACCAGGGCATACTGAAATACTGCTCAGCAGAGACTGCTAAGAAGACACTGTAAAACCCTTTCTTGGCTGACTTAATTATGACTTTGTCCATGTGACCTGGCATGTCGGTATAGATCAGCCTTTAAAGGTCAGCAATCCCTTAAAAATGACAAATGAGCCATTGATTTTGTCTAACAAGCCACCAGTCTAATTTGATAGATCATTTTTTCAAGTCTGCCCTGTATCATTGAACACTTTTCATGATAAGGATTAGGATTAGGCAACTGCTGTTTTCTGTCACAGTTGACAGGATACTCATAGTGCATTTTCAGAAACTGCCCGTATACCTGACATCCCAAATTTGGAAGTTGGAAGTCCATTGACACCACCTATTTTAATTGTGTAATATGCACTGGGAAATCAATTAGGCTTGATTATCAATTATTTAATTTCATGGAACTGATTTTTCCCACCTACACACACACTACAGAAACACAGAACACACTTTGGGAAAGTATCCAAAATGTGCATTTCCTGAGGAGTAAAATTGTGAAAAAGAATATGGGCTCAGATTCATGAATGATTAAGTGAGGTCTCGCAAAGTAAGAGAATCTCAAATGTTTGCTCCATTGCAGTGGAGTCTTGCTTCTCTCCTAAGCCCACAGTATCTATCTGTGATGTTTCTAATGAATGCCATCAAACTGATCTAATCTTTTAATGAGTTGGCTGTCTGTAGCCACAGGAGGATCATATTCAAGCACTTGCCCTACGGAGCAGTGTTTTAAAGCCCAATAAGAGAAAGCTCACACCTTATCCCATCCCTATAGAAGTAGTGCCGCAGTCCATTTTTCATAGTAAGTACCCAAAGGGTAGAAAATGTGACCTTTTATTTAAATCAACAAAATATGTATGAAAGATTTTTTTTTTGTCTACTTTTATTACACCACTCATCAAAGTGTTGCGGGAAGTTCCATTTAACTGAACAGGCTATCCCGATGTTCTTAGCTCTGATATTTCTGGCTGTACAATAAACTCTTTGTAAGGAGGACAGCAGTAAAAGAGAGGACATTGCTCATGAAATCATTCTTAAATCAACAGGTTGCTGCTGAGAAGTAGGTAGCTGTGTAATAAGTCTAATAACACACCGTAAGTGTCATGGAATATACCTTTTTGGAGTGATTCAGGACTGCTTTATTTCGTGATGGGGCCCTGCATCACTTTGTCCGCGTTTAGTCCACAATATTGACCTTCTCTCAGTACATTATGTCCTCCCTAAAATAATCTGAGTAGGCAGTCGATCTAACATAAATGGGAGACTTTTTTATGATTTAGGACTAATATCAGTAAAAGCTCTGCCACCCTTTGATTTAATACTATTCCAAGTAAAAGATCACTAAAGGACATAAAAGCAGTTGATTGAGTTTAAGGGGTCATGAAATGATGAAATGATGAAACTATACCATTTACAGTCTCAAAAACAAGCAATAAACCATCGAACTGTATCCCAAATGTCAGTGGAAGTCGGTGCTGTGAAAAGAGGTCTTTGTGATCTTACTGTAGCATTCTGAAGTACCTGAAGCTAAAGAACTGACACTTGGCCTGGCTTTGGGGGGGGGGGGGTTGATTAACAGGTTTTAAATGTTACAGCTTTTCCAGTCACATGGGTATTCTGATCTGGACAAATCTGACCAATGGGCAAGGCTCATGGGGTATTGTAGAATGTATTCCATGCCACAAACGGCCACTTTATTGCTTTACTTGAAATCACTTCAATAAATCCAGAGAGCACTCAACTGGTTGCCATAATTACAGTCTTTTGATGCAGGTGCCCCATGAGTTGGCTGGGCTAACAAGCTTGTAATTGCCAATGGGTCACATGTGCATGAGCAGCAAAACAAGGTTGTTTAAATGCTGCTTTGTTTCAGTACATTTCTGAATTAAGTCACATTGGTCATTTCAATCTATTTCCATACATTTCCATTCTATTTCCATACATAAGCTTAAATTTTCAATAAAAAATAAAGGATGAACACACAAATGCTGAAAGCTCAGCAGAAATACAACAACACTTTCTTTAAGTTAATAAAACATTAGTATGGTAGTATATTATGGTGTTTAAAGTCATTACTATTAGTGCAGGCTGTAAAAATGTGTAAATTCCCTCATAGAAGAAGTTCAGAAATTCAGTCATAGAAGACTGCTGCATCAATGAACTTAACAATTCAGAATACATGTCCATGATGTCAACATTTGTCATCCACATATAACTAAAAAGAGGCTTGATCAATGATAATGTACCCACACACAAAGCCAGATTGGCTGCAATAGCCATTCAAAACAGATTTAGGTTTCATAAACAAAAATAGTGCTGGCCAGCATCAGTGGATTAAATAATTCTTGTAAGTGAATGAACAATATGCAGATCTTTCAGTTATAAGGACTGTGCGTCGATTTCAGTCCATTAACAAACACAAGAGGCCACTTACTCAATGGCAGGGCAATTTGTTGTGCTGGTGAACCTGCTTTCAATGTAAATGTATTCATAAGCTTCTCTCAAGCTTGGAATGATATTTTCAAAATATGATATGTGAAGTAAGTAACTATTGTTTGTTCAAAGTATGTTTCTGCATGTCGGTCTGTATTTTCTGTCCTTTTGTATACAATACCTAAAGTTTCATAACCAGCAGCACAAATCTAACCACAGTCTGCATGATCTGATTCCTAAGAGAAATGGACTAACATTGAAAACAAACATACATGATCAGTAGTTCATTAGAGTGATTGACAAGTGAGGGTGTAAACTAATTAGTATTGATGTGTTACCAAACATTTCCATTCAGCCATAATTAAATTATGCAGTCACATAGCCAGTGCATTTTAAACAAAGTGAAGTAGAATTAATTACGATTAGGATTTACAGTGTATCAAACATATGCTACTGTAGCTCTTTGTGAATCAAACAAGCCACATACAACAACATAAACAAGACCTTGGTGATTGTTGTGCTTTATAAAAAACACCCACAAGACCAGACCACGTCGGTGAGTGTCTAAGCCTCCCCCATGATTGACTATACAGTAGATCAGCTGAAAATTGAAATTCTAAATTACTTTTGCTTTTACGTCATTCCCAAGACTACTATCCCAAGACTCACTATTTTAGCCTTCATTGGCTGCCTTTGTAATGTGAAAGAAATTGAAAATTGCTTCTTAACAAGCCAAT
Organism: Coilia nasus; assembly: GCA_027475355.1. NCBI lineage: Eukaryota > Metazoa > Chordata > Actinopteri > Clupeiformes > Engraulidae > Coilia > Coilia nasus. The sequence goes on from CM050211.1 coordinate 18,794,860, forward strand.
CTACTGTATGCTGATGACTCACATGTCCAGTGTGCTTGGGGAGATTTGCTCCATGTTGTTGTAATGGAAGGCCTACCCAATGACAGTAACAAAATGGGCGACTCAACCTTGTGCCATCTCCACTCTGACTCAGTTCCACTCTGGCCGGCTTAGAGATAGACATGAACTTCCACTCTGCCCTCAGCGATATCCAAACCCGACTTCACAGGATTGCATTTTACAGGAGCTGGACTTTTCTTTCTTATTAATATTTTATAAAGGCAGGCTTTTTTTTACATTTCTTGCTCTTAGTGTGTTGTGTTACTACCAAATATTAACATATTCCTAAATGTCTACTACAGTCAGACAGGATCAAAGCAACAGAGAAACGAAAACATGAAAAACTGGAAGTGAGGCTCACTATTGAGGACACCTGTGGCACAGATGGACCCAAGGCCAGTTTCACACAAGCCAGTACACAGGGGAATCTGTTTATATGTGCTAATGAGCACACAATATCACCACATCAGGAAAAATGTCATGTTTCTGGTAGACATGGATAATCAAATTATGTCTGAGGGTACAGTAGGCTACTGGAAGGGCTGTTGCCATAGCAACGTATGCAACCCCCACCACCACCACCTTTTTTTTTCTCTCCTCTTAAAATGTAGGCTATTTTGCATTTTAAAAGATACACCCCAGCTGTTGAATGTTTTTTTTTTCTCTTTTTAGCTTTTCAGTCTCTTATGTTTCATCAAATGTCTTGAAAGTCTTCAAGAAACGCACTTCACTAGCAAAAAAGTAAAATAACATTCTGCTAATGAGGTAATTAATTCCCACTGTGTGTTTTTTTTAGTTACAGAAGATTTCTGGATCCTTGGTTTGCTTACAGCATGTTTAATCATGACCTGTCTTGTTTCCTCAGGAGTGTTTCTACCACCTCTTTCTTCACTTGAAATACACAAGCTACAGACACAATCAATAATAATTGATTAGCCTACCTCCTCCCCAATAAAGGACCAATATCATGCTCTGTTGATATGCCTACGTATGATTATGCTCACACATGTTAAGTAGACATTAGAGTTTATTGTGTGCCATTGGTGAAAAAAAAAAACATAAAACCAGAAGAATTTAGCTTTTTTTCCACAGAATTTCTTCGGAGCAGGTGCCTGACTGTGGGTTGTCCTCCCAGGAATGTTGACACACAGTCTTTACCACTTTCACAGAATCCTGTTTTCACAAGCTGGGGTGTCAGTGCTATTTTTGGCTACCATCTCTGGCAGCTTCCCAGCCATGAAATTGAGTGTGAATGAAAAAAAGACAACCTCTCCTAAAACATAAGAACTCTTCTCACTTTAACAAGCGTCTTCCCACTTTGTATCTGTCACAGAATGCCTAGCCTACTGCACATCAAATCTTGCCAGAGCACACTCAAACTTCAGTGAAACACCAAAGCGGACCTTAATTTGCACTAAAGAGACACTGTTAACAGACACATATGTGATTGCAATTTTAAAAGATGTGGTTATAATGGCAAGTCACAAAGCACATGAATAGTCTACTCAGTGAAATTAACAATATTTATTTGGTATTAAGCTTAACCATGTTAGGCAGATTGCTGTAGGTGAGGGTCAGCTATAGAGGTGATAGACTATTCTTGCTACAACCCTTTCCTAAGTATGGCTACACAGATAATGTCCATATTGTAATGCATGTGCTGGTCCTTGTAATTCTGTATGTAACAAACATAACACATACCATAAAAATATAATAATAATAATGCAACCCTCTTAAATAAGGTCATTCCCTATTAAGCTCCAGGTTTGTGTGGTAGTTGACGAGTTGCACTGAATCCATAATACTGACAGATATAGATAGTCACCGAATCAATATCTAGAGTAAATGTATTATCAAATAAAAAATAAAAATAAAACACTGGGTTTGCTATAGTATAAAATTGAACAAAGCTGAAATTCCTACGTATTTCAAATGTAACCGAATAACTTCACCTTATGTTTACAAGTTAGTGTTTATTTCCATGCTTTACAGTTATGTTATACGAAAACATCATTCCACTGTGCTTCTCCCACCCAAATCATGTAGGCTACATTATGGGTTTTTTCCTGTTACTCTTTTTTCTCCACGCTACACTTCTGTCATGTGATGCGGCTCGTAGGATAGTCGACATCTGGACAGTAAGTTCCGACTGCATTGCCATCAAGGAATACCGCCTGTAGACTGCGAATTTCAATTGCGAACAAGTGGAGACTTGTCACTTTCACTGAATTTAAAGTACATTTTCCATTCAGTGAAACACTGCTTTACCTTATACATGCGAAACAGATTATCTGTTTATATCGCTGGAGTTTCTGTTCGGGATGGAGAGGAGACAGCAGACGCGAATAACTGAAAGTGCGAGTGGAGCGCGACATGCCAATCATATCATGTAGCAGGTGCACCTCGAGAGCCATTGCGGAGTATTCCTTTCTGGCGGTGAGACGAAAGATATGTTAAGGCTAAGTAGCCTGCCCTGTGGTGCGAACTGGAGTGATTAAAAACAACTGCACCGACACGGTCTGTGTCAAAATCTCTTGTGGTCAGTCACTTCTTTTACGATTGAACTTACTCGGATTTACTTCAGAACTGTAAAAGGCTGATGTTGACGCACTCTGCCTACCTCGGAAACCACACTGAAAAGAAGGCTTCTCTATTACGCAGAGTTACTTTCCGGACGCTGTTCTTGTGTTTATCCGTGATTTCTCGTTTCTAGAGGTAAGTTACATTCAGTATTAAATTAATAAACCATACTTGACATTTCAGGGCAAATGTGTAGATTGTAAGTGGAAGAATACAAGCTGGCTGGCTTTCGACTCTATTCGCTCTCCATGCAACGATTTCCAGCATTGTGATTGATGTTGTTGTTTTTGAAAGGTTTCTGATCAAATACTCATTATTTGTCTGTACACATTAGCTATTGCTTTTTCATCCACCGATTAAAGCTTCATAAATGCTTGCGACGAAACAGGTTAGTATTTTTAAGTGATTTATACTCGCGACATTTTATTGCATGGATTCGGTTCAACAGGTAAAACTCATCAACCCTTTCCAACAAATTGTCTTAAGTTAAAATCCTTTAGTCTTTTTTCCTTTACGTCTCTGTCTCAGTATATTGGCAGTTGACATAGTTTTAACCACCGCCAGGACTGTATAATATTCTGAACATCAAAAGGGACAATAATGTCAACTCCATTAAGCCTTGTGCTAAAAAATATCTTGTTGTTGTTCTCAGTGATGACTGCTCTAACCACTGTTCTTTAAACCTTGCCTACATTAAACATGTTAATATAGCAATACAGTGTCATACAGTGGTATAATATGATACTGTGGTGTGTAGTTCTACACTGTACAGTCCATTGTGATCAAAAACTGTAGACTATTGTCAGTGACCAAAAACTTGTATGAGAAACATCAACAGTATTGCAATTGTTAAGAACATGCAGATGCATACAGCTTTACATTCTTAATGCAGACTGTGCCAGTCTCAACACAGTTTAGGTAGCCACTCTAGAAGCTGTTCTCCTGTAAGCTCTCCCAGCAGTTCTCTGTACTGCATAAAAAATAGAGCAGTATGAAACATAAACATGAAAAGATGTCTGTATGTTGTTATCGTAAGTGTGTGTTGTCTGTCTGCCTTCAAGGATGACAGCTGACTTGAGGGTGAGCTGGTGGTGAGCGTGTCAGAGCAGTCCTGTCACCATCACGTTGGCGGCACAATGGCAGCTGGAGTTGCAGCGTGGCTCCCCTTTGCCCGGGCTGCCGCCATCGGCTGGATGCCTGTGGCCAACTGCCCCATGCCCATCGCCCCAAGGGACCACAGCAAAAGACAGGATGAGCTGATCATACTGAATGTCAGTGGACGCCGCTTTCAGACCTGGAGAACCACCCTGGAACGATACCCAGACACTCTTCTGGGCAGTTCTGAGAAGGAGTTTTTTTACAACGAGGAGGCCAAGGAGTACTTCTTCGACCGAGACCCAGACGCTTTCCGTAGTGTGCTGAACTTCTACCGCACGGGGAAGCTACACTACCCGCGTTACGAATGCATCTCAGCCTACGACGAAGAGCTGGCCTTCTTCGGCATCATCCCAGAGATCATAGGGGACTGCTGCTACGAAGAGTACAAGGACCGCAAACGGGAGAACGCCGAGCGCCTGATGGACGATCAGGAGGAGAACAAGGACATGAAGCTGCCCAACATGACGTTCCGTGAAACGATGTGGCGGGCGTTCGAGAACCCGCACACTAGCACCATGGCTCTGGTGTTCTACTACGTCACGGGCTTCTTCATCGCCATCTCCGTCATCACCAACGTGGTGGAGACGGTGCCGTGCGGCTCCATGAGCCAGAAGGACATCCCATGCGGCGAGCGCTACACTGTGGCCTTCTTCTGCATCGACACGGCGTGCGTGATGATCTTCACCGTCGAGTACCTGCTGCGCCTGTTCGCGGCGCCCAGTCGCTACCGCTTCATGCGCAGCGTCATGAGCATCATCGACGTGGTGGCCATCTTGCCGTACTACATCGGCCTGGTCATGACCGACAACGAGGACGTGAGCGGGGCCTTCGTCACTCTGCGGGTGTTTCGCGTCTTCCGCATCTTCAAGTTCTCGCGCCACTCGCAGGGCCTGCGCATCCTGGGCTACACGCTCAAGAGCTGCGCCTCGGAGCTCGGCTTCCTGCTCTTCTCCCTCACCATGGCCATCATCATCTTCGCCACCGTCATGTTCTACGCCGAGAAGGGCTCCAGTTCCAGCAAGTTCACCAGCATCCCAGCCTCCTTTTGGTACACTATCGTCACTATGACTACTTTAGGGTAAGTACCTCCAGGTTTAAGAAACTGTTTGTCCTGAGCCACAGGTTCATTTGGCTTTGGCCACCTGTTGGTTGGTTACTTTGTGTTAATACCAAACAGAGAACTGCAGGATATTTCTTTTTCAGAAAGAAAACAGACATTCTGCTTTAGGTAAATAATTCACCCTAAAATCATCCATTTTCTTTATGTCTCTCTTTTCTCTGTCTCTCTCTCCCTCTCCGTCTTTCTGTCCTTTGCTCTGTCTCTCTGTCTCTCTGTCACTCCTACGTACACACACACACACACACACACACACACACACACACACACACACACAAACACAAACACATGCCAGCTCGCTGTAACACATTCAGTAACACAACTAAAAGCAGTCTGTTAACTCGTGAGTAATAACTTGATTGAACATCACTATGCTATTTATTGCACTGAAAAAAACAGATGATATCAGTGCCTCCAGACTCAGTTCTCCAGTCAATTTTCTTGGATTACACATTCAATTTTAAGACATATCACTCCTCTGTTTGTTGCAGACACTGCTGTTGCTGCTTCAATAATTTATTTTCTTTTCTGGTCCATTGTACTAGTGAGATTCAACACAGTACTCACAGGAGCATCTGAGTTCAGGGTCGAGACATCTCTTTATGCATTTTTAATCTAAATTTAGTGGAGTAGTCCATATATAGCCTCGGGCATGAGGTGTTCGCTGTATACTGCGTCGGCTCCTGTCGTAATGCTTACTGTGGTGTGATATTTAATATTGCACCGCGCTCTGGGAGTAGTAACTCAGTGGTAGCCTGGGCCATGATAAACACGACTCATTGTTATGTGACACAAAAGTGGAAAGTGGATTACAGCCAGTGAGGGTTTATTTGATTGAAGGCGCTGATGAAAGACAGGCGTCTGTGCTCTTCAATAGACAAGGTGCAGTGCGGCTCTTAAGTGGCTGTCATCGTGACTAATGGTGTGAACTACCACATCTGTTAGCAAATATAAACTTTAATGTTATCTGCTGTTGACTAAAAGAACCATAGGCCAAATAAGGACATAAATGGCTTGGGCTCGCCATTCAGCGGGGGCATGTCTGTCCAGGGCTGAGTGTGGGTATGTTTGGAGTCTTTTGTGTGAGCTGGAGAAACGCAGATAGGAAGGGGGCAGACGAGAGGAGAGAGGGAGCCGAAGACAGGAAAAGACTGACAGAGAGAGAGAGAGAGGGCGAGAGAAAGAGTACTTGCGTAGATGGAATGCATAGTGAAAACGTTATAAAACATTACAATTTATGACGTGAAGCAGATGAACTCATTTTGCACCCACATAATCAATCATGATGACACCAGACGGTGATTAATTCCTTTTTGGATGGCTGTAATATTTGATATCTTTACTGCACTAGTATTGAAGCAAATTTTTTGTGCTGACACCCTTCCTTCATTTTTATTCAGAAATGTACATCAATTTATGATCAGCCACCTTCGGACCAGAATGAAGAACTTATTCATAGTTCTTAGAACTGTCAGAAGAATTGCCTTCTTTTTGTGTGTCCTCACAGCAGGAACTGGGAGGGATCATAGTTCTCAGAGCACTGGTTGAGAGGCTTTTTTAACCCTTTAAGACACACCCCCTATTATACTCTTGTTGTTACCAGAATGGCAATAACCAAGTTGTAATGTGTTTTTAATGTGCAGACCTTCTGTAATGTCGTAGTAATGTTGTAATGTTGTAATGTTGTAGTTAGTTTTTTTCCAGTCACAGTGAGTTGTACTACCGACAATACGGTGACCGCTAAGGGGAACTTAAGAGTATGTGTATGTACTTGTATGATACACAGGTTTGGTCATTGGTCCAGATGACATTGGTGTATGAATTATTATTAGGTTATTAACTTAATTGGTTAGACACAAGAGACAGTGCAAGATTATTTACCTCCATTTTTTTTAAACCTGTGTTAAACCTTAACTGTAAGCAGTGACTTTAGTTAACACATGACAGGGGGCTTGGTGTTGATGTTTAGGAGCCTTTAGGTTAAAAAGGCTTTTGCTAACGCAGATGTCAGTGAGTTTGACAGGTCCATAACGAGAGTGAGATTGACAGGCCAACAACCTATCGTGCAGTTATAAATTGCTGACTTAGGTTGAACTCCACAAGCAAGATGTTTCCTTTTAAACACTTGGCTTGCTAATGTTTGGCAAATGGCTGCAGGCAGATACCTCACAAATCTGTTTCACATGTATTTGTTGGTCACAGTAATAAGGTTTTTAGATTGTAGGTGGTCTGTTTTGTACAGTTGTACAAACACAGCCATCTACAGTACAAGGTTTGGTCTGCTAGGCTATCTGTGTTTATTTTTTCCAAATGTATGACTGCTTCGTTTACATTGGAGTTACATCGCGTTAGCATTCCTGCTGGTAGCACAAATGCAATCAGAAGAAAAGGCCCTTGGAAGTATGTGGGTTGTGAGGGGAAGCTCCCCAATGGGTACTCCATCTCAATGAGTCCCTAGAACCGTTTGGTGCAAAAGTGCCCACGAAATGCCAAATCTAGCCGTGTTAGTGTAACTGAGATATACGCTGTAATATTGTAATTTTCCTGAGCATGAAATCATGTCTTTACAAATCGCCTTCAAAGCACTGTAAGGTAACACACAGGAGGTAGATATATTGCCTTACTGTCACAGTACAATGTTTTGGCTTACGCTGTCTAACTCTAAAGGTATCTGACAACCTCTGCTATAATTGCTTTCCACTGGGCTATGTCTGTATTGGCTGAGTTTAGTGTCAAACCATAAGAGCAGTATAAAAAAGGTTCATGTCAGAAACAAAGTTAAAAAATAACCTCAGGTTTTTATGGCTGTATAGAGTAGGCAGTGTATGTACTGTAATTTTAGCAATTTCTTTAAGTTCCATCACAAATGCAACCACCAGTTGTCAGTTTTGTTTACAGTTTCACCACATGTACAATGCACAGTTTGTTTTTACTTGTACCACACACAACCATCGGATGTAACATTCAGCATAATCACAGGATGTTTTTAACAAGTTTCCATTAAATCATATAGGCCTATATTTGCTGGGCCTGTACTTACCCATTGACTTTCTACAGTGGTTGTTTTGCCATATGCCTCGCCATTAGTCCACACAGTGACTACAGATAATTGCTTGGGTAATTACAGGGCAGCTCTGTAAGGTGTCATGCAAGTTGTTGCATGTGGCGTGTAAGTTCTGTCGACACTGTCACAAAGGGGAGGTAATTGTATTTGAATTACCTTAATTAAACATTGCTTTCCTTCCCGTTATTAATTTGACGCGAAGTCTGCATCGGTCGCAGTAAGTAAACCACAGTGCTAAATAATTCAAAGCATGCAATGGCTTAACAGATCTCGCAGATCCTTCATCATAGTTCGACCTTGCTGATTACAGTGGCACTTGCCAGGAACACTGGGTGTATGTGTTGATTGTGTACACACTGAAGGATTGGGCCATTTTATATCCCCTCATAAGCTGAAGTATCGAAGAACAGCATTACCACTGGCAAGCTTTTGCCATTATCTTGAGCAGTAGGGACTGTGCCGGCTTAATGACCTGTTTACGTTAGCATACATTTGGCCATGCAATGTTTACATGGTATTGTGCAATAGAGTACCTCTCTTACTAACACTCTGTTACATGCAACATAGTAGCACAAGCTCTGTGTGTGTTATAGGTATGTTTGTGTGTGTGTGTGTTTGTTTGTGCGTGCTTGTGTTTGCTTTTTTGTGTTAAAGAGTACGTACGTTTGTGAGCATCTATGTCTTAAGACTCATTCACACCAAACTCTCTGTATACAGTGCGTGCCCGTCTTTTATGTCCATATTGGTTTAGAATGCATATTAACAAATTAGACTATTCACACCGCACGCGTGATCTGAGCGTATTGTGTCACACATGCAAATATATTGTACACGGTTACGTGCTGTACACGCTCAAGTCGGTGTAAATGAGCCTTTAGCGTGTGTGTCTGTGTGTGCTTGTGTATATGAGAATGAGGTAGCTAAATAGCAAGTTACACGTGTGTGTGTGTAGCATACGCAGACACTTTCTCTCTCTCACCTTGCCTCTACCCCACCTTGTCTTTGTCAACTTTTTCCCTGCGACTTGTTAGTGCAGCGTGACCCAAGTGAGCGGCCAGGGGAGGGAGGTGTTGGGGGGGGGAGGAGAGCGTGCCCCCACGGGCCACATCTCCCCGTGCCTGCGTCTCCCCCTGCCTGTGTCGGATGGGGGGGTGTTGGGGGGAGGCGGGGGATGAGGGGGTGGGGGGGAGAAGGAGAGCATGGTGTGGGCAGACCACATCTCCCCTGCCTGTGTCGGATGGGGGGTGGAGGTGGGGGTAGAAAGAGAGCGCGGTGCCCGCGGGCCACATCTCCCCCTGCCTGTGTCGGGCCATCTGTCTCAGCCTTGGCCAAACATGGCTGTTGACCTAGAGATTTTACACTCCCGCTGACGGACTGCTTCGAGAGCTGGCAGAGCGAGGCCCCGGCCGTCAGTGCTCAGCTCTCAGTGCTCTCTCGCTTGGGGAAACGGGAGGGGAAGGGGAAGGGAGGGAGAGGGAGAGGGAGAGTGAGAGGGGGAGGCGAGGGTTTTTTTTTTTTTGGCTGGGGCTAATCGGAGCATCTGTAGCTTAGCAAACACAAACAGTGGTGGCGGGAGGCATTTAGTGTAAGCATAATTGATCTTAGGTGCACACACACACACTCATGCGTGCATACACAGACACACACACACACTTTTCTCTCTGTATTTTTTATTATCCACTCTCTCTCACACTCACTCTCTCTCTCTCTCTCTCTCTCTCTCTCTCTCTCTCTCTCTCTATCTCTCACACACACTAAGGGAAGCCTATTCCTATGTTCATAGAGTCTGTTTGTCGTCTAAGTCTGCTTAGTTGTGTTGCGTTTACTGTTCTTTCCGAAGGGGCAGGTTTACAAGTCCATTTTCTGAGTAGCCTTGCAAATGGAAGAGGAAAGTTGGCGTCTGCGCCTTTGATCTATAAAGATGTTTTGCCGGGTGTGTAAACCCCCAAAAACCATAATGATAGCAAATGGAAAATGCCTTGCAAACATACTGTACTGTTGTGTTGCCTTGTTCAGTGGTCTAGGGATCTGATGAAGACATCCATGTTTTTGAGTAATCTATGCTAAAGCAACACTGAGCCACAGAAACACACACACGCACACACACACACACACAAACATATTAACCATGACTCTCTGGAAGCACTCTAACACATTTTATGTTTTTATGTTTGCTTAGCATTACAGAAAAAACATCTCCCATGGCCTCATTTGCCATTAGCTCTGTCGAGTGCACCATTAGTCGAGGATCCCACAGCTTTCAGGATGACATGCTGCCGTTTAAGAAGTGCTTAAGTGGAAGACAGCCTGCGCTGCCTTTTTGTCTTTGCTGGGTGAATTCTGGCATACTTACTGTATGTCCGCCATTAATCTCATGTTTCATCCCCTCCATTCCCCACCTTTCCTCATCGACATGCTCTCCTTCTCGTCGCCTTTTTAAATGGACGAGGTGTGATGTTGCTCATTGACGAGCGTGAGTAGACAGCTGTCTGTGGTGAAGGAGCTGCTAAAGATGTTTTAAATTAAGTAAAATATGCTAGCAGACACTCAGGCAGCACAAAGGTAAGCATTTTGATTTGATGTTTGAATTAAATTGGCTGTGGTAATTGCTACCCCTTAGGCAGCTGTGTTTTTGTCTTCCCCTTCACAGATCACAGGGAAAAAAGTGCCTTACTTTGAAAAATTCATTTTGAACTATTATTCATTTCAAACGGTATTATAAATATGTGCTTTATACACTCAGAGAGAAAACTGAAGCCCTGAAGGTTACACTTTGAACTCTTTTTAAACACTCTGGATTTTTTGCGAACAGAGCCGTTTTTGTGTGAAATGAAGGGTTTTGTAACAGCTGACAACCCCTTTTTGTAATGTATCTTTCTATTGTGTACTTCAGTGATCTAATTTTTGATTCAAAAACATACTTGGTCATATGAGGTACAGAAACATGTAACACTGTAACACATCACACATTCATTACTTATTGAATATTTAGATTGTTTAATAGAACGAATTAGATGTTTCTGTTTTCCAAGCAACTCTTATGTGCCGTAGCCATGAAACGTACAATTTCAGATTTTTAGCCCATTTGAAAAAAAAAAGTCATGAACATTAATGACTGTCCACTGTCATCCCCCAATCTCAGACCTCACATCCTGTTTCAGAATCAGAATGAGAATCAGTTTTTATTGGCCAAGTACACCTACGTATAAAAGGAATTTGACTTTGGCAAATGTTGGCTCTCTATACATATAGACATGTAGTAGTATAATGCATTATACAATGTAATACAACACAGTGCAATAAATGCGATACAATAGACAATTACAAATATGTATAAGACAAATACTCATATTGTATAATATAGACAACAATATACATATAGGCACCTAATACAGGCAATAATATACATATGGCACGTCATTACCAGTGGCACAACATATACAAGTAGGGCAATATACAAGTAGGACATACTATACAAGAGTACACAAGCAGTCGGGATGTAAAGTGCACCTACAGTAGTAATGTAGTGATGTACATTGTAATGATGTAGTGTGTAGATACAGTGTGCAAAGATACTTAGGGATGTTAAGTATGCGTGTTTGAGCAGACTGAGAAGTGGGTGAATGGCCAAAGTGGGGATGGCCCAACTTATCAGCCATTGAGGAGAGTGATGCAGTGGGAAAGAAGCTGTTCTTGTGTCTGGTTGCTTTGGTGTGCAGGGATCTGTAGCGCCTGCCAGAGGGAAGGAGGTCAAAGAGAGTGTGTGCAGGATGAGTGGGGTCTTTAATGATGTTATCTTCCCGCTTCCTGGTCCTTCCTGTGCACAAGTCCTGGAGAGAGGGCAGGGGGGCACCAATGATTTTCCAATGGCACCAATGGTTTGAAGCCATGTTTGAAGTCATGCTGTACCAGCATGAAGAAGATGTAAATTTAATGCTTATATTTGCTGTTTACATTTCAAAGGCCTTTTGTGATACCTGCAGGCCGCCTTTGAAAGAAAGATTGATGGCACTTGAAAGACTGTGCAGGCTCAAGGCATTCACGTATTATGTTTAGGGGGTAGAGACAGTGCATTTCTCAAAACTAGTCAGTCAGTTCGACTCACAAATGATTCAAAACATGTTGTCAGACTAGTGAGAGAGATAGTCTCTGTAGAGAGCAGGTGTTTCCTCTTGCTTGCTACTCCGGCTTCTTGTAGCCTAGCATAACATTGACGCGTAAAAACTGTGTGCCATGTTAGAGACACAGGAAAAAGCCTGCACGTTCAGCTTTGTATTTCTACACAGGATTGCGGATAAGGGGACAGTGTCGCTGTGTTTGTGAATGTGAAATTAAATGTTAAAAGGCGACTTTCTGAAGCAAAACGCATGAAGGTGAACATGCTATAAAAATGTCCAGAGGCATTACACACAAAACCCAAGATAGCTTTGTAAAGAGAATACTGTAGGTGCAGATTAGCTTGGTGACCTCTGATAGATCCCTAGTCCTTGGCCCTATTTTTGACTCAGCCGTGTAAAAGTAGATAAATTACTTGTACTTCACCTGTATGCAAGGGTCCCATAATGGCACACCTTTTTTCTCTCTCTGTCTCTTTCTTTCTCTTTGATGGTAACGTTTGTTCTCTTTGTGAGTGTGTGTGATGAGCTCTCTCAGGGCCCTCTTGAGTCGCACCTCAAAATGAAACTGTGATGAGATCCAGTTCAATCCTCTGAAGTCCTTACTGTGTCCTTACTCTACCCGGTGCTCCAAAATATACCTCGGTCCGCCTCCCTCCGCTCTTGAACAGATGCACTTTATAGGTACAGTGTGTTTACCATTGTGTGTGCTGCGGCTGGAAGTCTTTGTTTTTATTGGACGCTTGACAATCTGACGTGTTGTTGCCAAAGCACGCAACTGCTTTAGCTCTCTTTAACTGTGCTGTATTCTTCCATAGTGTTAGTTTTATTACACCAGCAGTTGTGTACAATGTTGTTAATAAAACATGTATAAAAAGTATGCCTTCACATTAAGTCATATCTACAAACAAAGAGAGAGACACACAGGCACAGTAAGAGAGAGAGGCAGAGCGAGAGAGTTAACATAAAAGGAGAGAAAGAAAGCGATAGAGAGCAGACACACTTCTGTGAAGGTTTACCTCTGTGTCAAACCCAGGAGACATAACTCATTGGCTTTGCTTACGCAGTGCACAAGAATCCTCTGTGTTATCTTGACAGATGCGGAAAATGATCCTCCATTATCTTTGTGAATGAAATCAGATGCAGCAGCCTGTGGAATGGAATTACTTGCTGCCAAGTGCTGATATTTCTCCTTAAGAGGAAACAGGGCAGAGATCAGATGGGAGGCGAATTAGAGGGCAGATATTAGCGAACTCGGCTGATCCTGTCAGCCCTTCAATTTGGTCCTTTTTTTTTTTTTTTTTAAGGAAATCATTTCTGTGTTGCATTTAGTGACATTTCCAATTAGGAAAATTTACAGCACAAAAGTAGAAAAAATTATAGTAGTATAGTAGTATTGTGCTCTGCTCTGGGCCTGTCATAAGAGGAATTATTGTGTGGCCCGAAAAAGGTCCTCATAAAATGTCTGTGTCCTTCAGTCTACAAGAGTGGCATTGGGACTTGCGTCTGCCCTAAGATTATGGATTTATCATTTTCAGTCAGTCTGAAAGCAAATCAATCTGAAAGAAAGTCATTATGATTTTTTTTTATTGAACTTTTAAAAAGGGGCATGTGTTGAAGGTTACCAGTGACAATACCACGAATTTCTCTTTTCCTCCAGCTACATCTTCAGGTGCCACAACCTTTGCTCATGCACTGAAACAGGAAATCAATTCACAAAGTGTTTGGGCACAGGAGAAAAGCGGGCACAGGAATTCATGTACCTATTCAGATTTCTGTCGCTCCACAGTGCAATTATACAAGTGATAATGCTATCTTATGTGGGCATGGAAGCTGTGAGACCTTCCTCGCTAAGTGTGCGATCCCTCATGACAGATTCTATTCGCCAGGACAGATCTATTTGCCACTGGATGTGGCTTGGCACGGCGAGGGTGCCGACAGACGGCTGGGGGCTGGCGAGGAATAGGCATTAAGCAGGAGACCAGACATGGATTTGGGCCTGTGTAACTTTGACTGGGGACATTTATCCAAGGGGATTGGCTTATATCTCCTCCTTTAACTTTGGCCTCCCGCGGCCCCCTGAGTGTTTTGTTGGTGTGATATTGATGTATTGGGAGCTCAGCTGCCTGTTCAGCCTGATAAAACAGGTCCCCTTTTTCACAGATGTACGTATGTGTTTGTTGTGTGAATGGTATACTGACATTTTTTCACAATAGACATTTTCCACAGTATCGGATTATTTTTGTTATTTCAGATAATGGTTACATAACAACATGTTTCATCTTTGTCTCTTTTTTCTCTCTCCTTCATCTCACAGTGAACCTCTGTGGTCTTTGAATAAATATGCTGCATTATCTGTCTTTTGCGACAGGAATGCCTTTGACTGCTTGTTTGAGGAGAAAATAAATGCGTTGTATTGATTTGTTTATAAAGCTGCCTTTGATTTTGGAGTTAGATTATTGGGTATGCTGATGTGACCTGGAGGCTGGGGAGGAACTCACCGTTAGCCCACGCCTGAAACAGGCACCTAATGAACAGCCCCTCCCAGTGGGGGTGCCGTAGCCTTTTGAAGGAAATTGACATGCAACCAGGCGGTTTCACTGGGATTTCCATGCTCGTGTTTATTCCAGGCACACACAGGCTGTTCAGGGACCCCTGAAGTTATGCATTTCACTCAATGTGTTCACTTCACTTGGATAGCTTAGCCCAAGGTACCTTGTATAAGACAGAAAAGAGCAATTTTCTCAACTCGCAATAGCAGTGGAAACAAATCTGCTAGTTAGTCGAATACAGGCTGCTTCATTTATTCCCTCAGTGCTTCAAAATGTCATATAAGAAGTAACAGGTAAACAGCAATTAGTATCCTCATCAGGCTTTGACACAACACACTGTGCTGTTTTAATGTTTCTAACAAAGTTTAAGACATGGCTGTATCAATATATATCATGATACATTATCGATCACTGTTTATTTGAGAACCTGTTTGATTGTTCAAGAAGACTTCATGGTGAGCAGAATTGGCAGCACTGCCTCTGGAAAGGTGTAAGGGCACTTATGCAGTAGTGTTGTATAAGTCCTGTCGTGCCAAGGGAAATGTTTTTCCAGGGCAGGTAGTTATTAGCCTGGTAAACCAGCCCCTCGTACTTCATTTCATTTTGTACAGACAGTCTGGCAGCGCTTTCATTGACATTGCTGTATTAGGGAGACATTGTACCTAGCCAATCAGCAAACAGAGTGAGTGTTTGTGAGTGATGATGTTGACTTTGTGTGCTACATTTGAACCGTACTGCGTAGGCAGGCTAACGGCGTATATGACGACCAGACGTTAGTGATTGGGTAAAGGCAGAACCACTTGTTTTAAACTTCAACATAGTCCACACCTCCATGAAGAAAATGTTTCTGAATACAGCGCTGCCAGCCAGACCGTTTGTACAAAATGGGATGAAGTACGAGGGGCTGGTTTACCAGTCTAGGTAGTTATAGCTAGTGCATCCATTTTCTATGGACAAGAATGACCATCAAGGGCCATTTTATATATTTGAGTATATATTTTAAACATTATTTAGTTCGTATCTGGTTCTTTGGCATTCGATGTTTGTACAACACATCACTGAAATGTCCATGCAATCAGGAAGAAACACAACTGAGATATTTTGGCTTTCACAAGTGCCACTTCCATTCACATGCATAAAGTGCGGAAATCAGTAATCATGTAATTATATGCCACATTGAAAGCCCAAAGGGAACCTTAATTAGCTGTCGACACAAGCCCATACTTTTCCTTTAAAAGCATGGCTGGAACATTTTATTTATGACAATTTAATGGGCCGCGTTGTGCTGGTGAGATTACATAGGGAAGAACAGAACATAAAGTTCACCCAAACACAGCCGGCGGCAGTATATTTTACTCCAGTGATGTCGCTCCGCAGTGCTGCGTGTTTATTGCCGGCTGAACTGTGTGTGGACATTTACGAGCCCCGCCCGTCCGCTAACCTGCTGCAGGGGCATATGTTCAGGTGGTGAGGTCACCAGACCCATCTGCCTGCCCATACACACCAAAGCCAGAGAGGTGTGTGTGCGTGTGCGTGTGTGCGTGTGCGTATCTGTGTGTGAGAAGCCTATACTGACCATTACCCCACCTGCCTTTTAAAACAAGTTTACGATTATTACCCCACATGATTTGGTCACAAAATTGGTCTTATTTGTTGGATTCCAGACCGTAGTGTTTGAAATTACCCTTGTGTAAAGGTTTTGTATGACACCTTGGAGTAAATTTTCTGTGTGGGTGTTTACATTCCTACATACAGTACATATGAAATCATACGTATGCCATATGTTTATGTGTGCGTGTGTGTCATAGGGAGCGGGAAATGACAGACGTGAAATATGAGACGTGTCTTTGATATTAGCGTGGAGCCGCCATCCAGCTAGGTATGGCTGTCGCACCAGTGCTACAGGCGCCTGCTGAATTGAGTGCTTCTCAGTTGAGTGGCTCTGCCTCACATTCATCAGCATGGTGGCATTGCAGCGTGCCATGTGCATTTCCTGTAATGTGTTTCTGTGCTGTTTGGTTGCAGTTTTATAGTCGTAGCTCAGTGCAGTGATGAGGAGTAATGAGAGAAGAATTTGTACATTTGGAGAAGGAGAGAGGGAGAGATGTTGTGTTGCAGGTGTTGATATTTCAAGGCACCCATGAGCATGATGGCCATCATCCAAAGGTGGTGTATCTTCATGGTCAATATAAATTAGGTTTTGTTGGCTTTATGTGATCAATGAAAGAATACAAGAGAAAATATGGTCTTCACTTTCATGGGCTGGTCTCATGGCTGCCATATCTTTTATTCATGGTTTTTGTGCTACATAGTATATTCATAACTATATTTCTATGAAATAAAGTAATAGAAAGGATACTGTGCAGTATATAAAACAATCCTGTGTGATTCAGTATTCAGTTGGTGATGCTGTGGTCCTTGACTTTGTTTCATACACTGAATTCTCCATTTCGCACTACTTTGTTCATTCGCATATAGTTGCCATCACAGGCCATCGCTAAAACAATTTCCACAGTGATGCAGAAGTCATAAGCACAAATGCATTATCACAGTCTCCAAGGTCTGGTCTATGAGTATCACACTTTATGGTTTCATTTACTAATGATGGCAGCAGGCCCGTTGAAAAATAGAATTATGAGATGCTATGTCATGCATCAAGTGGAGACTGCTGGGGTTTGCTTCGAGCATTCAGCCTATTGGGAGTTAGAAAGGCATTTTTCATCACAGACAATTGGTGCTTAAAAGTTAAACGAATGCCCAAATAATGAAATGCCATTGACTGGGTATTAATTTGCTCAGACATTTTATTGCATTTTTAGAGAGAGCTCTTAAAGGTCATTCAGTACAGTTTCTTCAGGGTTGTGTAAAAAGAACAGGATAATCAGTTTAGCTGTCTGACCGCTGATCTGAAGAACATCATGTGAGACAGTTGATTTCTTAACCCTTTAAGACGCACCCCCTATTTTAACTTTGCTGATACCAGAATGGCAATGACCAAGTTGTAATGTGTTACTAAAGACTTTCTGTAATGTCGTAGTAATGTTGTAATGTTGTAGTTACGTTTTTTTGTTGTTGTTGTTGCGCTGGCGATACGGTGACCGCTAAAGAGCTATAAGGGAGAGCGAAGGGCTATAGTGTGGCCATTAAATCGGTATTGGGCAAATAAACACTCTACAAGTCTAGACATTACATAGAGACTAAATCACTGAAGTGGAATAAAAAGTTCCAATGCTTACAGAGAATATTTTGAACCAAAATATATAATTAGTAGTGCCTTATTCATCTGAACTCACCCAAAAATCTGTCAAGGAGTTGACCATGAGACATTAAATTGGTCTAATGAAGCATCTGCCTTACTGTACCCGTTAAGACTTGCATATATCCGAGTCTCCACTGAGTCAGGCCTTTAAAAGATGAATCAGTCCACTCAGACGTCTTAACTGAGCATCCAGTGTTTTTTCTGCTCTCGGTCTCACTTGCCCGTCTCCCCTGCTTTGTCTAATAGTCCATGAAGGACATGCTTTCAGCACATCTCTGGCTTTCTGCGCTCAGAACAATGACAGAGACCTTTTACATTCTGGTGCGTATCCTCGCGGCCCGTCAGGCGCGCACCGTTTCATCTTTCAGCGGCAGCGGTTTTGATCTCGCTCATCAGGCCCCGTATCCACGCTCTCTCCTCCGTCCTCCGCGCTAGCCCTCAGAACAGCACACCGCAGACACTGGCTGCACATAGATTAGTGGGGTTGGGGGATGGGGGGAGGGAGGGGAAGAGGGAGGGAGGATAAGCTGGGGGTGGATAAAAGAAGGGGGGTATGAAAGTAGAGAAAGAGCTGAAGATGCATAGAAATGGACGAGAGAGAGACAGACAGAGAGAGACAGACAGAGAGAGAGAGAGAGAGAGACAGAGAGAGAGGGAGTAAACGAGGGGTTGGGAAAAGATGGGGAGGATGAAAGTGAGAAAAGAAGGGGCTCAAGATGAATAGAAATGGATGAAAGAGAGCGATGTATAGAGAGAGAATGGCAGAACAGAAGAATGGGAGAGATGAGGGGAGACAGTAAACGAGAAAAAGAGAGGAGCATAAGAGAGCAGAGATAAAGATCGAGGGAGATGGAGAGATGGAGAGATGGGGTGGCATATTGGGGGGGCGGCTGTATAATCACATGTCCACTCTCAGGAAACGGGGGTGTTAAATCAAGCTCAGGTGGCTGATAGGGGGGAAAAGAATCTCAATCCTATCTCTTCTGTCTTTCTTTCACACTCACCTTCTCTTTGTCTCTCCGTTTACCCTTTCCCGCTCACTCACTCTCTGTCTCTCTCTCACTTTCTCTCTCTCCCTCTCTCTCTCTCTCTCTCTCTCTCTCTCTCTCTCTCTCTCTCTCTCTCTCTCTCTCTCTTTCTGTCACACGTGCCCAGCGGGGGCCATTCTGGGCTGCGGGACGTCCAGTTACCATCGGCAGCCGAAACGTTGAGATTGATGAGCGAAGGAAGAGGGGCCCTCTTTCAATCCCCTCCTAGCGCACGGAATATTCCACTCAGGAGGGTTGGGGGGAGGGGAGGAGGAGGCCGCCAATTTTGAGTTCATCAGCTGTGTCACTGTTTTATACTTTATTTTCTTGGTCTTTCCGGAGCCTTCTCTGACAGATGGGTGCATGTATTGTTATATTTTTATCCTCCTCGTGCTACACCCACACCTCAGAGGCCCGTTCAACTTTTTTGTCATTGAGGCTCTACAAAGCATTAGCCTAATAATGGGAAAACGCGTTTGGCAGATATACAGTGAAATATGACACGGCGTTATAATTAGAGCAATTTTCCCAGCTGTAAAGGTCCTGAACGTATTCCTTTTGCAATGCGTAACGCCAGAGAAATGTTATGCATGTAGGTCATGTTCCCGTCTGCCTTAATCAGGGGCTATATATAATCTGCTTCAGAGCGGCGTTTAGTGTGCTCTCCTGTGCACTAATCTATAATTCGCAGACATAAAAGATGGGAACAAAGGCCAGAGAGTTGGCCAGGAGCTTTCTGCTCTGCGTGAATGTCGGCCCTCGACTGTTATTAGGGGTCAAGCAATTACACGGGGAAGACGTCGCCGGACAGAAATGGTTTAGAGATGGAGTGTGGGGGTCTTCAATCAGCTGTAGGCGAGGATCAGGCAGGGCAGACTCCCATGGACACACACACACACACACACAGATACTTGCAGAGAAATATACAAAAGACAGGCACTGCAAACACAGAGGAAGGTCAGGGAACATACTCACACACAGACACACACATGCTAATGTTTGCTGAAGAATGTTATCACACTCACACAGACACACAGAGACAAACAAAGTCACCTACATAAATACATTAACGCAGACATGCAGGAACAAAGAAACACAAACTCAACACAAAGCTAGTCAATTCATAGAGAACCATATGCAAACAAATAAAAATCAAAGTACACAGCATTGCACAAGCGAAAACAAATAACATGTACACATAGATGATACGATATACACAACACGAAAACAGAGCGGCTTTGTGTAGGATTACACAGAGAAACACTGACAGGCATACAAACACAGAGAAGGTCATAGACAAGCACAGGAACAACCTCAGTTTGACATACAGTACAAAAAAACAAACATCTTGACAGAGTTGGGAAGAGTTGGGGCTTCGGGAAGTAAATGTCCACCTTATACACTGGCTCTACCTGTGCACTCAAATAGGTTCCTTCACTAATTAGCTCATGTGCCTGGCTGCAGTGGTGTGCTAATTAGGATTAGCTGGTTTCGTAACTGGAATGTACACAAGCATTGCAGGGCTTTTACTGCCTAAAGCTAGACGTTTCCACCTCTTTGTGCAGCACACAAAAAACAACACATAAGGCTTCCACCAATATAGTACACGAGACACACAAACACA
The DNA here is from genome assembly GCA_027475355.1 of Coilia nasus. Taxonomy (NCBI): domain Eukaryota; kingdom Metazoa; phylum Chordata; class Actinopteri; order Clupeiformes; family Engraulidae; genus Coilia; species Coilia nasus. The sequence goes on from CM050211.1 coordinate 18,815,396, forward strand.
GAGAATCACACACAGGCATACAAATGTAGAAGGGACTAGACATGGATATATAGACGCATACACCACCCAGCAAGCACATCCATACATATGCAAAAGCTGCCTGACAAAACCATGCAAGAACAGAACATCACACAGAAGCATACTAGATGCATAATTCACACCTGTGCAAAAAAGGATTCACACATTTACAACCACAGACCCACAAATACACAAACGTATACATATTACGTACATACACAAACACACACACACACACAAATGCAAAGTCACGCATGAATACATTCACTGATGTGGCTCGCTTTGTTTTTGACTCGCCATGGAGTCCAATTTCTAAATCACATCTGTCTGTTCAGCTCACAGGTGGGCAGTGATTGGAGTAGCATCACATATCGAGCAGATAAAACCAGCATGCTCTTATTACTTCTGCCAAGGAGGTTATGGTTCTGTTTGTCTGTTTGTTTGTTAGCAAAAAAACTCAAAAAGTCATAACCGTATCATTCTGAAATTTTGACAGTTTGTTGGTTTTGTCTTTGCCTTGAGGTGATTCTTTTTTGGTGAAAATCAGTTCATTGGTTACCTCACAAAAAAATGTGGAACATTAACATAGGAAATCCCATTGATGAAGGAGGTGGGAAGAATTGAACTGCCTGGCGGAGGTCTGTGCTTTCTGAGTGCTTTTCTTTTTCTTCTCTGCGCCCATCCACAGACCTCTTCTTCACTGCGCACGGTTTCCCAGAACAGACTGGAATGCAGATTGGGAGGAGGGGTTTGGGGGGTGGGGGTGGGGTATTGCAAACATAAAAAGGAGGCTAATTGAATTGAATGAATTCGGGTGACCATTTGCTCCCTGTCTCAGGCACTGATCTGGGGTGCGTTTCCCAAACAACCAACCAACTTAGCTTTAACCAACATGGTACGATGCACCGTTGAACTAACCAACAACCAAAGTGCGACTGTGTCCCAAACACTGTCGTACCTTCATAGTCTGAACCAAGTTGGTTTGAACCAATATAGTCCAAACCACAATGGTTTCCAGATGTGTTCGGACATGCTCGTGCATTGTCGGAAGCAGAGAGAAACAATCCGAAGTAGGCTATGACCTTGTGAACGGAATTTAACAGAGATGACTAATTATGTAGCCGATTATTTATAGCCTATTAATAGGCTATTTCACATGATGTCGGGAATAACTGTTGTTACGCCCATCTGTGCCCCCTTCAGGTCCAGCACTGTCAGTGCACGGGCAGGGCTGGGCCTTGTTCCCCCCCCCTTTCAGATCATTAATTACACCTGCACCTTGGGGTGGGGGTTATATAGTGGGTTGTCACTCTCTCTCAGTAGGCACTTCTTTTCTGTTCTTACAGGCACTACTTTGATCTTCTTTACACTCCTTGCTTTGCTCCCCTTTGTCTTACTCTCTTCATTTTTCCTTTAACACAGCTTACATACTGACGCTCTCATTACATCCACACACGCACGACTTCATTCAGCACTTCACCCTTAGACATTGATTTAGTTAAATAGTTTTGCTTTAATAAACACTTTATTGTTTCAAACGTAAATTTGTTGTCGTGTCCCTCATTATGTGACGGTGTTCGAGCCCACCGTAACATAATTTGGGGGCTCGTCCGGGATACCTTAATTGGTTGGGATCGAATCATAGACTTGCGTGATTTCAGGTGAGAGCATTCCTTTGGTTGTTTGGCTAATTTGCAGTCTCTGGGTAGGAAGAGTGCTCCAGCTTGGCATTGCCTCTCCTTCGGTGCACTGTTTGTTATTTTGCCTTTGTTATTTTAGTTTGTTTTGTTAAGGGGTAATCCTGGTCCGGAGTTATCGCTCCTGTCAGGGGCACGCTTCGAGCAGTTTACACTGTTACGAGTTCAGCGTTAATCAGCCGCCCCAAGGCCGGCAGGCCCCGGAAGACTAGCGAGGCTAGTTAGCTCCCTTGGCTAGGTAATTAGGACGCCAGAGGACTGAGTTTCATATGCTGTGAGAAGTTCGCCGGCGACCGATTGATGAGCTCACCTGGATTCACGTGAAGTAATTTGGTTCGTGCGGATGTGGTAAGTGTATCTTTTGTCAGTATTTAGCATGTTGTGTTAGCGTTGCTCTTTGTGTCAGCGGGATACCGTTTAGATTACCGAACGTAGACTGATCTATTTTTAGATTGATTGATGTTCTGTGTTATTTGCGTGGCCAATCTTTGATGTTTTGGGGCTGCGTGGGCAAACGCTTAGTAGGCTATTTAAGTTACGCTTGTGGAGGTTAGTGCCTCTTTTTGGTGCTTCTTGTAACTGTTTGGGTAGTAGCCTTTTGTGACGGTGAGTGAGCGCATGTGGGATGTATGTTTAAAACACATTTTGATGGGCAGGCTATTTTTGTGAATTTGTTATGGTAGTGACCAGTTGATGTGCATTTGTTTGCACTTGGAGTGTTGGTAGCCTATTGCTCACTGTTTGTGGGAGAAAAATAGTAGTAGCCTGTGTTAGTTTTTGTGGTGCCTCATTTTCTTTTTCTTTTTTGTGGGCTTTATTTGTTTGTGTGCCCTATTAGCTGGGTTGGTGGCTGTATAGTATTAAAGCTAGACTGTGTTAAATTTGCACCTATTGGGGGAATAGGAGGCTGTTTACATCTGCTATTTTGTAGACTTTTGGTAGTTTGTGGACTTTGTGTAATTTACATACTGTTTAGTTGCAATGGAGTCTTCTAGTTTTCTTCAAGTTTTCCGTACCAGTCCTTCTAAAGAACTCTTGTCAACTATGACTAAGGCACAGCTTTGTGAAGTGGCTGAGCAGTATGAACTTCAGATTACTTCACAGGACAAAAGTTTAAAGGATACATTGTTTTCAGTGGTCAAGACCCAGTTACAACAAAAAGGGGTGTTAAGTGTTGGTGAGACATCAGATCAACAGCAGCGAGGGGACGTTATGGATGAGAAGGATAGGGCTTTAAAAGAAAAAGAACTTGAGGTTCATAGGACCATGGAGCTTAAAAAACTTGAAGTTCAGTTGGAGCTGAAGCGCTTGGAGTGTGAAGAGCGTGAAAGAGATCGCGAACATGCTTTGGCGATGAAAAAGCTTGAGTTGGCGCATAAGTCACATGAGCCTATAGACCCTCCAGCTTCTCCTCTCGGTTTCCAGCAGCCTAGTTTTGATGTTGCTAAAAACATCCGTCTTGTTCCACCCTTTTCTGAGGAGGGTGTAGACAGATACTTTGCCCATTTTGAAAGAGTAGCAACCACTCTTAGTTGGCCAAAGAAAGTATGGTCTCTCTTATTACAGTGTGTGTTTATTGGTAAGGCGCAGGAGGTGTTTTCTGCTTTATCTGTTGAACAGGCGAAGGATTATGAGGTGGTTAAAAAGGTTATCTTGCACGCTTATGAGCTGGTCCCTGAGGCTTATCGCCAACGGTTTAGGAGCACAAGGAGGTCAGAACAGCAGACGTTTGTGGAGTTTGCACGCCTGAAAGAGACCTTGTTTGACCGGTGGTGCAGTGCGCAGAGGGTAGAGTCCAAGGAAGACCTGAGACAAATGGTCCTCTTGGAAGATTTTAAAAACTGTCTCCCCGAAGCTGTCGCTGTGTACCTAAATGAGCAGGAGGTGCTTACGTTGGAGGACGCTGCTGTCCTTGCTGACAAATATGTGCTTACGCACAGGCGTGTTCCTGAGGGCCGTTGGGTTAGCCAGCAGAGTAAAATCAGATACCCGTCCAGGAGTAAACAGCCTGGGGGTAGAGACAGTGCTCAGCGTGCCTTTCCCTCTAACACCACATCTCCGCCTGTTAGCACCACTCGTCCGTCTACTAGTAAAACAGAGATTATATGCTTTTACTGTAAGAAAGTAGGGCATAAGATAAATGACTGTGCAGCTCTCAAGAACAAGACTCCTAAGAGCTTTGGCTTGGTGGCACCTTGTGGCAATGGCCTATGTTTTGATGATGCTGCTAGTCATAGGTCAGTGGTTGCTGCCGAGGTAGGTAAGTGTAGGGAGGCTGATTATACCCCCTTTGTAACTGATGGTTCTGTGTCTTTGCCCGGTGAGTCATGTAGTGTGCCAGTACGTATCTTGAGGGATACTGGAGCTGCCCAGTCGTTTCTGTTATCTGGTGTTTTGCCTCTTTCTGACAGTAGTGCTACAGGGACACATGTGTTAGTCAGGGGCTTTGAAATGTCTTCTATGTTGGTGCCGTTACATAAAGTTCACTTGTCTTCCCGTTTAGTCAATGGTGATGTTGTGGTTGGAGTGCGTCAGTCTCTTCCTGTACCAGGTATTTCATTCATTCTGGGTAATGATTTAGCTGGGGGGAAAGTTTGGGATCAGACTGATGCTGTGTCTCCACCTATTGTGATGTCTGTATCTCTGCCTGATGTAGGTCTACCAGCTAAGCCTGATCAGAGTTTGCAGTGCAACCTAGATTTGTTTCCAGCTTGTGCTGTCACTCGTGCCATGGTAAAACGTGGTATGGAGTCTGACTTCGTGCCTCTAGAAAATACTTTTCTAGTTTCGCCTTCCTGGGTGGACAGTAGGTCTTCTGACCCTCCTGTAGAGAAGTTGGAGAGTGTTACTTCTAAGTCTGATTCTGTTGGAGGTGATGAAGACTCAGTTGATGACACACGGTCTGATAAAGCAGTCCATCCCATTTCGTGTGGTGATGGGTTTGATGTTTCCCTGCCTGATTTGTTCAAGGTTTCACGTCAAGAACTCATTAGGGAGCAGTCTGTCGATCCTTCTTTAAAATCTTTGTTTGAGATGGCCTCTCAAGAGACAGAGTGTAGTTATTTTCTGCAGGATGGGTTGTTGTGTAGGAAGTTTGTGTTTAGGCAGGACACATACTCTGATACATTTCTGCAGGTAGTTGTTCCTTCAAAATTTAGAAAAGCAGTTCTAGACCTGGGTCACAATGAGGTAGCTGGACACACTGGGGTCAGGAAGACTTACAATAGGATTGTGCGCCGGTTCTTTTGGCCAAAGCTACGACAAGATGTGGCAGCCTACGTGAAATCATGCCATGTGTGTCAACTGACTGGTAAGCCCAATCAAAAGATCCCTGTCGCTCCATTACAGCCTATTCCTGTAGTGTCAAATCCTTTCGAGCATCTTATTGTTGACTGTGTGGGTCCATTGCCCCGCTCTAAGGCTGGGCATAGTTTTCTTTTGACAGTGATGTGCCAATCCACTCGCTATCCAGCAGCGTACCCACTGAGCTCAATCACTGCCAAGTCTGTGTTAAAGGCTCTTAGCAACTTCATGTCCACTTTTGGGATTCCAAAGGTTATTCAGAGTGACCAAGGATCCAATTTTATGTCAAAACAGTTCAGTAGGGCATTGCGACAACTAAAGGCCAGACATAACATTTCAAGTGCTTACCATCCCCAAAGTCAGGGTGCACTTGAACGTTTTCACCAAACTCTTAAATCTCTCCTTCGGTCTTATTGTGTAGAGCTTGGGTCTGACTGGGAAGAGGGTCTCCCCTGGTTACTTTTAGCCATTAGAGAGGTTGTGCAAGAGAGTTTGGGCTTTAGCCCTAATGAATTGGTGTTTGGTCATGTGGTTAGAGGCCCAACTGCAGTTTTGGCTGATGAGTGGTGTACTGCTAAGGCTCCTGTCAATGTTGTGGACTATGTTAGCGGTTTTCGTTATCGTCTCTATGAGGCTAGAGCTGCTGCAAGCCGTAAGCTTGGGAAAGCTCAGTCAAAAATGAAACATCTTTACAACCGCAAAGCAGAACATCGCACTTTTAGTCCTGGGGATAAGGTCCTTGCTCTGTTGCCTCTTTTGAGTAGTCCATTTCAAGCTAAGTTTAGTGGCCCTTATGAGGTTGTGAAATGTTTGTCTGACCACAACTACCTTTTAAGCACACCAGATCGACGGAAAAAGGAACAAGTTTGCCACATTAACCTTTTAAAACCTTATTTCCATTCTTTGGCATCTGTACCCGTCAGTTTGGTAGCCACCATGCCTCTGGTGGACTCTAGTGGTACTGCACCTGCGTGTTCTAACGAAGGTAGGGACTCACTGTGTTTGCAACCTGTCAGTGAGGAGTTAGATGAGGGGGTAAGGGGCCCGTCACAAGCAGTGGTGGTAGGCCGCCTACAGAATTCAGAGTTTTTAGCAGACTTGCCCTCACATCTCTCTCATCTGACTGACTTGGAGAAAGGAGATGTCATTGCTTTAATCAAGTCTTTTCCTGGTCTTTTCCCTGATGTTCCTACTTGTACCTCTGTTATTGAACATGACATCGATGTGTGTGGCGCACACCCCATAAAACAGCATGCATATCGTGTCAATCCTAGGAAGAGGGAGCTATTACAAAAAGAAGTTGATTACCTGTTGACACATAACCTGGCTGAACCTAGTTTTAGTGCATGGAGCTCTCCTTGTCTGCTAGTAAACAAGCCTGATGGGAGTTATCGCTTCTGCACTGATTACAGACGCCTTAACTCAGTTACCAAGCCTGATTGTTACCCCTTACCACGCTGTGATGATTGTGTAGATCGTGTTGGATCAGCTAAGTGTGTGAGTAAATTTGACCTACTAAAGGGTTACTGGCAAGTCCCTTTAACATCTAGGGCCAAAGAGTTATCTGCTTTTGTGACACCTGATAGCTTCTTGCAGTACCGCGTTATGCCATTTGGGGTCAGGAACGCTCCTGCCACATTCCAGCGGCTTATTAACCGGGTGTTGGCAGGGATGCGTGGTTGTGACGCATATTTGGATGACGTGGTTCTATACAGTAATGATTGGGCCAATCATGTAGGTCAGATCAAAGAACTTTTTACTCGACTCGCTGCAGCTAATCTCACTGTAAACCTTGCCAAATGTGAGTTTGGTAAGGCTAGTGTCACCTATCTTGGTAAGGTGGTGGGTGGTGGACAAGTCCGACCGGTCAGTGCTAAAGTTGAAGCTGTTTGTGGTTTCCCTGTGCCCGAAAGCCGCCGGGAGCTTCGAAGGTTCCTGGGGATGGCAGGGTATTATAGGGCGTTCTGTAGGAACTTCGCGTCTGTAGTTGTGCCTTTGACAAACCTGCTTAGTCCTAAAGTTCCGTTCTACTGGTCAGAGAAGTGTCAAGAAGCCTTTGACAACGTCAAGGCTTTGCTTGCGTCGGCTCCTGTGCTTATGGCCCCAGACTTTGACAGCCCGTTCAGTGTTGCGGTTGACGCCAGTGAGAGTGGCGCTGGTGCCGTATTGTTACAGTTGGGCTCAGATGGTGTAGAACACCCAGTTGGGTACTTTTCTAAGAAGTTTAACCGCCATCAGAAAGTGTATTCTACAGTTGAGCGAGAAGCGCTTGCTTTAATTCTTGCTGTCCAGCACTTTGAAGTTTACTTGGGCTCCTCCTCGAGACCCATTGAAGTTTATACAGACCACAACCCATTAGTTTTCATTGATCGCATGCGCAACCACAACCAACGCATTATGCGCTGGAGTTTGATCCTCCAACAATATCCCCTCAAGATTTTGCACATCCGAGGAAAGGATAATGTTGTTGCAGATGCGTTGTCTAGAATTTGATCTTCTGTGTTTTTTTTTCTTATTTGTCCTTCTCTTGTTGCTATTAATGTGGTGTATTGGGGTTTTTTCTCCATTTTACCTGCTTTTCTAATCCTAGGGCCCAGGATCTGGAATTTGCAGTGTTTCTTACCTGAGTTTGAGGTTTTCTTATAGCAAACCTCTTTTTAGTGAGGGAGGTGTTACGCCCATCTGTGCCCCCTTCAGGTCCAGCACTGTCAGTGCACGGGCAGGGCTGGGCCTTGTTCCCCCCCCCTTTCAGATCATTAATTACACCTGCACCTTGGGGTGGGGGTTATATAGTGGGTTGTCACTCTCTCTCAGTAGGCACTTCTTTTCTGTTCTTACAGGCACTACTTTGATCTTCTTTACACTCCTTGCTTTGCTCCCCTTTGTCTTACTCTCTTCATTTTTCCTTTAACACAGCTTACATACTGACGCTCTCATTACATCCACACACGCACGACTTCATTCAGCACTTCACCCTTAGACATTGATTTAGTTAAATAGTTTTGCTTTAATAAACACTTTATTGTTTCAAACGTAAATTTGTTGTCGTGTCCCTCATTATGTGACGGTGTTCGAGCCCACCGTAACACTGTGTACTAGGAAATAAACAATAGAAACTGAATAAATCTAACGGTGGAAAGTATCACTGAACCCTACTGCTGGCTTAGTGTTCATTTGTAATATAGTGACAGATTTGCAAGACATTTCAGTGATTAAATAAACTTTAACATTGTTTATTAAATGACGCAGACCTCTGGATATGAACACAGATGGGTTGTGACTATGCACATCTCAAAAACAGCCTATAGTTCTAGGCAATACATTAAGCTATAGGAAATCTCCCTGACTTTGAAGTCATGTGGAAGCCTATATAATGTTTTTATTTTATTTAAATCACATAGACTACGAGCCATCACAGCTAGCCTGATTAAAATAGCTTTCAAAATGCTATTTTGCATAGACACCAGGCGATGTGCCATCTGTAAATGCATGTGCTTATAGGGCAATATGCTACACGCTATCAACATTAGGTTTATTGCTTACAATGCACGTAATGACGGAGGAGATGGAAGTTTATTTTCACCTTGGCGACCTGCATTCTGAAGTTTATGAACACAAGCCCAAGAATATGCAGGCTGGCATAAATTGGCCACACTATGTTAATACGCAACAGGGGATACACGTTCACCCTGAAACTACGTTAAGAAAAGTAACGTGGCAGTTGAGAATGTCAACAATTTCATGTAGCATCTTAATTATGCATCATCCCGGATTGGAACCAGAGTACTATCTACAAACACAGGTGTGCATGACCTGCGCTCTACCAATAACACCACAGAGACCTGCGCTCTACCAATAACACCACAGAAACCAGCTCCTAGCTTACGGAATTTGGAGGTACTTGAAGGTACGTCACAGCATGAGTTAAGCCAAACTGCCAAACGAGTTGCAAATATCCTCCTAGATGAATTGTTTTGCTACAACAACGGGCTTTTTAGATTCTACACTGTATATTTCTCACCTCGTTTTGTAAAATCTGAGGGATACAACGTCAAACAACGAAGATATTTACAATGATCGAGGATTTCAAGACATTCGGTCCGCCATGTTGGATGCTGTCGAGACCTTCAAACAACGTTGGTTAGGTGGAACTAAGCACCGAGAGCTGTGGTTGCAAACCTCACTAGTTACCAACGTGGTTGCGAATGTTCATGTTTTGGGAAACGCCTGTGTCGGTCGCACTATGTTGGGACTATGTTGGTTTAAACTATGTTGGTTCAAACTATGTTGGTTTACACGAACGAAGGTTTTGAGAAACACTTGCGTCGCACCTACATAGTTTGAACCAAGTAAGTTGCTAACAACGTTAGCAACTATGCTTTTGGGAAACGCACCCCTGAGCGGGGATGACAGACTGTGTCTGGAGGGAGGGGAAGAGCACAGCAGCACAGTAGACTGTCAGGTGGGCAAGAGGACAGGTGGGAAGGGAGGGAGGGAGAGGAGGAATGGGGAGTCTGGGGGAGTCTGAGGAGGGGGGATGGGAGAGAGTAACAGGGGGAGAGAGAGATGGTGGTGGAAGGATGAAAGGGATATGAAGATGTATGCTGGTGACAGCCTAAAAATGAGAGAGAAAGAAATGTGAGGATTGGGAGGGGGGGGGGGGTTGGGAGATGGGAGTGATTCAGAATAATCGTAGGGAATGAATGAGACTGTGGAGGAAGTGGGGGAGCAGTGTAAGGGAGCAGGAGAGAGAGAGAAATGGAGAGACATGGTGGTAGGAAAAGAGGATGAAGGTGGTGGGAGGGGGTTGGTGGGTAGCCGACAGACCAAAAAGTAGAAAGATGTTGTAAGGGGGAAGGAAGCAGGCGTAGAGTGTTGGAGGAGTGATGGTGGTGGTGGTGGTGGTGATGGTGATGGAACCACAGAGTGTGGGCAGGGAGATGGTGGCTGGGGAGATGGATGCATTGAGGGCTGTTGTATCAGAAACCAATAGGGAGAGACATGGTGTGAGAGGGATGAATCAGAAGAAGGTGGAGGGTGGAGAAGGAGAGAGAGGCGATGGGGGTGGGGGTGGGTGAAGGGCTAGGGTAGCAGGGAGTAATTATTACATTGGAGTCACGCAGCTCAGTGCTATTAATGTAGCCGTGCTGCACATTGCCTCCTGTCAGCAGAGTTAAGCAATACAGCACCTTAGATCTCATGGGTTCTTTCTTTCAGAATGTGTGTGTAAGTTTAAAAGCAGAAGAATAAAAAACAATGAATAGCCATCCAGACTATTTATGCGAATCATGCACATCATCAAACTATTATTTTCAAAATAAAGGTGTAGACAAAGTGAGAAAAAGGAAAAAAAACTACTAGGGTGACCTAGGGCTGGGCGATATATCGATATTATCGTAATATCGTATCGTAATATTTATATCGATATGTATTTGACACTATATCGCCATATCGATATATTTTCAATGATACAATACCACTTTATCAAAACCACTTATCCTAATGTGTTCACACTGTTCAGACAGCCGGAGCTTTCTCGGATCACTCAGTTTTCATTGTGATCGTAACATTGAACGTGTTTTGACAGTCATTTTGCCTGAATGCTTATTGCCTGTCAGAGGAAGGTTAAGTTAAAAAAATAAAAATGAATAGATTTTTCCCTCCTGTTACTTTTAAATAGGTCACACAATGTTTCAATAATTATCGATATCGACCGATATGAAACACTTATATCGTGATACAGATTTCAGCCATATCGCCCAGCCCTAGGGTGACCTCACTTTTGTCTGGCACCAGTTCCCCCTTCCAAAAAAAAAAAAAAAAATGTAAAAATTGGCGTGTAAATAATTTAGCTCTCACACAGAATTTTAAAGAGCTCTGGTGTTTAATGAGAATAAAGCAGATTTGGCCCGCATCTGTTGCAGGGAGACTCAAATAAACCAATCCTCTCTGCGAACCTTTGGCTTCAATTAGAATTCATGGCGCATTTTAGCACCCTTACAGGCTTCCAGATCAGAACGAACAAGCCTTGTAGGAAATTAAAAATATCCACCTTATCAGAGTGTGAACTTGGAGCCAATTTCCCAACACAGGCATCTTTAATGGGAACCTTTCTAATGATAGCGGAGGAATTTAATTTAGCTCTGTCAGAGGTTCATTTACCGCCTAAACTCATTTAAAAAGAATTATACTTACAGGGCCGTGCCCATGTCTGAAGTGTTAAATGACCTGCATGCTCAGCTCCGCTGGCTGATTTAGGCTCACCTCAGGGGGTGCGTTCTAGGTCAGAGCGGTTACCTTGCAACCCAACACAAACAAAAAAATAGGAGCAGGTTTTATGCACCGCAAAGTCCCATCTAGATATTTCACAGTGTGCATGCCCCTGTTTTAGAGGTAAACAGATGTTTATTTAACCCTTTAGCAGAGTGAATAAACTGTTTATCTTAATACCTTTATAGTCCAGTGATTTGATTCTGTTAGGGACACAGATTTCCTGCCTCGGAGATAGACGAAATCATGTTTGTCAGCATCGGATAGGCACAACCTGGGACAATGCGTTGTAATGTGAGGAGGCTGACTGCTGGAACAGTGAAGCTAGGTGTATACTCGCCGCATGCAGAAGTGCGCGCGCAAACGTGACGTCACAGCGCTGCACGCCCATACATACTTCATTCGACACACACAGCAATCTTCTCCTCGTCAGAGGTGTCAAATGCCTCAGTAGTTCGGGAGCCTTGCGTGTCAGAGGAGTGAAACATGACTGAATTGCAGGTTTACATCATGATTTGGGAATTAAACTGGATAAATCCGAAAAGGTTTGAGTCAGTGTGTATATTTACAGTGTTTTCAGCTTTATACAACCTTATGAATGATGATAGGATAAGGCAAAAAGTTAGCTTAATAAACGAACTGCGCAGGTTTGCACCTGGTTTGTGGATAAAACTGAACAAAATCCTAAAAGTTTTTAGTCAGTGTTTGTATTTCTTGTGAGTTTCCAGTAATATTAGCTGATTTGTAGCAATGGAAAATACATGTTTAGGCTGGGAGTTACTAGGCTAAAGTTAGCTGAAACCAGACTAGCCATTGCCTATGGTTTTCAATGGGGCTGCCGCGCGCAAGTTACAAAAAATCGGAGGTGCGCGCACGGCAAACCTGCGCTTGAGAACGCCGTGCCAGATGTGCACTGACGTCATTTTGACGTCACTTTTGCGCGCGCACCACTGCGCGCGGCGAGTATATCCAGGCCTTGAGAGTAAAGAGAGAGAGAGCTTCTGCCAAAGAGTTCATTTATCCAGGCTTTAGCCTTCAGTAAACAAAGCAGAGGATGCGGGACATGAGGTAGGCAGACTGTACCCAACCAAAACCAGGCAGCTAAGCCAGGCCTTTGTACAGGCTTTTGTACAGGCACCCCCACACACTCATGCACACCCGCATACACACACACACACACACACACGCACACGCACACACAAACACAAACACAAACACACACACACACACACACACACACACACACACACACACATATCCACACAACAATACACAATGTGAAGGGATGCCAAGTGTGGTCAGGGATGCCAAATAAGGTCGCCAAACTGACACTGTCAAAGAGCTTACAAAAATGGATGAAAATGAATATATTGCCATGGCAACATTTTATACTGCTAATATGTAGATTGAGGGGGCAATGACCATGCCAAGGTAAAGGGCGCATGGAAATATGTGAATTTAACAGATTGAACATTAATATGGCTTTAAACTATTTTCAGACATGCACCAAAGCCATGGACTTTTTAAGACGTTACCTTGAGGGGCTATATGTGAAAACGCAACTGTCTGAATCATTTGTCCCTGACATTATATTGACTTTCCCTTGCCAGCTCCACGGTGTTAAGTTTAGTAATGTCATGTTCAGCCCTTGTGTGAATAGAGCATGTAATTGTCCAGAGATTTCAAAGTGACAAAGTGGGCGTTTTAACCCCCACACCCCTCCCCACCCCCTAGTTCATGGATGCCACAGTAAAACAAAGCAACTGGCTGCCATTCATTTTTAGTGAGAGCTGGGGATTACAGTGACGAGAGACAGGTGGATGCTACAAAGCCAGCTAGCAAGGCGAATATAGACTAGAGAGCTATTTTACGCAGATGCTGAATGATGTGGTGACTTCCAACAGATGTGAAGACAGCATGAGAAACATTGCTGAAATAAGTCATGCATGAAGTCAGATTTATCCTAAACTTACAAAGTACACTGTGTTACCATCTCAATAACTGGCTAGCTAGCTAAAAGAAGCAACAACAGCTACAACATCTAACAAATTTGGATGTAATTCATTGTAGTTGAAAAACTCTGTTTTCCAACTATGTTGTCTATGTCACTGTATGATAAAACTGAATAAGGTATTTGCTGTAGGTGAAAACATGAACTGCAGGCACCCACAGTTTAGTGGCTATTTGGTCACGTAGAGCTTCAGTAGATAAGTAGGCTTCAGTTGGCTTCAGGAAGTAAAACAAACACAGATTTGATCCAACCATTTTCTGGCTGATCCTAATGAACACACACATTTTAAGACAGGTCGATGAGCTAATTAGTGTAATCACCTCTATAAAGTGCATAAGCACAAAGAATACATGGCAGGGTTTTTACATTCTGAAGCCAGGACCTCCACCACGGAGCTTCAACAACATCTCCTGCCAGACTGTCTGGCACAGGGTTTAATCTAAGTGTGAACCATCGGTAGGGATCTATGTGTAGGTACAGAAGTGGTAATCTATTGTGCTGGTTGAAACGATGACTGGTTGATGTCAGTCCAAAACAGTTAAGTCTATCAAAGAAAACCGTACTGTACTTTGGTGGATATTGCACATGAAAGTCAACACTATTAACCACTATTAATGTACCCATGTTAGTGCATCTGCTATTTTATTTTTCATAAAGTACTTTTTAGTCTTTTTATGACTAGTAAAGTCATAAAGAACTTTGTCATAAGGTAAAGAAAAAAAAAAACAAAACAACTAAAAAGGCTACAAGTCGGAGAAATTAAGGAGGCCATTTCATCAAAGGAACAAACCCATAACTTTTGTGAAATGGGTCTCCCTTGTACACTACCCGTCTGTTGACCGTAGAGTTCAGTGCTGGTCTGCTGATTTATCTGAGGGAAGGCTTCGCACTTTCCTCTCACCGCAGTAAAAATGTAACCCTTTGCTGAAATGATTTTTCTATAACATCACTGGAACAGGTTTTTAGTGGATGTGATGGAAGGAAAAAAAATGAAAATTTAGAATGCTAGAGGAAGAAATCGACAAGCAGTAGGAAGAATGGGATGAAGGAAGGGCAAGCTATGAAGGTAAACTTGTGTCAGAGGTTTTGCATACATAATTTCACAATTTTTCAAAGAACCAACCATCAGCTTCCATTCAAATGTAATGGCAGAAGCCTTTTTACATGTGGAAGGTGAAACACAGGAATGAAGGTCAGTTGAATATATACATGAAGAGAAAATCAAAATACAAAGTGTAGAACTACTCATGTGAGACACACATGACACGTAATGGCACTGGATGCAGGGATCTGAACTCTTCCAGAGGAAGTTAGACTTTAAAATACATTGATGTGTGAATTTTTCTTTAGAAATTGGGTGTTCACATTGGCAGTTTTTTGCACTTGATGGAGGACGCTTTTTCTTGGAGAGTAGAGATTTTCTCAACTTGAAAACCACCCGGGGAAGGAGGAAAAAAAACACAGACGGCAGCCGCGCCCAGGGAAAAGCACCCAGGACTTTTTTCCAGAAACACCCTGTATCATAGGAATATAATGTAAAACATCCACCCACATCTGAGAAAAAAACTGCCAATATGAACACCCCCTAACTGTTCTTTCTCTGCTAACCTAAGCCGTTCCTGTCCAATCCCCCATTCTACCCATTCATTCTTGTTCTTGTTTCATGTCATATATGTACAGTATGGAACTTAGTTTTCTCCAAAGTACTTTTAAATACATACTTCAAAAAATGTGTTTTGTCTTTAATATGTAGACATCTATAAATGTGTACATTTTCATGTTTCATAATCAATAGCAAAGAGTCTACATAGAGCAGTTTAATGAGCTTGATGTAGCTGGCTCTTCTCACATACATTTTGACTGAATTTGCATCAAAAGCTTCATGCTCAGCAACATCACAAGTTTCATTTGGTAATTGCATCATTCACTGCGAAATAACTTTAACTGTGGCCCTTCATTGAAGTCCGTTTGTTGTCTTTTTTTAGACACACAGAAAATGCCTACAGAAACAGTTAATATACAGACATGTTTACAGAACAAAGAAACACACACACACACACACACACACACACACACACACACACACACACAGATGCACATTTCTTGTTACAGGCTCTTCGAAGGAACCTGCCACAAGAAATGAAGTGTATCTTGTTGCTGTGCATAATTTTCAGTTGCTTCCAAGGCAAGTGGCAGAGAAATGGGCATGCAATGCTGCCAGGAGCATTAACAAAAATCTGTGTACCTCCCCTTGTACAGGCCTGTGTGTACTGTATGTTTACCACTGCGACTGATTGAATGTCTGTGCATGTGCCTACCTTGTGATAGTGTAAGCACACACGTTTATTTATTGTGGGCTGATGTGATTCTATTACCGTCATAAACGCGGCCTGGCAAAGCCATACGTCATCATCCTCGGCTGCATTTGCCTCAAATAGCAATTTGCATTCGTTTTCGGAACGTGTGGATCGTCAGAGCAACAAAACAAGCCCCATACCGCAAAATGCCATACTGTGACTCCTGACGTTCAGCCCTGCGATTAAGTTGTAGAACCTGTTATACCCCCGCCAAGTTAGATGACCCTCTGATTGGATTAGAGAGTGCCAGGCAAATTGCCATTATTTTGCAGTCTGACACACTCAAGTCTCACGGTCGCTCATTAAAATTCATAGGCCCGGTAATAAATGACTATCACAAATTACACCCCTCTGTCAGCTGGCACTGTGCGTGTTCTTGAAATTCTTGGAGATGGCGGCACCTAATAATTCTTTTTGGGCCCCAATGCCTGCTACCAAATTAACCTGTGGCTATTGTGATTTAGGCCTTTGGAACTTGTGCTTGAGTTATGAAAGACCACTGCTGCGGTCAATTCCTTGGAGTGGTCTTGGAAATGAAGTGAGGTGTGCAGGCCGGTCTCGAGCTTTGTAGAGCTGCAGGCTGAAAAATGGCAGCAGTTATTGTAAAAATCTGCATATTGTGGTAAGTCCAGTGCTTAATTCGCATGATATATGATTAGTATAATAATTTTTTTCCTGAGGAAATTGCAAGTTATACATTATATATCAAAAGTGAAGCAGTCGCTGTTTTTACACCCCTGCCATGCTGTCTGTTTGGACCGGAGATTTTCTGTGGCAGTAAGTTACAAAGAATGTGACAAATTAAATGGATGATATTCTTTTTTGTTTTTTTGTGAGTCTGGGTTTTATTTTTCCTGTTTTGTTTCTATAGACTAGACTGTTTTTCTGAATGTGCATTTGTGTCCGATTGTCATGTTTAAAGATGTACTGGCAAGATGTACTTTTCACTTTTCACCCATCAAAGACATGGAAATGACAGGGCTGTACTTAACTGTTCCCTAGTGTTGACTGCAAGGCTGTGCATGTACATTCTGGGGTTAGTTTAACTGCGAGGGATTAGTGGTAGCGTTGGACTAAACCGCACCTCTAACAGTAGGAGGCACACTACTGAACGCGTAATCCTTGTCTGGGAAATCAGCCTGTACTGCTTTATGCACCTTTGATCCATTGCCATTTTGACATGTCCTCCTAGTCAAGCTTGTCTGGCTGTCATGCTCTGTGCTTCTATTGTGTTTGTGCAAAACACTGCCAGGCTCGCTCGCCAAGTGAGGAGCGAATGAAGGAATCAGAGTGAGGTTAAGCACTGTGGTCACATTTGGAAGGAGAGTGTTATTTTGCCTTACGCTGTTTACTTGCACAGCCTTGCGCAGGTCAGGTAAAGAGAAATGACAATGCTACGCTTGAGTTCCTAGTCATAATGTTCCTGAAGACAGTGTGTAAACTCTCCCTCAAGCTCTTTCTCACTCCTGCTCTTGCAAATAAAGGCAAGCTGACAAATAGTTGCGCAGTTTGGTGCCTGTGATCTTGCCTAGTGTCTGTGATCTTGCCTAGTGTCTGTGATCCTGTCTAGCGGCTGTGATGTTTTCTTGTTATTTAAACCTCCGGCTCATCTATTTTATTTTCCTCCACCAGTGACCTCGAGGCCTACACACACACACACACACACACCTCATGACTGCACAGCAGGAAGCTCTCCACCAGTACGGCAGACAGGCAGTGCTTGTCTTCACCTCCTCGTGGACCCGATCAATTTCATGTTGACAGAATTCAACATTTAGCTCCTGTTACAGATTTGACTCTCATCCTCCCTGGCATTTGCTACGACCTAATAAGACTTACAATGCCCAGGGGGCATTATTAGTTGCCTGAGCAAACCACATGTGCCATCCGTGCTGTGTTTTTTTTTCCCCCTCCTCCTTGGTCTTCCTTGGCCCTGCTCCTCATCCTCTGAAGTGCCCCAGAACTTTTGCCAAAGTTGATTAATGTCTTTAAAGGAGACTGGGAAATAGAATAACAGAAAATGCATTATTCTGGCTCAGCTTGTTTGCCAGCGCCACCACTGCCAAAAGGAGCTCATTTAAATGATGGAGGAGAAGCTCAGAAATGCCACGGGTACGCCGTTCCTTAAGACAGCATCAGTCATCTCAGAAATATGGGCCAGAGTCGTATCTGTGCAATCAGTCAGTAGCACAGGCATTGCGTAATAATAAAAATAATAATAATACAGCAGCCACATCATGTAAACTGTCTTATTCAAGCGACAACTAAAGACCTACCTATTCAACCATGCCTATACCTAACTACGCAGACCAAAGTCCCTTCAGCCAGACTCCCCCGCCCAGACCAAAGTCCCTTCAGCCAGACTCCCCCGCCCAGACCAAAGGCCCTTCAAACAGTCACAGACTTCCCATTACCAGCCTCGGCAGATGGGCTTCCCTGGGAGACGTGGTTCTGAGGTTTCTTCCTAGAAAAACAGGGAGTTTTACTCACTGATTCCTGAGGTTTCTTCCTGAATTCACACAAATCAAACAAACAGGGAGTTTTTCCTCACCCCTGTTGCTCCCTGGGGACACTAACAACCGACTGCGCCTAAATGAACTTTCCTCGTCTAAGTTCCCTTTGGTCTGCAAAGACTGCCGACCTATGTTCACATAAGAGCCCGCATTAACAGGGCATTGCATAGTTCTAGCGCCACTGGACTACAAAGATTGCTGACTAGGGCCTACAAGGACTGCCTACCTGTGTTCATGCAAGAGTCAGTTTGCTACTGTATTCATCTGCTCCGGCACCGCTGGACTGCAAGAAATGTTGTCCTGTAACAACCCTGCTAAACTGTAAAGCACTTTGAGCTGCATCTTGCATGTATGAACTGTGCTATACAAGTAAAGTTTATTATTATTATTATTATTATTATTATTATTCGCCACAAATCTGTAGGTATTAATAGGGGTAAAGAAAATCATATTACAGAGTTAAATATTTAATTAAACAGTCAGAGGGTGTAGGAATTACTACTAGTAGTGCTTGCGGTGGGGTGGGATGCCGGTGTAGTTCTGTGTTGTGTTATAAGCAGTGGTCAGACCTCTACTTCACATGATAATGTTTATACCTTGCCAAACCTGCTGAGTGCTGACTGACCTAATCGGTGTCACACCATACTGTGGTATGACAGGTCTGCGTGCAATGCGGGGTCTGATGGATGTAATAACCTCATGCTATGTAAATGCAGCACGTAATTTATGCTGACAGATCAGAGGCTAAAGAGCTCAAAGCATCAGAGGTCTGCGCAGAAACAAGATAAACTGACGTGGCGCTCCGACGCGGACTTGGCAAGGGCGCAGTGGAATAATAATGTTCGCCCAGTCATCCAGATGGCATGGGACGGAGTCACTGTGGCGCGAGCAGCAGGTTCCTGCGACTGTTGAACAGGCGTGGCCTGACCCGCCTAGAAAGCTGCTGGACCGCTCCAGGCTGCTGGCAGGACCCCCCTGTAAATGGTAATGCTCATGGCCAGGCGCATAATGTCAAGTAATGGCCCTTTCTGTGGTCGTTTCCCCCCCACAAAAAAAAAAACTTTTAATGTTGGAGGAAATTTCTCTCCGAATTCTAATACTAGTTTCGACTTTTTCCATTAAGGCATGGAATGTGCCGCTGTGCCATTTTTTTAATTATGCATTAGCCAGACAAGTTGAAATTACAAAACTAGAAAAGCACAGACACAGACATCCACCAGGGCAGCTCAGATCACAGCCGAAATTGAATCACTTTTATGTTAGCCCATTTTTGACCTACCCTGAAAATTTCACCAAATCCATCCATAACATTTGTAATTATGTTGCTAACTAACAAACAAACAAACTAGAAAAGCACTCAGAGAGTGCAGCCCTCCGCCAGGGCAGCTCAGTTCACCACCAAAATGTAATCACTTTTAAGTGAGCCCATTTTTGACCTACCCTAAAAATGTCATAAAAATCTATGCATAACTTTTTGAGTTATGTTGCCAACTAACAAGCAAACAAACAAACAAACAAACAAACAAACAAACAAACACCGATGGTTACATAACCTCCACTGCCGGAGGTAACAAACGCCAATGATTGCATAACCTCCGCTGGCGGAGGTTAAAAGACTAAAGTGTTGTGTGTGTGTTGATGGGTTTATAACAGTGTAGTTAATACATAAAACTCCATATACACTGCAGCTTTATCCTGACTTAACCCCCTCTGTATTTACAGGATTTGCATATTCTTTGCCAAATAAAACATCATGGCCTCAAATGTTAAGTAAATTATTTTGTGAAAATGTGTCTTTAGCCACCAATTAATTGCTTTTCTTTTGTCTCATTCGAACTACAGATTAGCGATTCGCTTTTACAAACTTGCATAGTGCAGTTGCAGCCCATGGAGGGCCATAAAAAGAATTCAGAAGTCCCATTTACCCTGTCACGCATTGATGCACCACTGAAACAATTTTGGAAACATTATTTTAGGGTTGAAAAAAACTACTTAGTGTTGTTTTAATACCCACTGACACTTTTGAGGGCCAAGAATGGAGATGATTGTTTGAGAGCCTATTATTCCTTCTCAGGGGTTGGAGAAGAACCATCTTACAGTGCCCTGCAGATGCCACTCCGTCATGGGTGCCATGACTCTTGACAGGGCTGCTGTAATCAGACGAAGCCTTCCCAGAGCCGCGAGGGTGAGATTGATGAAAAAGAGTGGTGCAGATGGCAAGCCGGTATTTGCAGGCAATTAGGCCTGCTAATCACAGCCCATTTATGCAGATGAGTAGATTCAATCAAACGCATCTGTAATGGTTGACACACAACAGTAATGTCAAAATAAGCCGCATTAAGTTCTGACACTTATGTCTTGCTGATGAATGATGCGACGCCCAGACCGATAAGGAAACGGGGTCTGACTTCAGGAGACAAGATGAGGGAAAAAAAAACAAAAACAAAACAAATGATAAAATGGTGAAGCATCCATAAGCCACCACCTGGGATATTATCAATAAAAGTAGAGTGTCCTTAGAAGACATGGCAGGCTTTCATGACATGGCAATAAACCATGTAAAACCAGTAACACACACTCAGTAAAGCCCTTATATTGACATACAAACTGTATCTCTGATTGGAGGGGCTGTACTAGCATTAAGGATTTCTGATGAAAATGGAAATGGCTTCAGTGGGCAATATTTGTGAAATGATGGATATTAGTTTTGCTGGTGCCCTAAAATCAATCAAACCAACGGATAATCACTGTTTCGCTCATAGAGTGGTTATATAAGCTACTTACTAGACTTTATGTTTAAAGAAAACCCGGACAGTGTGCCAGCGTTGAAACATACAGTTTTTCACAGACTAGTGAATACATAATGGAGCAATTCTACAACCAAACTTTAATAGCAATTTTTTCTGTGTAATTAAACAGCAGCTGTAGAAGATAGCTCTTCTGACAACCATTCATTTTTTTATTTCACTCAAACTACTTTTCCTCATAACTTATACCAGCTGCTTCACAAACATGGCAGTCGTCCTCAAAATCTATTACCCAAATGGTGCTCTCTGTGGTATTTCCCTGTTAAACATTTGGCATATTTCGAGCGTCCTGCTCCTGACATCTCACAGAACTATAAGCAAATCTAACCCTGACAAAAAATGACATATTGACTGTGACCAGACAAAGGCAGCAGTCAGAAAAGTTGACCTGAATGTACACAGGAGCCAACCCCTGAGAAGGAATAATAGGCTCTCAAACAATCATCTCCATATCAATATGTCTGTCTTTTTATGTGCATTTATTAAAGACATCATCACGTCATGTCACGGGGTTGTGGCACTTTGTCCCCCATAGTCACGTGTTTTTACCATTATCTTGGTCAGTGGTTCCCAAGCAGCTCTGGTAACACTTTATTTTTTAACGGTTTCGTTTTTAGTGTACCTATATGTAACATTATGTAATATTATGCACTTACACTGTAAATACCTAACACTAACCCTAGCCCTAATCCTATGGTACACTGTGAGTACATAATGTTACATATTGTTACACACTTTGTGACACTGTACCTAATTGATGTAACAAGGACAGTATAATAAAGTGTTACCACAGGTCCTGTCATGCCCCAATTTGACACTGAAAAAAGGAAGACCCTGGCCCTCCTATGGGTAACCAGTCTAATGTGGACTCAGAGTATCGACTCCACTGCAAATGAATGTTTTTTGCAGTGATTATTAAGGCTTAGTCACAAAACAAGTCATTTCTATTAATTTCAAAATTGCCATTTTACTTATTTATTTATTTTGTAAGGATGTGCACCACAAATAAATCGAAATGATTAATATTTATGGTGGGCCTCATTGTAAATATCTTGAGACTGTGCAGAATTGGCATTCAAAAAGTGTTACTGTATGTGTGCTCATGTATACTGCATTTGAACAGTTATTTACCTGAAAGTACAGGGCAAAGGCTGCTGGTAGACTATTTAATGAATATTTCGCCTCGTCACTAAACAAACAGAAGTGCCTTGGGCTTTCTCTTTGTCTGTCTGTTTGTCTTCATTTCACTGCATGTTTGGCAAGAGATGCAGACACATGGGTTTAAAACTCTTGGTAAATCTTATCGTTCAGACAGCATTATAGGTCCTGAACGGTAAAGTACCAGTTTTATTCATGTTGGCAGTCGCCTTCTGTTGCCTTTGTCTTATCGAAGACAGGCAGATGGCTGGTCTGGCCAATGTTGCTGAAGGGTTATGTGAAACATTAAAGTTTATTTGATTAACCAATCTGTTATCATCAAAGAATAGCAATTATGTGAATGAACAAATTAAAATTGCAGTGCAATGTCTTCATATCCAACCAAGAAAATCTATCCTACATTGATTTCCCTTTAATTTCATCCATTACACATTGTGTGCTAAAGTCATAGTGTTCAGCTTTAATAAAATCATCTCTCACTTGCTATCCCAATAAAGAGTGCCAACAATATGAAGCAATGTATCACTGTCATTGTGAACAATACTGCAGGGATTTTGCTAAACTTTCATTTCATTCAGGACATATTCTTTGACAAGCTGTATTGTAAACAGCTTTAGTACCTATTCATGCCAGGACAAAAACAAGTTGTGCATATGATCAAAACAAAGGACAGGATTTTTAAAATAATAATAATCTTTACTGGTATAGCACATTTCATGCAAAGGATGTAGCTCAAAGTGCTTCAACAGCTTGGCAAAGGTACACAGGAGAGAAATACACAATGCTTGGAGCAACAAGTCATTCTTCAGCATGTTAACATGTGATGACCAAAGAGAGACAAGACAGTTTGCACAGTCAAATTTGTGTAAAGAAATTTTGTAAAATCATTGTAAAATCAAAACATTGGATTGAAATCTTTTTTTGTTTCATTTATCACCTGAATCCAGCACTTCAAAGCAACAGTGTTTTTTTTTTTTGCTTTATTCCTAATATGTGAAGGCCAAACAGCTACCTTACTGTAATATAACACCTAATAAAGGATCATCTCATCTCATCATAGAAAGATGGCAACCTGTAGCACTCAGACCAAAACAAGAGCAACGGAATGCAAATCTATAATAAGCATTCATCATTATTCTCCTGATAATCGCCGGCATTCGGTCTCTCTCGTTTGGCCCATTGGCGCAGTGGGACAGCAAGCAACATGTGAGGATGCTGGAGGTGGCCGGCGTGGAGCGGTGACTCATGCCTGCCACAGACCCCGGTGTGATGCGGCGAGAGCAATCTGTGCAGCCCATGTGCTTCCATCCCCGGCAGTCAGAGTCCGCCCTGCACGCCGGTCGCGCGCGCCTCGGCCCTCCCATCCGCTGCTTGAATTGATCCGCGGATGACAGCTTTCCGCGGTGGGACCAGTGGAAGCAATATTTTCTGCCCGATGCATCTTTACTTTTCTGCCAAAATTCAGCAAATGGCACCTGATCTGAAGTCCTAATTAATCCACAAACAGTGGCAGGCCACATTTCCTGAATGTCTGTGACTGAGAGGACCTACGCAATTCTTACTGTGACCGAATAATCCTTCAAGCTTGTGTTTTGTTGTTGTTATTGTTTCCTTGTTGGAGTTTGTTGTTTGTTTCTGCACTAAGCTAGTACATTTTGGCCCTTATTTGTGCTTGTTGCTCCAAGAATTTAGCTTTTAGTGAACTGTTTAGCACCAGATGTGGAAGCTTTTGTGTTTCCACTCCTGGGAATCGCATTAAGGGAAAATGGGCACGAAAAACACCCAGTGGTTTGTGGTTTTCCATTAGTTGCATTTGCTGTTCGCTTTTGCTCTGACACAATACTTCCAGGCTGTGTGGACCTGCTTTAGCGTCTAGTGCCTGCCTTCCTACCTGACACAATACTTCCAGGCCGTGTGGACCTGCTTTAGCATCTAGTGCCTGCCTTCCTGCCTCCCTGCTTGCTAATCTGACTCTGCTGCTCCTTTCAGGGATTGTTTGCCTTCCATGAAGTGTGTGTGTGTGTGTGTGTGTGTGTGTGTGTGCTATTACACTCGATTTTTCTTCTTCTGTGTTTAACACACGTTTAATTGCACCCGCATCTGCCTGTTGCCGTAAATAGAAGTGGAAGCATGCGGCAGGGGATTTGTGCCTGGTTCTGTGTGTGTGTTTGTGTATGTGTGTGTGTGTGTTTGTGTTTGTGTTTGTGTGTGTTTGTGTGTGTGTGTGTGTGTGCTTATGCGTGTGTTTGTTTTTGTGTGTGTGTGTGTGTGTGTGTTTGTGTCTGTGTGTGTACGTGTGTGTGTTTGTGTCTGTGCATGTGTGTGTGTTCCACTGACTCACTTACGGGCACTCTAGCGCTAGCTTGGCTACTCAGCCATTCCCTTTACAGCGGAGAGCCGCTCCCCAGATTTAAATAGACAGACTACCCCAACAGCATCTGGAGACTGGGCTGGCCTCAGAATGAGCGTGGTAACGGGATCGAGTCCAAGGATCTAGTAGTGGGGTTTCTAGAGACTCTGAGATGTTGCTGTCCATGCACAGATGGGCCAGAGGCGTAGTTGAATCCAAACACTGTAGTGTCTTTTGCTGTTCCAAAATGATAGTATATGACAGTAACTGTGTTTGTTTACAACAATTCAGAGCATTAATTGCATGTGTTCTTTTTGTAATACATTAAATGTATGTGTAATAATTTAGAATCGTTTACAAAGGGAGTGAAGCATAAATAGATAAACAACATCGGGAGAGTGTGATATTGTCTTAGGGCTCATTCACACCAAACTCTCAGCGTATTCAGCGCGTAGGCGTATTCTGAGCGTATTCTGAGCGTATAATACGCTCAGAATACGGACTGCAGCTAGAGAATAGAAACCGAGTCTATTTTTCTGCGCGTATTCTGAGCGTATTCAGCCAAAATCCCATTGAAAGCTATAGGCACCGCTGTACAATTCATGTCAACTGTGCTATCAATGCATGTGTTGACACAGGGAATACCTCAAAAACCCCGCGACGGTCTGCAAAATATTACCACTCGCTTACAACTGCATGAAACAAACGCTGGAAAGCTATCAATAGTGGGGTTATCATATCAGATCTGCACTCAGAAGGGCATTGGCTATCCTACATAAACACACAAACTGAAATACCTTTGAAGTTGTCATGCTGTCCAGTCAAACATGTTGTAGGTAATAGTGGTGGAGCTTTTATGTTCTTAATAGGAAGAAGCAAGATATCGCTTTAGATTTCTTCGTCTGAGTCTTAATGCAAGAAGAGCCTCAATCGGTCTTCTGTCGACCACTCGACAGAAAAAAATAGTAACCTCGTTCTTGTCATTCATTGTTTCCTACTTGGTTTGATAAATCTAGTCAACAAGCCACTAGGCAAAACTGAGGTCCATAAGTCACTACATTTAATAATTTATTTACCCGATGTAAGCAAAGTGACTGTTGGCAAAGAGGTAGAGTTTATCATAACTTTATGGAAGGGGTTAAAACGCGTTCGCTTTTCTTGTACCGGGAGTGAATAAAGGCTTTGACAACATGAGCAACATCAGCCTACATGATTTAGAACGATGTCAAATATTCCACTGGCCTTATCAAAGTGCCAAGTTGCACTATAGGTGCAGTGCTGCTTTCTAAACAACGTTTAAAGTAAGGAAATAAAACCAGAGAAACACATATTGTGTTTACTAAAGTGAGAGATAGGAAAACATGGCTATGTGCACCTAAAGTCATTGGCCAAGTGCATTTAAAGACGGGGCTTCCCGCTCCCGCGCTGAATACGCTGACATGTCCGGTGTGAATGGTCATACGCTCAGAATATGCCCACGCGCTGAATACGCCCACGCGCTGAATACGCTCAAGGTGGTGTGAATGAGCCCTTAAAAGTGTGAAAATGTCACATACCTACCTGCAACTGTGGTAGAACAAAAACATGCTTTGTAAATCAGCCATGAGTCGTGCGAGTCAGAGGGGGGAAAGGGGGCAAGTTTAGCATGTGTGTCTCGAGTCTCCATGGCGACCTCACACAGAGGGTCTGCTAAGTTTGCCACTATGACATACAAACACACACACACAAACACACACACACACACACACGCAGCAGTCTGGGTCTGTCTGGGTCTGCTAAGTTTGCCACTGTGACATATTCTGACTACATCCTGAACCACACACACTCGCAGACACACACTCGCATACACACACACGCACGCACGCACGCACACACACACACACACTCGCACACACACACACTCACACACACACAAACACATACACACAAACACACACACACACACATTGTCTGGGTATATGGGTATCTCTGTGAGTTACTGACAAAGTAAAAGGTCAATCAACAAGAGAGTCATTTGTCAAACAGTCAAAATCCTGGCTAACCTTAAAGAAACTCGTCAATTAGCTGAGATCTGAGTTGTACTGGTGACAAATGGAATATGATAATTCTTTTGAGAGAATACTGCCAGATATTTTTTGTGATGCTACAAAGACACACACAGGTCAAATATTAGATATATCCTGTAAATCCTATTGTATGCTATTAAACAAAGCAAAAACTTTTATTTTCTATAGATGTTATATAACAGATTTAACATATGACTCTCTGTAAAGCATATTGCACAGATTGCATACAAAAACGCAACGTGTAGTGAGTCTAACAAAGCAGAGGACTGAAGAGTTTAAAGACAATGTTGTGTTGGAGAGCATCACCATGTTGCAACAAAAACGACTGCCTCATTAATGTTTTCGCTGATTCATCTCAGCCTGCCGATGCAGCTCACCCAGGCGGGGATAGGATAGGCATGCCAAAAAAAAAAATCACCTCCAGGTCCTAAGCTGCTCAAACGAGGCCCCCGAAGCTGCCTGGGCCCCTCTCCTCTGCCTCTCCTTATTGATCCCAGCAGCAGGCGGGCCAGATGAAGCGTCTACCTGGGACACTGCGATGCCCGTAGGACAGGTATGCGGCCCCGAGCTCCTCCACAGACGTACCGCCTCGCGTGTTTGTGAGGAGACACTGATTTTTTTTTTTTTTATTATTCTTTTACCATCTGCCATGACACAGTGTGCAGTACGCAGTAGCAATCTGACTCATACTGTAGGTGATGGTGGTGAAGTTTAAAATTATATACAGAAAATACAGCTACTTAGACAGACGAAATATGCAGCTGTGGTCTAGTGGTTAGGGAGTGGGTCTTGCAATCGGAAGGTTGCTGGTTCGAATCCCGCCCTACCCATAGTTGAGATGTCCGTGAGCAAGGCATCTAACCCTACACTGCTCCAGGGACTGAAACCCTGTAAATATCTGTAAGTCGCTCTGGATAAGAGCGTCAGCTAAATGTAATGTAAATGTAAAATGTAAAAATATGCTGCCTCACAGCTGCATTTCTGCACAAACATAAACAAAGTCCATTCAGTACAGTACACAAATTGACATATAAATAAAATATATGCAGAAACATTGCTGTTAGGGTGGTAACAGCAGCATAAAGTGTATGGTGAGTTATAACAATGTGTTGGAGAGGTGTGAGTGACTAAGTACTCTAACACTGTCACCACAATACAGGGAGAAATATTTGCAATAGCCAGATTCTAAATACAACGAAATGTCTGTTGCTAATATATGTTACATGTTATATTGTGCTATTTCCATCTGCGTACTTCTCATGCGGGCGTGATGATGAGAAGTCGATCTGCTGAGTAATTCAACTAATGTGAGTACCATGCAGCAAACTGTGGAACCCAATGCAGCACAACAATGAAACACAATGGCTATAGCGGTACAGACATTCTGACAACATCCTCAAGTACACATTATTATTATTATTATTATTATTATTATTATTATTATTATTATTATTATTATTATTATTATTATTATTAAACTACACATTACAGAAACATTATTTCTTCCAAATCACAATCACTGACTAGAGCCACAACCACAGGGAAGGGAGCTTTGTGCTTAGTCAGGCTTTGTGTCATATGAACATCCTGAATTGCCCTCAATTACCAGGAGAATGTCAACAAAGGATCCTTCACCATTTAGGTCAATCGCCATGCGGACCATTCATGCCGTTCAATTAGGAAATGAATTTCCCCTTTAGGAGGGGATAACATCTGGCATTTCGCCTGATCTAAGACACGGGCGGATATTCCATTTCCCAGTCATCTCACCCTCATTCATTTTTGAGTCCGGGAGCTGTTCATCCTGGCCAAAGTTACTATGGGAACGCCTGTTGCTAGGACGTAAAGTCTAACCGAGGAATCCAATTTGGCAGCAAGTATAATACTATTATGCATCCCTCAAAAAATGACATGATAACAATTCTGACAGAACTGATTCGAATGTAAGGATGTTAAGTATTGCATCAGGTCTGACAGAACAGAGACATTTCAAGACCAGCAGCAGAGGCTCACTGCCACATTACATATGATTTTGACAAAAGACACCACAGCCTCACTGTCCTGAACAATTAATCTTCCCCGTTCATCGGATTATGCAGACCAAAACACAGGGTCCTCCACATCAATATCAAGCTACAGATCAGCATGTAAGTCTCATCATGGCCATCCATCTTGTATAGGATCCTTACCTGCTTCTAGGCTTGTAAAATGCATCAGAGCAATTTGGAAGAAGACTGACATCACATATTAGAATTTCAACGTTATCATCACCTTTTGTGCTCAAAGGTCTCTCGTGATATAATTACCTCTGGTGACATTTAAAGGGTTTGTGGCACAGCTATGAATTGGCTACAAGTGTTCTGTTAAAACTGACATCCATGCAGAGACAACAGTAAAATGAGACACAACCAGGTACTGCCAGCATGGCAATTTTTTTTCTGAAGCAGGGCTTTCTCTGTAGCTTGGTATAGTGCTACAAATTATTATTACATGGCTCAACAAAGTGTCGAAGAAAGCTTCACTGAGCTGAAGGCCTATTTCAGCATTCAGAGGTTTGATACTTCTGAAAGTGGACTGTATAATAGACCAGGCCAGTAAAAAAAAAGACAAGACATTGCTATAAACCTGCATTTCGAATCATTGGATTTAAGAGTTAAGCAAAAACAAACACGTGTTTTGAATCACTAAAATGCTTTTGCCAACACATAAGACATAACAAGTAAAAAATTCCACTTTGGATCCTGCACAACTCTGTTGGGGTTTGTTCCTCTATATTGACCTTCTCACTGTACATTCTCCCTTGCATCAACTATATGTCACAGCTGCCTTCCATGGTGATTACCTTTCACTGGCAAATATAGAGCTGCAGATATTGACAGATGGGCCGGGTGACTCAATATGCTTTCTTATTGAGGGATCCTATGAAGTGTCCATATTTCTCAATTCCCTGTCCACAGAATGGACTAACGAACACAGCCATTCGCACATTGCTTGAATGAAAAATATTCCACCTGTCTCTTCATGTGCACTGAAAAAAATACCAGCCTTGTGTCACACAACAGGACATCTTTGGTATGGAAATATGACTGCCATACATTTTTCAACATCTGCAAGTTTTGGAGAAATTCTTCAAAGCTTGACATTTGCAGGATGGCCCTGGGATGGTGAATGCAATAGCAGAAAAGCTGAAAACAACAACAACAACAAGAAAAAAAACAGTAACAACTATGGAGATACAGTACATACACAACATATCGTTTATTTATATGGAAACTCACAGAAAAGGACCACAAAACTTAACAAAATGATGCTCTCAAGTAAAAGCATTTTCCATAGTCTTAATTTTATTGTCAATGGGGATTTGCTCTAGTCTTGTAAAATGTAAAACAAAAAAACAGCCCATAATTGCAAAATATTGTTATTTATCATGTATACAGTACCATTCCTTGGGAGCTTGTGCTATATATTGTTTGTGTCACACACAAATGCTTACTTAAGGGTAAGGGTAAAAACTAAAGGGTAATAACTCAAGTAACCACCACTGCAAGCATCACAGTAAGTTAAATTCCCTTAAAGATGGCCATGTAGTGCTCAGGAAATGGAGGGCTCGCGTTGACATAAAGATCTACAAATGAGCCTCATAACCTTTATATCTAAGAAAGAAGACTGCAGCACTGCTTCAGAGAGTGCTGTTGCTGGTGATGACTCAGGTCGAGCCTGCCGGGGTTTCTCCTGTTGTTGTCGTTGTTGTTTTTTCATATTAAGATATCTCTCATTGCGAGGCTGTGAAGGTGCCTTTTGATTTGCCCATTTTGCATGCCATTCATTAACTGCCAGGAGATATTCTCGGAGGTGGCGTTGTTTGGTTTCTTCCAAGGTGACCAGAATTAGTTTTGATTTTCAGGCTGAACTTGCAGTGGCCCTGCGAGCTAAACATGTGGCAGCTGAACAAAAACAAACTGGATGAGACAAAACACACGCTAATTGAGGAAACATCACCACCAATCTTGCAGCACATGTGCAGCATTTGGAAAACACGCTACAATTACACACAGCGCAACATATTACAGAAACATGCTGCAATTACAGACAGCACATCATATTACAGGAAAATGCTGCAATTACATAAATGATAATGGCACTGTGTCCACTTAAAATGATGAACATGTATGGATGCACTTGCTTTGTTTTTTTATTATTGTTGCTAGTCAGCTACTCATCAGTATTGTTGGAAAAGGAGTTAAAATGTCAGTATCATAAAGTAGTGACAGTTGGAGGTCAGATTGGCAGCAAAATCTATGTATGTCATATCCAGGGAAAACAGAGCTACACTCAAGATGTGCATTTCACATACGATTTAGTTCCTACAAGCATAACATCTAGCTAATCATCTTGCCTCACTCCTTGCCTACGGTCAGCAGAGTAGGTCAGACATAACAGTTAAATGTATAAATATGTTTGTACTTTATGTACTTTATCAATAAAGTGAGTAGATGTTACGATCTAAAAGTATACCATATAACTTATATTTCATTAATCTTGGAAGATGTTAAGTTCTCAGTAGGACTGATGTATTGTGATGATGTGTTCATGAGTTCATGAGTGGGCACAACTGAGAACTGAGAATCTTGTAACAGAAATGCATGTGAGCAGTTGAAGAAAAAAAGCCACATTGAGTGAACAAATTTGTCATAGCTGTGCAAGTGTCCAGTTTTCTTCATATACTGTGTACTCAGACACTGAGCTAAGGCTAATAAAGTTGCTAAAAGGAGGACGAATCATGTCTCGCTGAGGGTGCAACACAGACACTAAATGAATATATCTATTTATTTTACAAAGTTAATATGTTGATACAGTAAGCTAAGGTGTTACCTCTACTAGTCACTATTATGTGAATGCTCAGTATTTTCAGCCAGCTTCAACTGCATCATTCACATTTCAATGGAATAGAAGAGTTAGCAATCTCCAAACCATTCTGAATAGACATTTGTCCAACAAAATATAGATGACTATCTGCAGACACAATTACATTAGATTAGATTACATCAGAGCAACAGTGTTACAGTTGTGATGTTTTGCCTATTTGCCTATTTGCATATTGTCTAATTTATCAATTGTTGTGAAGACAAAGTTATGCTTTTCTGATGAGAGATGATTACATGACATATTTTTGTTTAGTGTACAGTATACCATGTGAAATTGTATTTGCTCTCTGTCCTGAGCATGTTTACAGCCTGGCTTTCCTGTTGAGTCTTTGACAGAATAAGATCCTACATTTCCCCAAGAAGACATTTCAAATAATATTCCTCCTTGTAGAAAATACTAATATATGTCAGGCATTGTATTCAACACAAAAATATGTTTTGGTCCATATCACCAACCCCTAGCCTGTAGTCGTTTTCTTAATTTGCTTATATTTGGTCTATTTACATAGATTGCTTTTTTCCCGCTGAAGTAGCAGTGCATTAAGCTCTCAGGGTCATAATACTTAACTCTGCAATATATTAAAAAGCGTTCTGCATAATTGAAATTAATTATAGTTGATTGGCAGAGAAGTTAGATAGTCAAACCGCTAAAATTAATTTGCCTGCCTGATCCTTATCAGAGAGCCTTGCCTGATATGTAAACTGATACCAGAGGCAGGTTTTATAACTCTTGCAAAGGTACAGTGAATGTTATGTACTGTAGTATTTGTAGCATTTATGGATATATGTCTGAGAAACCTATCTAGACTCCAAGTTAGGTCAAAATAATGGATGTAAATTAGTGTAACAAAGCATATACTGTAGGGTTAAACTAATGTACCATGTGCAAGGTTGCGGAAGATCATGAGCTGTTCATGTGGGCAGCTGTGGTCAAGCGGTTAGGGAGTTGGTCTTGCAATCGGAAGGTTGCTGGTTCGAATCCCACCCTACCCATGGTTGAGATGCCCTTGAGCAAGGTATCTAACCCCCACACTGCTCCAGGGACTGTAACTGAAACCCTGTAAATATCTGTAAGTTGCTCTGGATAAGAGTGTCAGCTAAGTTTACGTTAACTATTCATGTCTTCAGGGAGTGTTGACTCCCTGAAGAAGGCTTGAATGCCGAAACACGTCAGAGGTTTTTTTTTTTTTTTTTTCTTTAAAGGGTCAATGTGACCTAACCGCTACAGTAAAGGCTTTTAAAATGTTGCTGAATGAGAGTGCCTTGGAGTTCCTCTTTTCATCTAGGTTTTTTTTCCCATCCAAAGAGCCCCTCAAACAAATGACTTTTGAGTCCAGGAAGCGCTCCTAGACAAACTTTTTGTCATGTCTACATGATGTTCAGAGTACATCAGTGGCCTTAGGTGTCTTATTTGGCTATGGAAATGACATATTTTTACTCCTATTATTATTCAGAGTTAGTCTTCTTAAACCATGAAGGTGTCCCATCTTTAGCTCTCCTGTGAAGAAAGAAGAAGAAATGTGGCCCATTGTACACTGTACTATAAAATCCTCAAAGACAGTCTTATAAATAGACCCACAAAGTAAGCTTTACACATGCCTTTTTGAATATAACATTGATGTATATGAATTTGTGGTTTGGCCAAAATGACAAATAATGATAATAATATAATAAAAGAGTTCTGAATGTAACAGGCTAGCATAGTTTTGCTCCTCACCACACATACCAAGTCTTTATCGTGTTTTAACATACGCAAAGTTAATTTTACACTGAATTTCTCCTTTAAATAAAACTGTTGTAAATAATGATGTATTTACAGGGGACAGTATGTGCTGTGGCATGGTTTACTGGGTACCACTGAAATGTTACAGTCCACATGCACCAAAGCTGATATAGTACCTAATATTTTCCAATATCCCTGTTTCCTTTAGTCCTTTGGGTTTTCTTTGCTTCTCCAGAAGTGTGTTTTTGAGATTATCAGAGAACATCAGCCTTTCACCTTTAATAACTCCAGTCCAGCACAGAGCCAGTCAATTGTAAGGTTCAGTTGTCCTTGCCTAGTACGTCGTCCTTGCCCAGTCTGCCTCCCCGGTTCTCCTAGAGGCTGCAAGGGGTTAACTCATCTGATGTGGTCTCCAGAGGGACACAGGAGGGGCCACAGCAAACAGCAAATGAGGGTGTTTACGCATTGTCATCCGGCCTGGTGGGCGAAGGAATGGGGGGTGTAGGGTTGGGGAGGTTGGGGTGGGATGTGGGGCGATGGGGTGTCAGTTGGTAGTCTGTGGTGTATGTTTATATTTGCTTTTCTCCATGAAATTCAAAGTGTGCAAGGGGGTGGATTTTAAAATGTATGCTTATGCAAAGGAGGCTGGGTCGTTAGCTCCTGCTATGCTACAATATAGGGATAGGACATGGATCTCAAGGGCCTGGCTGCGGATTGAATTAGCCGCCCTTAAGCAGCCCGTGCCACCGCTCCCTGCATTCAGATTGGGGGAGGTTAGGGAAATGCAATGCCACTGTTTGTTAGGCAAAGGAGGGTAAACAAATTTGATGTGTTAAGTCTTTAGCTCGCTCGCCAACGTTTGCCATAACAACCTGTTCACGAGGGAAATCAAGCCAACCACACTGACTCAGAGAGCAGATTCAATACCAGATCCTAATTTATTTCACTGAGATTCTCTGACCTTGTTTCCAGTTAATCCACTGCTGAGAAATCAGTTTC
Source organism: Coilia nasus (assembly GCA_027475355.1). Classification (NCBI taxonomy): domain Eukaryota; kingdom Metazoa; phylum Chordata; class Actinopteri; order Clupeiformes; family Engraulidae; genus Coilia; species Coilia nasus. The sequence continues at coordinate 18,849,593 of CM050211.1, forward strand.
TATAAAGCATCCTCAATGGCTTCAGGCACTAAAATAGGATTCCGTGCTTAAAGCAATTATAGGATAGGGAGAGGTCATACCTGCAATTCTTTTTTTTTTTTTTTTTTTTTTTTGGCGGTCAGCATATGTCTCACTTGAACGATCCATTTGTCATGGTCGGTGTTTGGGGATGTTTACAGCTACATTCTCAAGTACTTGGTGATGTCAGTATAGGCCTATGCACTGTCTTACTGTCAATGTGTTACAAAATGAAATGGTGTGAGTGAGTGAGTGAGTGAGTGAGTGAGTGAGTGAGTGAGTGAGTAAAGGTGAGTGAGTGAGTGAGTGAGTCAGTGAGTGAGTGAGTGAGTGAGTGAGTGAGGGAATGAGTGAGTGAGTGAGTGAGTGAGTGAGTGAGGGAATGAGTGAGTGAGTGAGTCAGTGGATGAGTGAGTGAGTAAAGGTGAGTGAGTGAGTGAGTCAGTGAGTGAGGGAGAGCAAAAATACCATAGCGTACACTGTAGTGAGACATACATCTGAGATATGGCACAGTTTGCTATAAATGACCCATACATGCTCTAGTTCCATACAGATAGCCTGCCATTTGCTGTGGGACTCAGTGACTTTTTTGATAGCACTTAGCAGTGTAATAAAAGGCACTGAGTATCTAGTGATGCCAATCCGTGTATCAACTTTGAAGTAATCAAACTGGTCAGACCAATCCCCTGTGATGCATTGTGATGCCTCACTTCCTCTGGTTTCTTACGCACAGCAACACATTTTGATTGAACACAGGCTTCATTCACAATTCTATTTCCATGGTTTGGTCCTAAACTGATGTTCTCATGGAAGGCACATACTGTATCTAGACGATGCCTCATTGGCTATTTTGTATTAACAGTTGGTGAAATTGCTGAAATTGAAGCCATCCCTTCAAATAAGGACCAGTAATCAATGCTAGGGATATGTCCCTCCGAGACTGTCTAGACTCATAATCAACAAGAAGTGACATTAATTGAAAACGAGTTGCCTGTCTTGTTCCATTTCTCACCATGTGTATCCTAGCCGTTTGCCTTTATCGCAGCGAGCATTAGCGCGGCACATTTGCCCAGCACTGAGCAATCATAGCTGTCATAGCGCAGGCAGAGGGATTCTGCTCTGTTTCATCTTAAACTTTACTCTGTCTGTCTCTCTGTTGTTTGGTACCTGAGATGTTTTAATTGCACTGTGCTCACACTGAGTTGGGAAAACAAGACCGAAGACTGTCCCGAAAGCCTCACAAGTGCAAATTGCTGCTTGCTGCACTATTATAATTGCATCGCCGCAGGAAATTGTAGGAAAGTAAATTATGTCACCGCTTTGTTTGAGTGCTTAAAAGCACACCCGAGTCATTTTCTAAGGTACTGAGTGATATGTAAAATCGGAAAATAGAATGAAGGATTGACACTGAATTAAGCTAACAGTTCATAAACAAAGAACAGAGGATGGAGGGATGCCAAAGCCTGTCTGTTGTCAGCCAAGAAAAGCACCATTTTGTATGTGTGCACCAATATGATTGTTTGCACTTTGTCTGTGCCTTTGTGAATGCCTGTGAACGTGTGTGTATTTATAGACGTGTGTGTGTGTGTGTGTGTGTGTGTGTTTGTGTCAGGATGATTTTGAGGAGCAGGTACCGAGAGCCGCGACTGAATGATTGGTATCTGGCGTGCGAGCGCATGTCCCTTGACAAACCGAACGTCTCCCACGAGCTACAACTCACCCGGCTGTCAGTCACTCACAGTGGGAATCGATACAGTGAAACTCCCACTGCTCCACCGCAACCTTCCACCCTCCTGCCCACCCAAACACCCACCCGCCCACCCGCCTGCCCGCCTGCCCGCCTGCCTGCCTGCCTGCCTGCCTGCTTGCCTGCCCGCCCGCCCACCTCCTCCAGCCCGCCAGCCAGCCAGCCAGCCAGCCAGCCCTGATTATTGTCCCCTTCTCATTTGGTGCTTGTTTGTTTCCTCATTTCCCCTGCAGGTGTTGCTTATATTAATCAGCCGCCCATCACAGCCCACTGAAATGAAATATCTGGGGCCGATGGGAAAGAGCTGAGGGCTGAGGAAACACAGGAGGGCTCGGAGGAGATGTCGTGATGAAGAAATGAATGATTATGATGCCCGTTTGCCCCAGGCGCTGTCTTCTTGGGAGTCATGTGGATGGCGGATGTTATTAATTACCACACTTATCGATGTAATGGCCGCGCATGCTAAGCTGCATTACTAAATGCTTCTGCTTCCTTTTGGAAATGTCTGATTTGGGGCTGGTGGGTAGCAGTGGCGCATTGCGCCGAACGAACACCTCAGGCTTTGGTCCCAGTGGGTTGTCTTGATTAGTTTGTTTCTCTAACTTTTTTTTTCACTCTTTTGCTTTTTTTTTGTTTTGTTTATCATGTTTTGCAGACGTTGTGTATCTCATAGCCTGACGTAATTACAGTCTCTCTCACTCAAACACACACACACACACACAAACACACACACACACACACACACACACACACACACACACACACACACACAGACACACACACACACCAACACAGTTATACATACACTCACACACAGTTCCCCATACATTCACACACTCACAAACACAACCTATCCCCGGCCTGCTATCAGTAAACAAATCACTGCATTTAAGAGTGAACAGCTGGCCTCTGTGGGGGGTGAGACAGGAAAACAAAGGTGGCTCACTGGCTGTCCACCCAGCATCTGCCTGCCTGCGCGGCCTGCACTCACAGGTCTCCACAACAACACAACACTAGCCCGGTAAACCCGCCCCTCGTACTTCATTTCTAGCCCGGTAAACCAGCCCCTCGTACTTCATTTCTAGCCTGGTAAACCAGCCCCTCGTACTTCATCTCATTTTGTATAGAGGGTCTGGCCCGGAGGCCGTGAGAAAGGATTTCTTCCTGGAGGTGTGGACTCTGCTGAAGTTTAAAACAAGCCTCTGCCTTTAGCCAATCACTAACGCCTGGTCGTCACGTATGCATGTAGCCTACCTACGCACTACAATTCAAATGTAGCACGCAAGGTCAACGTCATGGCTCACGAACACACCCTCTGTTCACTGATTGGATCAGCCTTGCTCGGACCCCTTACATGACCCTCAAGAGATTCCGGTCCAGACCCTCTGTACAAAATGAAATGAAGTACCAGGCTACCTCAACACTCCCTAAGATGGGAGAAAAACAGCAAGCAAGAAAGTGGCAGGTGCAGAAAATGGCAAACAAACATTGCACGCCACGGTTGCTCTTGGCCATTGGGTTATTATCCAGCTTTCAGCACACATTTTGTCCATCCAAATGAAATGTTTCAGCTGGAAACATTTCAGACTACTAGAAAAACTTTATGTGCACGTTAAAATTAGATTTGCATAAGATATAATAATGTGAGCATAAATCTGTGTAAATTCAAAGTTATTGCAATTTTATATTCCCATAAAGGTCTGAAAGTCTGAAATTCTAGAAATATGAATCGAAAAAAAAAAAGTATTTTCTTAAGCTGCATTTTTATGATTGGGTTCAGAATGTGTTAAAAGAGTTAAAAGAAACCTAGCTACAGTCTTTCATTCTTGAAATGTGTAGTGGAACTAACAAAAAGAAAACCCTCAATCAAGAAAGTTTACCACAGCAGGATCTCTGCAGCAGCAAGGATGGACATTCAGAGAGAAAGCGAGAAAGAGCAATCCATTTGCAGTTCGCGAGAAATCACAGTGGGCAGACACATTGTCCACCATGGCACGGCGCTGTCACTTGTACCTTCGCCGATTTGGTTGAAGCGGAGGCTAGTAAGACCTTCACTTGTCAGCCCTAGTTAAAGGCCAGCCGTATGCTTGATTGCAGATTGCTGGGAGGGCCTCCGGGAGTTGACTTGATGGCCGCCAGACACGCAGCACTCTCCCCTGCTGGGACTGAAAGCAGGGAGGAAAAAGGAATAGGGGAAGAAGTACAACATGCAAGCAGCAGAAGCATAAACACATTTGCCAAGGCTGCCTGTTTCTTTCACTGGAGAGGCGTTTTCAGAGCTGAGTGCTGTGTGTCGGTGAGAGGTGAGCTGGTACTGAGATGCCAATCTCACTTTCATGAAAGCTGCTCTTTGTCCATTTTTCTTTTTTTTTTTAACATGGATCACTTCTCATCCATCTTACCTTGGAATTCATGTCTGAGACTTTTTAAAGTACCAAATAATCAATTGTGATGAAACTTTGGCAGGCATTTTTCTTTCCCAATTGATGTCTCTTTCACTGAGTTATGGACTGTAGGCTCTTATAGATTTGAGGCAGACTTTTTATTTACTGTTCCAATACTTTAGCAGATCCCCTGGCTTCTGTTGTAGTTGCTTGATAAAAGTGTCCAAGGTAAACAAAAAAAAGACATACTGTATGGTTTCTGTACTTCTCAAAATCCTCAAATGATAATATAACTCATGAACTAAGAGGTTCATATTTATCTCATCTCAAAACTGTCTCTGTATACAGTTGTGTACAGTTGTGGCAGGGATCTAATATGATCAAAAGTGTTATCTTGAAGTTCTGGTCCCACTCAAAGGATTTGATGGGAATGCATGGTTTATTGGAGTGATTCAGATTCAGATGTTGTGTCTTAATTTAGTTTAATTCAGGTTTAACAGATTATATATATATATATATATATATATATATATATATATATATATATATATATATATATATATATATATATATATATATATATATATATATATATATATATATATATATATAATCTGTTAAACCTGAATTATGTATGGCTGTAGCAAGTATGCACCCTATGGGGGTGGATATCAAGGGCAGTAGGACTGCATTTGATTTCCCAAGTATCTTCATACGTGGCGCGTGAACCATCTTACAGTAATGTCCTATTTATTGCCCTTAATGCCATTGCCACGTTTTGCGATATATATATCACAAGATTGTATGTTGTGATATCATGATATTTTCAATATATCGTGCAGCCCTATACCAATTACTGTATTTTGGGGGATATGATATGGACCAGCCTAAGAGATTCTGGTGGTGGTGGTGGTGGTGGGGTGGGGGGAGGTGGGTAACAAGACATGGCTCCTCCATCTAACTCTCATTTCCCCGCTCCTTCCTCTCACCTCTCATGTCTTTATCTCCGCTGTTTTTGATGAAGTGCCTCTCTGGCTTCCTCATTCATCAGCTTCTTCCTTGCTGAAAGTCACAGGCGGCAGCGGTGGCAGCAGCGACGGCCTCCCTCCGCGTCTCGCTCCGAGCGCCCATCTCTCGCTCCGCGGCCCCCATGCCGTTCCCTGCACCAGGGAGCCCATTATGACATAAGAGCATGCTGCACCAGGGAGGCCATTATGACATAAGAGCATGCTGCTCCAGGGCCCGAGAACCCATGTGGCGCTGCGCCGCTGCACCTCTGCGTTGGCGCCGCGGGCACTGTTGCGGCACTGAATTACAGACAGCCGGGCCACAAAGGACCTGTTCTTTCCCCCTCACTGATGGGCCTGGCCCGCCACATTTTTCAGAATTTTTTTTTCAGCTTCCACCCCTTCTCAAATGCATTGTGAAGGATCATGACGTACAGTACGCTGTTTTCATCATAGCTGTGGTGCAGCTCTGAATTCGTAGCGTGTTTAGAAGATCATGCTCTTCGCTGTCCAAGTGTAGCATCACATTTAATTGTAAGGCAAGTCTCGTTTGTTTTGGTGTTCTTGTTTATCTGGTGAATTAAGTAAGTGCTGTGCCCCTTACAGACCTGCTTGCTTATGCAGTGTCCACCCATTACTTTGCTGACTGGTCCATGGGGACCAATTTTTAGCCAACTTGAATATTCAACAGGAGGTGTCTTGCTCAGTGAAGCAAGATTTAGTCCCCTCATCTCACAAGTTCGCCTCAACAGAATGAACACTACAAGAAAATGCGTTGCATAAACTAATACTTCGGAGTGCAGCATCGCGAATGTTTTTTTTTTTGATTACTCTCTCCGTGCCACCGACACCATGCATCATTACTTGCTTCTGGGAAGTGGCAAAGGTAATTCATTCACCGAACACACAACAGCTCACGGAGCCTAATACCTTAATGCTTCGATCCTATCTGTGTTGAGCAGCTGTTTGCTTTGAGGCACGGGGTTGGTGAATTATGGTTGTTTTGAGGCATTTAACATGTTCAGACAATCCCAAGGAGATAAGAGTTGGTTGCGTGTTGTGCCAGTATAGACATCTGGCTGCATTCAGGCAGCCACCAAATATCTTGGGGTTGGCTCGTGGAATCACTTGTCAGTCAGATGTTTTATTCATGCGGCAGGAGATGGAGTTGGTTTGATGACGGCTTCTCTCCGACAGCACCATCAGATCCTCCCCTGTCAGGGCAGATCGCACCTCTCTAGCTCCGAGTGGGCAGCATAGCTGACTGGCCTCTCAAAAATTGACACAAGCCACAGGCTCCTATAAATTGGTGTGAAAACGAAATCTCCAGACTTACTGTTTTCTTTTTGTCTTTTCCTTTTTTGTGTGTGTCGACGTGTCACTTCATGGTGTGACAGGGTGGCACTTCAGACATCGCCTGTGTGGAGAGACCAGTGTGTCTTTTAATGAAGGCACAATAAAGCAAGCACTATTTCTCTGTCAAACTACAGGTATTGAGCTGCTCAGACTCAGTGGCATGACATGTGGTGAAGCTTCATGAATGTTCTGATTAATGCCTCGTTAAATGCATGCTCATACTAGCTAGTGAAAGGCAATCCTGTCCGTACTCGTCCTCGAATGTGCTTACAGGCAGTGACAGTGTTACATCAACTGTGTGACCATTACTTTTCATACGGGCAAGGCTACCTGTCACCCTGCAGTCCATATCCAAGAGGGTGGAAGGTGATATGACACACCTTGGTCCCTTTCAAAACGCATCACCCTTTGGCCATGTTTCTGTATGGCACCGTAGTCTAAAGTCGGCAGCCCATCCAAATAGCACCTGCTACCAGGTGTGTGGCGATGGAATTGCTTTTCTAGGATGGATTGTTGTACGTTCATTGCTGTATTCACATATTGTTGAATTCTATAGATCAATAAAAGGCATATCATATCATATCATTTTCTTTTAAGTGTCAGGCAGTTGTACAGTTTATCCTTTTCTGTCTCTCAAAGAATGGGTGGCATTCTTAATCTCTCCATCAATATGAGGATGAAGTGCTCACTGTTTCACACACAGTCAAATGGCTTTAAACTAAACAAAATACAACCATAGACAACAGCTGGAAGTGGAAAGTATTCTTAACCTTTGAACACACTGGGTTGAGGCTTTTTATATATTTAAAATTGACATGTTTTTTTTATTTGCTTCAGTATTGTTTCTTCTTTTGAAGAGAGGGTGCTGACTGATGCTACTTCTGGCTCTTTTGTTTGAATCAACCCTGCTAACTCACAGTTAAAAGGAAGGAGAGATGCTTGATATTGCAGTCAGGAAAAGACTCAAGGGCACACCTGCTCAGCCAGATTGAAGATTGAGTGTGGGTGTTTTTATCTAAAAAAAGAGCTAAATTCACCACAACGAAACACCAGTTTGTTTTTTCTTTCTAATTTGCAGATCCTAAGTACATACTTGCTTTTGTCTTTATTTCTTCTCTAATTATCCATACCTGTAAAGGAGGCTGTAATTTGGAAAGCCCTGTATTTTCTCTTTAATGTCTTAGTATGTGGTTGCTATCCCACACTATCCATCATGCTTGATTTCAGTGACAGATTTACATCCATTATATCCATTGTTTTTATGCTACCTTGTGCACTTTCGTTCCACATTGATTTTCAGGTCAGCCAAGGAAGTGATTTGTAAATGACCTACTGTACAGTGTATCATTGTATCTGAGTGGCATAAAGAGGGTAAACATAATATTGTTTTAAAAACTACATTGTATGTTCTCCTGACTTTTTAATAATCTGATTACATTTTTCATCTTAGATCATTTTGATGAGGACATTTACCATAACATCACTCACCCTGACAAATACACATTTCACACTCTTTAACTGGTCTGTGTTGGAGCAGACTCAGGGGCTGTTGCTTGGAATAGCTTGTTATGCAGGGGCTGGCAGTGCGAAAAACACTCTCAGGTGTGGATGTGGTCTTACCTGGCCAAGGCAACCTGTTGTACTGAGCAGTCCACTCTGCCCACAGCATGGGGCTTATGCTCAGGTAGCCAGCCAGCCAGCCAGCAGGTGTGGTGAGGTGGGCCTAACTGGGCATCAGATTTGGATCCCAGCACTCAGAATCCAGCCAGAATGCAGAGCATCATCCTGTTTGGCAGAGGTACCCAACGGAATCCGATGGCGTGCCAGGAACCCCTCTCTGCTCCATGCCGCGAAGCCCCACTGCTTAAGGACCAGCTGTCTCGGCCACTCCTCTCTGACTCTCTGTCTCTCTCTTTGCTCTCTCACTCTCTCTCTCTCTGTCTGTCTTTCTGTCTCTCTCTCTCTTTCTTCTTTTTTTTCTTTCTCTCTACTTCTCTCTCAGTTGGTCTTGGCAGTCTTGCGTACAATGGGGCACCCCTGCCCCAGTTAACAGACAGACTGATAGAAGTGGGCACAGCTGTGTGGGTTAAAGTGGAGCTGTACGGCAGAGTTTGGTTGGTTGGTGGATTGGTTGGATAGCTGGCTGGATGGATGGATAGATAGATAGATAGATGCATACATAAATATATGGATAGATTGATAGCCCAGATGGTGGTGGAGTCTGGCCTGTAGTGTGGGGGAGGGAGGGATGGACGAGTGCAGGTTGAGCACACATGATGCGGCTGGCACGGGAGAGGCAGGGGAGCAGGGCGGGCGGGTGTGGGTGGGGGGACTCACGACCGAGGGACAAAATGACTCACCGGCTCTTTTGGCACCTGAGCCCACCGCCTAGTGCCAACTCGCAGGTCCCAAGAGTGGCGAGTCTGGAGCCTGTGAACTGTTGGTGTGTAATTAGTAGTTTCGCAGGTCGACCACAGATGAACGGGGATGGAGTAAATAATGCTCTCATATACAGTTAAGTTTGACGGCATATGGCCCATGTCACTGGGCTGAACAGGAATTAATGGGGACGTCTCTATTTGCATGTCCTCTAAACACTCTTGAGAAGTTAAGAGGTGGAAACAGCAGCTTAGACTGGGTGTGTAAGCATAATTTTGATATACAGGATTTCTGCACACCCACTTTTGCTGTGAAGATGATGCAGTCCAACCTCTTATGGCTGTGAGATGTTTTTTTTGATGAGAGTTTTCATTTTAAGTGTACTAAACTGCAGATTTTTTTGTTCCATCTGTCCATCAGAAGATGGAAGTGTCAGTCACGACAAACCCCTTAGCATTCTTTGTCCTTGTGTTGATCACTGTTCTCAGTAAGATGCAGTTCGGCCAGAAAGACTCAGAGAATAAGAATTCCAATTAAAGCATTTTAATATGGTCAGAATAAACAACTGAACATTAATTAGAAAGTAGATATTCTTTGGCGTAGGTCCGGTCATCAGCCTGGGTCTTGCATCGTTGGGATCCGGCAGAACCAGCCGTTGCCGTTTAGCAGAACCCAGAATTTTCCCCCCAGGCGGATGGACAGGGACCGACCTGGTGGTGGTGGGGAGGGAGGAGGATGCGTCAAAACGTCGGCACCTGAAGCAGCGAAAAAGGTAAATTAGACAGGTCATTTTAAAGCAGGTGGTGGCCGCTGATTGGTTGGAGACAGCGCCCGTCCCAGCCATTGTCGTCTTCCTGGTAGAACTTTCGCAGGCTTTCATTTCTAATAAAAATACTTTGCACCTTCGTTTACCTTTTGTTTTTTTCTTTGTTTAATTTCTCTTGTGAGTTTATTTTTTAAGTAAGGTAAAATGTCATATTTTACCTTTACCTTTGATAATTACCCATTGATGAACAATGTCTTTCATGTGTTCTTTTGTGAGAAATACATCTGTAAAAAAAACAAGATCATATCCTTGTCTGTTTTGACAAACCACATCCATAATTTATGAGGTTGTGGCACTGTTAAAAAATGGGCTTCAGAATAATCTTGTTAGTTTAGACCCACAGGAGAAAGAAACATGTTTTATTGTTCTGTTAAAAGTATCCCACTTGGAGGGAGAGGTGGGAAGCACAACCTTGGGGAAGTAACTTGGCTTCTGTTGAATACATGCAGCTTTCTGTGGGAACAGGATTTAATTATCCATTTCTGTATGTGTTTGGGTGGTTTGGGTAATCATACATTTGTCTCCGCCTCTCATTATCACTCATTAACGCAATTGTTACAGTTAATAATTATATGTCCCGTTCATCCCAAACAAGGTCAGAGATCATTCATCATTCATTCACAGCGAAATCACATTGACAAGATTATCTGCCTAAGGATTCGGTGTGGGCTTCAAAAGAGAACACCTCAGAGGCAGGTCTCCTATTGTCTGGCCGCAAATGCATTTTACATTAGTCAACATTAGTGCGGGTACCATGAGAGATTTCGTCAAAAAGGTGTATTCATTTCCACTGGCAGCTGGTGCATTCATCTGATTCCCCTCCTCTCACACAAAACGGGACATAGAAGACTGATGGGAGTAGCTTTCTCCCTCTCCCTCTCTTTCTCTGCCTTAATCTAATATGTATAAAAAAAAATCCTTTGTGCCCGGCTGGTTGCACCAAGCACAGGACATCGAATACAAAATGGACACCGGCTTATTTTGTTGTGCCGAGGGAGTGTTGGTTTTATCTGCATCAGACAAAGCCGTGCTATTTCCATCTTAACCTCTCAGTTTGGCTGGTAGTGCTGTTTGTCTGGTTTCAAATTGCTTGGGAAATATGAGGTGGTGTGGTGTGGTGTGGTGTGATGTGTTTTGGTGTGTGTGGGTGTGTGTGTGTATGTGTGTGGTGTGGTGTGGTGTGGTGAGGTGTGTGTGGTGTGTTGCAGTTTGGTTTGGTGTGTGTATGTATGTGTGTGGTGTGGTGAGGTGTGTGTGGTGTGGTGAGGTGTGGTGGCAATGGGGGAAATACTGCAGACTTCTATCTAGTTCAAGTTCACAAAGGATGGTAGCTGCCTGATGGTAAATGATTTGGACTCCAAACCACCCCCGCCCTTCCAGGTGTCGGCCACCAGTAGCCCTCAGCAAGACATTTAACCACAAGTCTCTCCAGGGCGCAGCTACCCCCTTAGTTAGTTCAGTGCAAGCTGGTCCAATAAAAATGACATGTTAAACGACCAATAATGTAATGTAAAAATGTTCTTTATCAGAAGCAATAACAAAAAGGCTCCAGTTGAAATGTTGTTGTAAGACATATTTGACGAAAGAGCCAAGTAGAACCCTACTGAAATACACTTTGGTTAAGAGCATCTGCTGAATTAATACAGTTGATATGTACTTGACAAAACCATATCTATGAATCCACCAGATGGTTCTAAACATCCAAACTGAGCTGATTTGCCTAACCTCAACCTTTGTTTCTGTTCATTCTCCTTTTCCTCTTCTTCAAACAGATTTCACAACATAGTAGATCATGCCCTTTTCACAGCACCTTAACTGAGGTCCAGCTATTCCTGTGAATACAATGGAGTGTAACTGAGATGTCTTGAAGACACGTTCAGTAATTACCCATCTTCAACCAGCCCTAGTCAAAGCACACCTCACATGTATCCATTAGCATTGCTTTCCCCTGCTCGTTTAGCATGGCTCCACACTCTCCATCTCTACTTGCTGCCTTTCAAATGGGCTGCCTGTGGCCATTTCCCTGTAAAAGATCAGGAAACCATCAGTCTCTCTCTCTCTCTCTCTCTCTCTCTCTCTCTCTCTCTCTCTCTCTCTCTCTCTCTCTCTCTCTCTCTCTCTCTCTCTCTCTCTCTCTCTCCTGAGTCCCACAGCTAGCCTACTTCTATGGCTGTAACCTACTTAGAGGATTTTTTTTTTCATGAAAAAAAAATGCTTCTCATAGCTGCTCATACTCAGTCTTCTCTCTCTCTCTCGCTCTCTCGCTTCACAGCTGTGAGGAAAGAATTCAGACTTGGTAAAGTCCCCATAAATATTGCTAAATATTGCACTGTGCACCTCAAGAGTGGGCTAGGCATGCAAGATGGCACCCACTGCAGGTTGTTTTTATTTTTTCATTGGGTGTCAGGGGGAGGCAGGCGAGGTACAGTTCTGTACATTAGTGAGATGCAGCACCGCATTTTACTGCTACGCAAACATGGCAAAGTGATTGGAAATGTCATTTCTGACTGATTTCTGAACACTCACATGCCCTACACTTAGATATCCCTTCGGTAATTCAGAAAGATATGACATGCGATTTCATTTAGTGGATTTTCCTTCGAATTGGTTTCATCCTTTAGCAGCAACAGACACACAGGCTTCACCGAGGTGTACTGTTGCTGTAACATGATTGGCTGCCTTAATTGTAATCCATTTTTTGGTCCTTTGTGATTTGCATCCTTAAAAAGCATTGATGCCGTTGTCATTGCGCACTTTTAATCTAATTACAATCAGACATTTTGGTCTCAACTTTTTTTGTTTTTGATTTGTGGCACCACTGTGTAAACTGCATCGAAACGAGTAGTCTCCTTGACAGACCAAGCGGAAGGTTGACTCCGCAATGGATTTGGACCCACATCAAGGCCCAATGTGTGCCATGCTCCATTGGTATCTGGGCGTGTAAATCTGCTATTTCTCTATCGCAGTTAGCCAGAGACTTAATAAATATTCAGAAGAGCACCTGGCATAGTCATCAACCAAACGGCTGTGCGTTCCAAAACAGCCCTCAAGATACAATCATTACCAGTTCAGAGAAAGGACATTTAGGACGTTTTACAGAAAGTATGTAGGGTACAGACTGCGGGGACACTTTGACTAGTAGCCCCTAGCTGAAAACGTACCTGAATTGAAATGTGTTGTTGTCGATACTGGCTATGAAACCCATTTTATTGTAGTCCTATTTAGGAGATTCATCCAAGACACCCATGCTGGGCTTATTGTAACACAAGAACAAATATTGACAAGATGTCATTAAAATGGTGCTTCCATTGCTTTAAAAACATGGTTTTGATCCTTTGCAATACATCAAAAAGACTATTATTTGTCAAAAGAGTGTTCAGTTGTGTGTGTTTGGTGTCACTGACGAGGAATCGCCGGACGTGATCGATCAAGGCCATAAGATTGGCCCTGTTCAAGGAGAGGTAGCGAAATGCATTCGCTTAATTGCCTTTTTTTATACCGCCACGCTCCCCCACCCCCACCCCCATCCCCACACACAACTCTGGGCCAAGGCTCCAGTATAATTACTAATAGTTCAGCATTCCATCATGTCGCCACAAAAAAAAAAAAAACCTATAAAAAAATTTAGACACCATCGATCGTGTAGCAATAAAAATCTGGCCAAGGGAGATTACAGCCAACAGTCTAGCACTGAGAGGAAAGAGACTAATTGGCCCAAAGTTCAATCATATGGAGCAATTACATCCCATCTTGTCCTGAATTAGTCCCCCTAGATATACCAGCAATTCCTTCGGAAAGCCACAAGGGGAAACGTAAGAGGAAATCAGGGAGTGTTAATGAACATGCTGGACCAATGTGGCAGATATTAATGCCCAGCTACACCCATAGGTCTTCCAAACCAAGCAAACAACCCTTAACAATTCCTCACCCATTCTGCATGTACTGTAATCCATAATGTTTCTGGTTCGCATTAGAAGTACAGGCCTATTGTTGTATGGTCATTCTAATGGTAACCACTCTTCCACATAATGTATTGAACATAATGTACTGGATGCCTGTTGATGTTTTCCAATGAATCGAATGACCTCTTGTTGAATGGATATTAATGCTGTGGTCTGTTTTTCACTGTGAGATCTGCTCTCTGAAAAAAAAAAACACAAATAGAATGTATCTTTTTTTCTTTTCTCTTCACAAGCTAACACATTGTTTTTAAGGCATCGAGGGTGTGTATGTCGTTAAAGTACTTTGCCTTTTTTTGCTACACTTATTTTTCAACAGCAGAATGTTTCTGTGGATTCCTAGTTGATGTGTCTATACGTGTGTGCCTGCATATGTGTGTGTGTGTGTTTCTGCATATGTGTGTGAGTATGTGTGCGTGTATGTGGAAATGTGTGTGTGTATATGTGTGTGCCCGCATGTGTGTGTGTGTGTCATGGAAACAAGAGGTGAGGCGGGCAGGGCTAGTGCAGATGGTGCTTGTCGTGGTTCAGTGGATGAAAGCCTCTCAATTCATTTGTGTCGGTGCTCAGCACCAAACAAGTGACATGGCACAGCACCACCCTGAAAGCAAAGCATCACTTTCATACAGGCCTCTCAGCTCAGCACACATCAGCAAGAAAAGGCCACCATCAAATGACTCAGTTCAACATGATGCAGAGTAGACCTGGCCTCACAGAGTGTTTTCATGTTGTTATCATTTTCTATTTCTCCCACCATTTTGATTCATGGCCATGGTTGTACTGTTTGCTGAAGAGACTCTTGTTGAGGAAAGAATGAAAACCTCAAAAGTGGAGTTCAGGCCCTTTATCTTTTACCAGTCAGCTTTATACTACATCGGTGAGCAGTTGGGCATAGAGAATAATTCACACAGATAAGACTATCAAGTTTGTTTTGCTTTTTTGTTTTTTCTAAAAAAATTGTTAAAGTACTTTGCCTTTTTTTGCTACACATATTTTTCAACAGCAGAATGTTTCTGTGGATTCCTAGTTGATGAGAAGAAACTGCGAAAAAGAATTTGCCATTTCCAAAGTGCACTTTCTTTTCTGCTACACTAGAGTTCTAGACAGGATGTTGTTATTCTAATGAAGACTTTTTTGGGAAAAAAAAAAAAAAGTCCCAAACAATTTTGGTAATAGAGTGCACAACAACTCCACAGACCAAACGAGGCTTTTAACTTTGTATTTATTTCAGTGCACTGGAGTAGCAAGATCATGTGTAAAAATTTGCAATTACCTGTTTTGTCTCAAAGCGAACTGCTGTGACAGTGCATCTGAAGAATTGTCACAGAGCGAGAGGCAGAAGGAGGCAGAGAGAGCGAGAGAGAGAGAGAAGGAGAAAGAGAAGGAGAGAGAGAGGAGAGAGAGAGAGAGAGAGAGAGAGAGAGAGAGAGAGAGAAAGAGAAAGAGAGTGGGGGTGGGGGGTCCATTGCATTCTCTGCACCATGCTTCATTACCCCTACTGATTGCACTGCTAATGTTGTCACTGAATTTTGGAGTGGCACTATGTTTGCCAATCCCGCCGGGCAGGTAGAGCCAGAGTCATGGAATCCAGGCCACATCAGAGGAGGCAGCCGAGGCAAAGAAGTCATAATCCACCCTGGATTTGCACAATAAAATGTGGGAAATGGAGAGAATACAGGATACAAAGGAAGCATCAATGGCCGATTCACTGTTCATTTCATTATTATTATTTGAATGAATGATTAAAAGAAATCAGGTTTGCCTACTAGGGCACTGGGTTAGAATGGTACACCATGTTTAAAACTCAGCCAGGAGGCTAAGTAATTCTCTGATGACAAGTGCTGCATAATTTACGTTCTTACAAGGCACACACTAGTGTGTCATAAATGTTATATGTCACAAACTTATTTACACCCCATAACATACCTATGTCATTAATAATTCACATTTTTTGATGACAGGACAACTTGTTAGTCGGTACGTTTTTGAAGCTGTCATGACTAATCGTGAGAACTTCACTGTAAGTAACTTCAAAGAGGGCTCGAGTAAAGCCTTAATCGTGTTAGTGGAAGGGCTCACAAGCAGACATATTGATCTGTCCATGTGTAAGGCTGTGTGTTCTTATTAATTTTTGGCCTAATGAAACCTAAACACTTGTCTGGGGATAAGATAGTATGATAGTCTGTCAAACAAGTACAACTGTGACTTATCTGGACATATTTATCATTTTAGAGTGGCCTTTGATTAATCTAAACGTTTGCCTTGTTTCAGAAGCTTTCAAGGATGACATTTTCACACTCGAGAACATCAGAATATAGCCTTATAATAATGGAACTGGAGTGCTTCCAATGTAGAGATAATCACGTTGTTTTTGTGTGATGTACGCTTACGGTATTTGACAGAAATACCAATAAAATGTCAGAATATTCTGGTCTGAAAAAGCACTGTTGATGTACTCACATGTTATTTTTCAAAGGAAGCTTTCAGTGGATATATATCTTGATGTGCTGTGGGGGAAGTTAATTACAGCCAATACTGGCCAAAGACTTTTGTCGGCAGTGATAAATTATTGTGCGGCTGCTACTAGCCTACATGGCAAACTTGTGTTTCTTAAAATGTGGCTTTGAGACAGTGCCATTTTTTGTTAGCCTGTTTAATCCGGCCCTTGTACTTCATTTGATTTTGTACAGAGGGTCTGGACCGGAACCTGTTAAGGAGCATGTAAGAGGACCAAGCAACTCCTATCCAATCAGCGAACAGAGGGTGTGGTCGTGAGCCATGACGTTGACTTTGGGTGCTACATTTGAATCGTATTGCGTAGGTAGGCTAATTGCATATGTGACGACCAGGCGTTAGCGATGGGGTAAAGGCAGAGGCACTTGTTTTAAACTTCGGCAGAGTCCACACCTCCAGGAAGAAATCGTTTCTCATGGCCTCCGCTCCAGACCCTCTGTACAAAATGAAATGAAGTACGAGGGGCTGGTTTACCAGACTAGTTTTTTGCCACTTCCGTGTCCTTTTAACCTCCACATCTTTTCTGTTCTCGTATTTGCACCATGTGTTTGGCATGTGTTTTTCTTCTCACTACCCCTTTTCCCTCAAATCCCCCCAGATGACAGGTGTTAGGCATAGTGATTCGGAAATCTGATGTGATGCTGATTTATACAGTATCAGATAATAAGTTGCAAAGGGACATAACTCTGTCTGAAACCCGCACACAGGCACGCACACACACACACACACACATACACAGACACACACTCATAGGCAAACATACACACATACACCCACACACAGAAATACAGAGAGGTTTAAAGGACCCGTAAAATGTCAGCAGGTTATACTTATCACACAGGATTTTGCGTAAAAATAATCATGGTAGATCTAATCCTTTCTTGTAGGATTTGTTTGATGAGAATGGCTGACATCTTTGTGGGGTGATGGTGTGAATAATGAGTCATGTTTGTGCCTGATAGTCTGAATAGCTTTGAAGGTCCAGTATGTATTTTTGCCAAAATAAGGTTAAATGTCTCCCAATTTAAAACAATGCTCAAAATGATTTTCTCCTTGTCGTTGAAAATGCTGTGTTTCTTCTATCCTCTATCTAAGCAGTACATCACTATCTTCTGCACTATGTCCTTTACAGTATTATAATAGGTTTAAAAATGTTTTGTTGTCAGCAAAACTGCCCATGTCACCTGTCACCTTTCTTATAAAGCGGTGTGTTACATGTAAATAGCATTCCAGTCACAGTGGGTGTAGGTACAGCAGCTTGGTTCTTCACAGACAGTAAACAGTATATAAATTCGGTGGATAGATCAAGACCCCACTTCACTGATGTTAACTAGGACCTGAATTGCTTAAAAGACCATAGTCTTAATGGCCTGTATTTAGCTGTGGATGTCTCTCTCTCTCTCTCTCTCTCTCTCTCTCTCTCTCTCTCTCTCTCTCTCTCTCTCTCTCTCTCTCTCTCTCTCTCTCCCTCTCTCTGTCTCTCTCTCTCTGTCTCCCTCCCTCTGTCAGCTTCTCTCTCACTCTCCTCTCAGAAAGAAAGACAAGGTCTGCCCGGGTCCCTCAGGCTACAGACAAAAATTAGACTTGTCCCTTGATTCCTGCATGCTCCACGAATAGCTCCACTTTGATTTCACCTCTCTCATTAGCCTTGGCTCTGTGTGTGCCATACAGCTCCAGCAAGCGCACAGCGAGACTGCCTCTTTTCTGCTGAAACCCTTTGCGCTTAAAGGGGAATGGCACAAATCCATCACAACTGCATCATCATCATTTCACCATCTGCTAAATAAGTCAATTATTATCGATAGCAGAAAAAGAAAATCTTATTGAGAAAGGGAGAAATTTCTGCAGTGGCTCAGAAAATCTATTGCATGAAATGACAATGGAGGACTGTTATTTTCTTAACTTTTTAAGGGATGGGTTGTGGCTTTAAGTAATTTTGGCCTTTTTACAGCTTTATTATGACCGCCGCTAGCGAAGCTAGCGAAAGCGGTCATTATAGAGTTGCCGCAACTTTTTTCCCTTTTTTTTTTTTCTTTTTTTTCAGTGAATGTCCGTCAACGGTTCCCGGGACACTGAAACTCAGGGGGACATGAATCTTTGTAGGCATGTAGCCTTAGAACTTTTCGAGCGACTAGAAGCTTTTGGTCCCCCAGGGCCACCCCCCCGCTGTGCCAGCGTACGTCAAAGAGGGGGAGACCGGCAAAAGTTTTTGCTGAAGAGCTCAGTGAATGTTTCACCCAACAACATAAAATTTTTGTGATATGTCGGTGTTACAGAGATGTTTCGACCCAGACAATAAACGCTCACTTGAAGCATAGTGCCACCTAGTGATATGGGTAAATGCAAAAATTGGGATATTGAGTTGCCAATATCTTGGACCGAGAAGGTGGGAACTGCGCAAAATACGCCATGCACGATCAGCACAAAGACCTCTATAACCACAGCATGTGCCATACAATTTGGTCAATACGGGGCGCTGTAATTGTACAAAATGTCATTTTGCTTATTATCTAGAAAATACTTACGTTTACAACATTTTTTTTTATCGTGAAATCTATTGACCCTCACGCATTGAAAACACTGGTCGACGCCCACTTCCAACGAGAACAATTTCCGTGAAATTTTAATATTGCGAAAACGAATCTGAACGAATTCGTCATAGGCCGTTCAGGTGAATCTCACCAAATTTGGTATATGTCATCTACAGACAATGCTAACAAAGTTATCAAAGGATTTATCTTGAGATAAACCGTTCCGAAGTTTCACGTCAATGAACATTTAACACGTAGCTTAAAATTCTTTAAATGGCCGTATCTTAGCTTTTAATTGCTCAAATTTGGTCAAAGTTGACATGCCATCTCTAAACAGCTTTCTTTTCATGTGTACTAAATTTTGTGACATTTCGTCATAGGGGGCGATGTTTATTGGCGAAGCTAGGTGTCAAAAAACAGTTTTTGTTAAAAAAACTCGTCATCAGTTTTGCCCAAGACAACGATTTTGTGTTAGTATGTCGGTGTTACAGAGATGTATCGACCCAGCCCATAAGCTCTCACTTGAAGCATAGCGCCACCTAGTGATATGGGTAAATGCAGAAATTGGGATTTTGAGTTGCCAATATCTTGGACCGAGAAGGTGGGAACTGCGCAAAATACGTCATGCACGATCACCACAAAGACCTCTAACACCACAGAACGTGCCATAAAATTTGGTCCATAGGGGGCGCTGTAATTGTAGAAAATGTCATTTTGCCTATTATCTAGAGAATGCTTACGTTTACAACAATTTTTTTTTATCGTGAAATCTATTGACCCTCACGCATTGAAAACACTGGTCGACGCCCACTTCCAACAATGCAAAAATTGGGATTTTGAGTTGTCAATATCTTGGACCGAGAAGGTGGGAACTGCACAAAATACGTCATGCATGATCACCACAAAGAATTCTAACATCACAGCACATGCCATAAAATTGGGCCTATAGGGGCCGCTGTAATTGTACAAAATCTCATTTTGCTTTCATCATTCCTTTCAGAAATCACTCCTACACACTATACAAACACACACAATGTCATTCATTGAAAACCCACATGCATGCCCACTTCCAGGAAATCATTTCCACACAACACTGCTCTACCACACACTCATCATACCAACAGTTCCCACATTTCAATACACTGCGGCGGTCATACCATGTACCGCTATGCGGTACATCTAGTTTAGAATAGGACAGTGAGGAAGGTGACAGAAAGTGGGAGAGACTGCAGGGTAGGGTTGGGAAATGACCACAGGCCAGATTTTTGACAGAAAATACTTTGCTGATATATGGCGGTCGATAGTATTTCCTGTGGTAAGCTCTATATTAGCTTAATTTTACCCAGGTCCCACTACGCTCAAGCATACTTGGTTAGCCTACCCTATCTCAGTAAAATCAGAAAAGAAATCTATGCATTGGCATGTGTATGGTATTGTGATGGGAAAATTAGTCTTTTCTTACATTATCAACATTAGCGCATAAATTAAACATTAGAGGCGCTCTATGCAGTTTTTCTGGCTAATTCCAATTTGCCATTTCTTTAAAAATTAACTACTGGATGTCTTAATTCAGATGGATGATTGCCTGCATTAGGGAGAGAGCTTTTTTAAGAGTTCAGACCATACTAATTTGCCTTGATTGCAAAGTGGAAGTTTTACTTCAAGGTGCGTTTGAGGTTTTTCTTTGGTGACAGTAGAATTTGGGAGGTAAAGTCCTTAAGGACACCACGATCACCAGAGTGCATGGCTGCTTGGCTGGATATGTTGCCATAAGCATGTCCAAATGCACAAGGAGAAGGAAGGTACCAGTTGTGAAAGTCCCATTGTTGTCATTGTGATCACACAGCAACCCATTACACACATGTGAGCAGCCATGACAACAGCGCCTGGGGAGCAGTGCGGGGGATGGTACTATGCTCAGGGTACCTCAGCGGCACTACTGGTGACCTGGGATTCAAACCTGTGACCCTGAGGTCTGAGGTCTGATACCTTAACCGCTAGGTCACCACTGCCCCTCGCTAGACTGCCACTGCCCCTTGTAATTGTCATATATGAACACATCAAGATCTTAAGAAACTGAGCTCTAGCAATCTGGTGCTGTCCACTTCACATGCTGTAAGCAGCATATTTATAGTTTGACCCATATGTCCCTCACATAGTCTCCATATAGTAACTAAGTAAACACTTAACGTAAACATTTTAATGGTAGTTTCCCCATAGTATACTTGGCCTTACATTCATTACAGTCTGGGAGCTTGGTATCTTCCCCACGCAGAGTCAGGAACTTCCACACTAACGACATATTAGCATACAGTATGGTTGTGAGTGCATGCGTGAAATAGACCAGCTCAGAATTGCCACTATCCATTCCAGGCTGAGCATGCTGGTAATCATCTAAGCCCGGTCTTTGTTCAGTCAATCGGTTGTAGTCATCATAGCATATGAAGTATTAAGTCTGCTAGTGTGTAAATAAAGGCTCACAGATTATGTGTGTATTTGAAACACGGTATGGGAGTAGGCGACTAAAATTGAAGTACCAGGAAAGGCTTTTTAGGATGCTTGAGATCTTTCTCATCTCTGTCATAATCACTGAGTATTTTTGTAAAGGAATGTTTTTCATCTGAAAGTAATACAAAATGCATATTTTATATGTTGTTTTTAGATTTGGTGTGCCCAGGCAACCTTATGTACCAGACATATATATGGTGACCAGTAGAATAGGGTGATTAGGGGGTGTGCTTGGAAGTATATAGGAAGATCCCCTTTGAGGAATACAAACTTGATTATACACCGGGGTGTTCAAGGCACAAAGATATATCAGGTGAAACTCAAATTATGGAGGTAAACAGTTTGTTGTTATTGGACGGCCGCCATTGCATTTATTGTGATCAATAACCTTAAGGGATGTCTGAGAGAACAATCAAGAAGAGCCCTCACGAAAGACTTAGAGGCGTGTTGTGGAAACAACTGTTCAGGTTTCTCTAATGAAGTATTTAACAAGCCCAGAATTGGAGAGATAGAACGGACAGAACAAATGACCTCAAAATGGATTTTTCACCTGCCTCTGAATTGACCATACCCTCATCCTGTGTGTGTGTGTGTGTGTGTGTGTGTGTGTGTGTGTGTGTGTGTGTGTGTGTGTGTGTGTGTGTGTGTGTGTGTATGTGTGTGTGTGCCTGTGTGTGCTAGAAGGGGTAGAGGGACAAATTATGGGCAGATGACCAACACTAACCATGGATTAGGACACCCATCAGCGGGATAAGCAGCTTAATCTGGATGTGCTTGTTTTTTTAGTGATTCCATGCGCCCCACAGAGACAGAGGAACAGGGGAGTCCTGTCATTTTTATAGCGTGCCATTACCATTCAGTGTCCATCCAGGAGCAATAAACCACTTGCCTTTTGATTAATGCTTGACGACCATGCGTGAGTTTGCCAACACGTAAATTAGAATAAACTTCTACCTCTGTTAAGAGTGCAGGGGAGGGCGCAATTTCGGAGCGGAGCGTGACTTTATAACTTCAACATCTTAACTTTGCCCTTTGAGCAATCAGTGTTCTCTTAGATGAGACGGTCCTTCAGCTCATTCCCCCCTGTCTGAGTGTGTGTCTGTCTGCACCAGGCATATTCAAAACTCTACTCATGCCCTTTCTCTGTTATAAGTGATTTGCTGCCTTACTGATTGGTTCTAATTAGCTGGTTTTGTCTGTGGTCTGTCTGTGAAATTGAAGTCGTGAGTCGGAGTTAGCACCAGCAGATGTTATCCTTTTTCATTACAACGTAATGCAAATGAAAGGTGTCATATTGTCAGAAAGTCAGTAGAAAGTCAGGAAGTACGTTGGAAGTCTAACAATTTCTAGAAAAACTAATTGTATGAACACATTTCCACACTATTTTTGAAAATGTAAAACAATATCCGTCCTATCTCCTATCTCTACCTCTGCGTGTACAGCACGTGCCCGTTTTCTGTCCGTATCCGTTTAGAATGCACGTTAACAGATTAGACCATTTACACCACATGCGTGATCTGAGCGGATTCTGTCCCTATACAAACCTATTGTACATGGATACGCGCTGTACACGCTCAAGTCGGTGGAAATGAGGCCTTTGAAGACATATGAAGCCAAGAAACCCGAAGCCAAGAAACTGGAATCCATGTCAGTAAAGCAGAAGAGGGTTTTTTCTGGAATGGCTTCATTTATAACTTTGCTGTTGGACATGTGTTCCTGCCTGTACTTTGCCGAACGTTAATGTTGATGACTTTGTGGCTGCTGAAAATTGGTGTCTCTGATGCAGTGAACTCTTCCCGTCATTTTCTAACCACGAGAGACGAGAGAGGTGTTTAATTTCCATCACATTAATGTTGCGCCACTGCAACAGAGAGGTGATCTCCTCTGCAGTGGCTTAGCATGAGCTAACTGTGAATGGGACCTGAGTTTACAGCCACAGTCCCTGCGTCAGTCCCCACTTCACGCTGTCACAATATCCTCATATCCTGCCCTGCAGGCACTTCTGCTCCTAAATGACAGTCTCTGTTTTGTGTTGGGAGCACAGCACAACTCCCCCCCCCCCCCCCCCCCCTCCATTCTTTCTTTCTTTTCACTCCAGGAGCACCACCAGAGACCCGGCACTGCCAGAGACACTTCTTAGAGTATTATTATCCGAAAAACCACGGGCGAAAGAGAGAAAGGGAAGAGAAGAGAAGCGAAGGAAAGAGAAGGAAAGGAAAGCCCGGCGCTCTGAATGCCATCGCTCATGTCTGCGCCTCCCCTCGCCTTGGCACGCCGGTGCCCGTCTGAGGGATAGGGGCCGAAGGGAAGGGATGCCATCATTAATAGTGTGACAGGCGGTTGCGGCTAATGGATGCTTTGTTTGGCACCTCACACGGGCACAGTGCACCTGCCTCTGTGCTTTCCAGACGGGCGCGGGCGAGCGCCACTGTTTCCCCTCTCCGAGACGGATGCAGGGGGAAGGGCAGACGTGGGCCAGTCATTATCTGAGCCCTGTGTGCTGCAGACGTTAGGCTCCTGGTGCACTGTGCTTTGTTTTCCTGTGCTGGATCGTGTAGCGTTTTGTCAAACTCTGTAGGCTGTGCCCGGTGCTGTTTTGTTTTGTTGTACTGTTCGTTTGTTGCTGTTGTTGTTGAATGTTACACACACACACACATATATATATTAGTGGTGGGCATAGATTAATTTTTTTAATCTAGATTAATCTAGATTAATCATAAAATTAATCTAGATTAATCTAGATTAAAATGGCTCATTTGAATTTTGCCGAAGGCATTCAGAATATGTGTGCTACCTAAATAATGACTAGAAGTAAGTCTTTGAGAACGGGTTTCTTAAGCCAGGTGGCACAGTAGACCAGGGGCTCATCTCCTGTTTCCAAAATGCATCACTAACTGCTTGAAAAAGCTGTTCTACTTTGATACTTGGTGATGAAAATAAATCATGTTCAATAAAATGTACTTGTGTTTACTAACTGTTTATTTAGTTAAACATGAACTGAATGAAACATGAAACATGGATTTTGAACTGTAAGCCTACATAAGAAGTTGTGATTAACTGTTTACAGTCAGTAGCTTTGTGTCAATCAGTCCAAGCTCTATTTCTCCTTCTTCCACCAATCACTTAGGCAGACCAGCTTGTTCACATTTTCTGGTGGCAAAGTAGATCTCCTTTTCTGCACAATATGGCCTGCTAAAGAAAAAAGTCTCTTGGGACAGTTGTGGCAGGAGTCCCCTTCAGTGCAATTCGGCTAAGTATACATCCGCACTAAAATATAGAGGTAGGGTATACAGTACATCCACGCTAAAATATCAAGGTAAAAGCAGAAAGTGTTGAGGAAGGGAGCAGTTTGCTTCCGTGTTCTATTTTCGCAAGGGGGAGGGGGGAATCCCCCTTTATGCAGTGCAGAGCAGATTCTAGGTTCATTTCACTGAAATGAATGGGACACGTGTGGAGTTTAACTAATAAATTGGTCATTACGTTTTTCTGGAGTTGTTAAGGGTTTTTTGGAATCATGTGTCAAAATCTGCAACTATTTGTAATAATTTCAAGCCTAATAGTGTAAGTTGTAACTGTTTGGATTTTGAGAAAATTAGCTTTATTTCAGGTCAGGCAGCAACCACTTACTAGGTGGTTGTTAGCGCGCTAACGCTAGCGAACTACGCTAACGTAATGTTTTGAATTGAAAGCCGTCACTAACACCCACCTAGATACTGTTACTGGTTATAGTGTAAGCAGACAAAGTAATATAAAGTTATAGGGCTACAGCAATGTATTAAATTCAAGGTGAGTCCAGTCGCTGTTAGCGTTTAGCACATGATGTTGTTATAGTTACTACTATTCACTTGAATGAGCTAGAGCTAGTTCGTTAGCTTGCTAGCTCGCTTTACAGACACACTAAATTATTTTCTAAGAGTTCGAAATAGGAATTTGTTGGCATTTTGGTCCCATAGTAACGTATTATGTTGGCTTATCTTTGTAGAATCTAAGATCTTTGGTGAAAGTCATCATAGTTTGTGTAGTATAGACCCAGCTCCCAACCCAACTTTGAGAATAGATTAACGGCGATATTTTTTTTATCGCGCGATAAGAGTCTCGCGTTAACGCAGCACGTTAACGCTGATAACGGCCCGCCTCTAATATATATATATATATATGTATGTATGTATGTATGTATGTATGTATGTATGTATGTATGTGTATATATATATATATATATATATATATATATATATATATATATATATATATGTATGTATGTATGTACAATCACCTAAGTAGGCCTACACTTGAATTCATGTTTTGTTCATTTCTGGTGACGGTCACCTGTTGCTTTCTGTCACATGTCTTATGTGTATCTGAAGGCACCACAGTATGGGAAGGGCTATCTTCTTTGCAGTAATAGAGAAAGATGTTGGAGTGAATGGGGACTGGGTAGAGACTGTGTGAAGTGCTGATAGAATTGCTGCAGTGGGAATAGGTTCTTTGTATGGACAAATGAGTTCAGTCTTAGGACTAATCCAGAGCGTGACTTTGTTTGTCTCCCCAGTCCTGGTCAGACTAAAGCGGTCAGCCTGTCTCGATGCTGTGGGCTTTTGTGCTCATTTTCTCTTCTTATCCAAGCTAGGAAGCCACCTGTAAGTGGTTATAAGAACAGACCACAGTGACTGATGAGCCATTGCATCATTGCAAGACACTTGGGAATAACAGGAAGATTGGAGCAGACAGTGTTTGGAGCAGACTGTATATTATGTAATAAAACCATATGTGTTGTTTGCACAATGCAAAATATAGCTAAACTGCACCCATAAGCTTGTCCATCAGGCACCACACACACACACACACACACACACACACACACGCACACACACACACACACACACACACCTCAGTTACTGCCCTACTTTCGGTAATTTGAATGCCTAACGAGCTGGGAAAGTAGTATACATTATGTAAATTATGTTTTTGTTGAGTGGCACTGTGTTAGGAGGTCATTTATTTATGCTTTAAATTTATTTAAGTTTATTACTGCAACTGTTATGTCTCACAACCCAGAATGTTACATTTACAATATTGGAATACTATGCAGTTCCTCTGGTTTGTTGGAATAATATTTGTTTCTTCTGATAATCTGAAAATGACTACTAATGCTGTAGATCATCTATAACTGTGTCAAATTTAAAAAGGGTTGAACATGTAACATAAAATGGATGAACATCCTTGTCCTTATCCATGAATTTATCTTTGTTCAAAGACCATATTCCTTTATTTCCCATCATGCACTTCTGTCTGTGTCTGTCATCAGCTTGCTGCAGATCCCTGCAGAGA
>CM050211.1:18881149-18888649 GCA_027475355.1 Coilia nasus
AACAGGAACTACAACACTAACCATAGCTCACAAGCTTCCCTCCATGGCAGTTGTTAGGTGTGACAGCTGGCTCGAGTCCCCCGGTGGCTAAATACACTTATGCATGCTGGGGCTGGATGAAGGAGAGTCCTGTTAGGTCGTTAAGCACCATACGGATATGTAACATTTTACACCGTGCACAATTTTTACACCCAATTAATATTCTTCTAACAGCCAATTCCCCTTGCCCCTCATCAGACTTTAATAATAAAACTGTGAGAATGAAAACAGCTTGAGATTCCATTATTTGTTTACTGCCCTGTTTTGCTAAGCTCGAATGAAATTAATTAAATTGATTCTATTTGAATAATAAATCTCCCCATACGCTCCCGTTTGCTACTTCCAGGTGTCCGTGAAAATCTTGCTTTCTTTGTTACGTTTATTAATGTATTCCTATTGTAGTTTTTCTATTTGAGGGAGATACTTGGCTTGCAAAGTCATCACCTTTGACTTAAATAGTAAAGAGTAAATAAACAGGTTTAGCACCCCTGGTGTTTTTTCTTCAGAACAGGTGGTGTTAACCTTCTCTGTGTGACAGATAAGGATGGTGCAGAGGGCACAGTACTGATGGGAGAAAGGGAGAGAGAGAGAGAGAGAGAGAGAGAATGATAGATTGACAGAAAGAAACCACAATGTTAAAGACCCAGATGAAGAAGGATAAAACAAAGAGCATATAAAAGAGATAGAGAGAGAGGGGAAGACAAAGATTGGAGGCAAAAGAGGGCATTACTTTAAAAGTGAGAGGAGAAAAACAAGGGTGATAGAAATGGGGGGTTGGAGGGGAGGGGAGGGGAATCGTGCCACCCATTAATGGCATCCACCCTCACAGCCTGACTCATGTAACAGCGCCGCAGTGGGATGCTGGGTAAAAAACTCATCCGCGGTCACCTTCCTACACCCAGTGGACTGGAGCTGGCCGATTGCTCAGTCTCAATCCACAGGAGACGCAGTAAAGCGTTGGGGGGTTAAGTGCTGAAGAGCAATTACCCACTCACAAGCAGATCTGTGTATTTATGTGATGAAACGATGATTGAAATCGCTGAAATGGAGGCTTTGACTTTGTAGTACACCTTCCTGAGGGGTGTGTTAATTATTGAGGGTTTGTGTGCAACGGTGGCACGGGCAACCTTGTTTGTGGCACAGAAGCCGAAATGTCAAATGAATAATCTAAGGCTAATCATTTGCCTCCGCTGGGGACCATCTGCTTACACACACATAGACACGGTACTCAGAAAACACCCTTGAGTCAACAGGGGATAGGGAGAGAGAGGGAGAAAGAGAGAGAGAGAGGGAGAGAGAGCGACAGAGAGACAGAGGGAGAGAGAGAAGAGAGAGAGAGAGAGAGAGAGAGAGAGAGAGAAGGAGAGAGGGAAACTGTACCCACCATCATGATTGAAGGACTTACATGATATCAGATCAGAAAGTGCTCCCAAATGCCTTATCCTTTAAGATAATTTGTGACCACGTTTGGCAGTGGCATTAAGAGAGTCTGACAGTTGACGGAATTATCCGAAAATTATTTCAACCTGTTTTGTGTCAGATAATGTCCTTGTCAGAACCCCTTCCCCCGACTTCATTTTAATGGGTTTTGTCAAGGCTACATGCGCAGTAGCCGCTAATATGAAGCATGTCCCTGAAAATCACCAATGAAAAGTCATAAACATAATAGCTCGTTATGTCCTCCACAGATACAGCCCCAGTTTATTAAGCTATAAAGACAGACAGTAAATAACAGAGTAACCCTCCATTGCCTTTGCATGCTTACCTATTACCTTCCTTCACCCAGGTTCACCTTGGCTTGGCTTTGTGAGGCAGCTAAAAAACAATCCTTCTCTTTTAGAGCGAGGCTTCAACAGTGACAGTAACTCACCACCCACACTACAGGCCCACGTCTCTCCAAGTCCTGGGTCAAATTCTCTGGACTGAAGCCACGTCAGGGCCAGATCTGCCCCAGATCTTGCTGGCTTGTGATACACCAACCGTGTGTTTTTTAATGCTTTTTTTTCCCCTCCTCGCCTCAATCGAGAATAGCTCAATTCGCAAAGCCAATTTAGTGGACCAATGGCGAGGCTGATTGTGGGTGTGCTAGGTGCTTGCCCTCCAAACACAGCGTGGCTTTAAACGATCCGGGGGTCACGGCCTCTAACGGCAGCACAAAGTCAAGCATAGAGAGCTTTGGCGAGACACAGCTCTGTCGGGACATGAGTCCAGGGAGGAGAGAGACTGTCAGACGAGAAACTCGAGGTACAGGAAAGGTCAGCGAGGAGTTGCGAGGCCCACCTCCATTAGAGAGCACCTCCAGAGTCAGATGGGGCCACAGCAAAGACTCTAAAAGGCTCGAGCAGCCTCACGGCCTCAGCGGGGCACCCACTCCGACTGAAAGCAAATTATAGCAGAGTGAAAGACTGTGACACAGCTAAATAATTTACTAGCAAAAGGCTGTTTGTCTGATTGTGAGAGACATGTTTGTATAGAATGTCAAATTGTATGTCACCATCCATTGGCAAAAAATCCCAAAGCAAGTTACATTAAATTAAAACTGACTTAAAAAACATAAAGAGTCTAAATAGTAGCTGAAAATAAAAGATACTGTACCATAACATGCATATAGTGCAATATATACAATAGTTGATGTGACATTCCAGTTGTAATAATAAGAAGGAAGGATGATATACAGTACAGTACAACAACAACATCAATCTCAAACAGCAAGAATAAATGTGATGATCCGACAAAGCTGCTGCACATTAGCCCACAGGCATCACTGGGTAACTTACTGTAAATTACCTTTTATTCCTCTGATTAATTGTGTTTACTTAATAGAGCTTTCTAACTCTGCTCAGTTTTGTAATGCAATAATTAGACATGTCTAGTCACTTAAGGGTGAGTGAAATATTATATACAAGTATTATGACAAAGTGATGTAAATCTTTATCCAAACACACTCATATGTTGGTATATTACCGGATAATCTCTTGGAAGACATACGGCAGTGTCATCATTAAGCAGAATCTTTATCAAAGTGCAGTCCTTGGTTTAACACTAGTTTTAAGACCAAAGGCAATTAACTATCATTTATGACCAAAAGTAACACTACACAAAAAGGTACCTGAAATATCGTTTCGCTACATCATTTCTATGTAGCTGTAGTTACCTTAAATTGTGTCTCTAAATGTGTCTTCAAGAGACATTCTTGCAGTCGCTGCAGTGAAATACTTTGACAATTTTCTTTTTGCTGAATTGCCCCACCATTACTTTGAAACAATCCACTTCAGAACCCTCCCAAGAAATCACTCCTATTACTTTTCTTTTTACACAAGCTTGATGGGTCTCACTGCCAGCAGTTCTGCCAGAAGATGATACGGCATAATCACCCCATGTAGTGGCAGTGGCACATGCAGGACCTGTCAGACTGTCTTTTGCCAGTTATATCTACATTTAATATTATTTTAGTGTCACGTTTTACAGTCAAATCCAACTTTAAATACCT
This sequence comes from Coilia nasus, assembly GCA_027475355.1. Lineage (NCBI taxonomy): Eukaryota > Metazoa > Chordata > Actinopteri > Clupeiformes > Engraulidae > Coilia > Coilia nasus. The sequence goes on from CM050211.1 coordinate 18,884,679, forward strand.
CTTGTCCCAAGTCTCAGAGCATGTAGCGGTGTCCTCACTGGTAAGCATTTGTCAAGAAGACGTGAAGCTCTATCCCTTTTGAGTTCAAATGGATCACATAGATTTTGGGTGTGACATACAGTATCCCAAATCTCCACACATATTCACATGTTTGCAAAGCTCTTAAGTGTTTACATCTTAGACTAAAAGAGAGATCCTGTTCATAACCAGGAGTTGGAGGGCTGTATTAGTTGATGTGTTGAAGGGGGTCTGGTATCTGATATTCTATTCAGTAACATTCCAGAACACTATTTTACTTTGCGTCAAAGTGACTGAGCTCTAATATACCATAATGCAATTTGCTTTAGGACTGTGTTGAGTTTTTATATGATCTTATTTGTGTGGGAGATGTATTGATGATGACTTCTAGCTTCTACTGTTTTGCCACATGTGTGCTACTGCAAAGTGACTAGTATATCATTAGGCAAGTCTGCTGTAGTCTGCTGGCTTTCAGCTGCTCTGAAATCTGCTTGATGTTTTTTATATTATTCAGAAATATCCATGTTCTTCCTCGTAGTTCCTTAGTGCTACATTCTCTCAATGTTTTATTCAACACTTCTCCGCAAGCCCTAAGCATAATTGTCAAAATCCCAATACATATAAAAGCCATTTGTCAGAGCCGACGTATAATTTGATCATGGCCCCGGGCTGGACTGGGTGGGAGCGGATCAGGCAGAGTGCTGTGAGCATTAGGAGATGCATTGCTCTTCCCACTGCCTGTCTAATGCCTTAAATCCTTTTCTGCCCACACACAGAAAGCGCGGCTCGCCCGAATAAGAATAGCCAAGAAGGAGAGCTCCAGCGCCTACCTGCAGAGCAAACGCAACGGGCTGCTGAACGAGCTTCTGGATCTGACGGTGAGCACGGCCCCTACGAGGGGGGAGAGAGGTGGGGGGTGGAGACATGTAGTCCATCTCTACCTGGATGAAAGGAGTACTTGATGGGGCCTTTACTGGAAACAGCCAAAGGCCTGTTATCTGTGACTGGCCTTCCATTTCTCTTTTGTCAGTCTGAGTGTGTGCGTGTGTGCGTGTGTGTGTGTGTGTGTGTGTATGTGTGTGTGTGTGTGTGTGTGTATGTGTGTCTGTGTGCCTGGGTGTGTATGTGTATGTGTGTCTGTGTGTGTGGTGGTGTATAGTGTATTTCTGTGTGTGTGTGCATGGTGTATAGTGTATGTGTGTGTGTTTGTTTGTGTGTGTGTGTGTGTGTGTGTGTGTGTGTGTGTGTGTGTGTGTGTGTGTGTGTGTGTGTGTGTGTGTGTGTGTGTGTGTGTGTGTGTGTGTGTGTGTGTGTGTGTGTGTGTCAGCCTGAGTGTGAGTTTTTCATGTCAGCCTTAGCAGCATGACCTAAACTACCTGTAAATGGTGTGTAATTGACATCTACAGTAAAACATAAACATCTTTAATCCCTTAATGATTGGATACATTTTATACTGTGTCAGATGATGGCAGATTAAAACCCAGGCACAGTAATGTGTAATTTGTTCTAACATTGTATCAAACAAACCAAACCTCCAGAGATTAGCCTCATTTATGCTGTCCAGTAATAATATTAGTTACTAGTTTGTGTTGGTTTCATAAATTCAAGATGTGCATTAACAAACTGTGTTGTAATTTCTGAATAATCTGATGTCTCTACCATTTAACAGGGTATAATTCTGCCTGAAACATCTGCATGCAGTGATGTTTAAAGATGTTGCACATCTAATTACAATATCAGTTGAAGTCAGATCGGTACAGTGTTAGGTAATTGAAACCATTGGCTGAATTGGTTTGCCTTCTCTGGAGCATGGCACTCGCTCTTCCAAAAGCAACCATGTGCCAGATGTCTGTGGCATTGATGCAATTTTTGTTTCAGTCTTTGCAATGCTGCACTCATCCATTGTGCAGTGAAATCAGGCCAGAGGAGTCACTTGCTCGCTCTATGTATTAATTAGGAGTTATGAGAAATTAAAAAGTCCTTGGTTATCTCATGGAAAAGTACCAACGCCCCACCCCCCCCCCCCCCTTCCCATCTCTCTTTCTTCTGTCTCTCTCTCTCTCCCTCCCTCCCTCTCTCTCTCTCTCTCTCTCTCTCTCTCTCTCTCTCTCTCTCTTTCTCCCTATTTTTCTCTGCTTTCTGCTCTTCAGTCTCTGTTTCATTCTGCACTCTGACTTTCTTCCCAATGAATGTCACACCAGATGAAAGGAACACAGGCACCAATCAGGATATGGTACAGTCAATTAGCTTTAATTAGCATTTGATTAGAGCCGCCTTACACAAGCAGGGATGAGAGGAGCACTCGCTGGTCTCTCTGCCACAATCATAATGTTTCCTTTTGTCAGGGACACACAAAGCCTCGGTCTGGATCCTCATCAGTAGCGGTGGATGACCACAGGATTTGTTTCGTCCCTCTTATCAAACCATTAACTCCCCCCTTTTCACATTACTGTCAGGCAGTCAGTAGAAAGAACAGGCAGGACATTATGATGTACTAAGTCTGACTCATAACAGTTATTTGGCTTGACACATTAGTGTGGATGAAGGCTTGATGGAGCTCTCAGCTTGTTTGTGCTTTTTGGTATGGGTTAGGGAGGTGGAATGCCGCTCTACAAAAGTGTACCACAACTATATTGATGTAGCTTGGTAAACCAGCCCCTCGTACTTCATTTCATTTTGTACAGAGGGTCTGGAGTGGAGGCCTTGAGAAACGATTTCTTCCTGGAGGTGTGGACTCTGTCATGTAGCTGTTTAAAACAATTGCCTCTGCCTTTACCTATTCGCTAACACTTGGTCGTCACGTATGCAATTAGCCTACCTACGCACTACAATTCAAATGTAGCACACAAAGTTAACATCATGGCTCACGAACACACCCTCTGTTCGTTGATTGGATCGGCGTTGCTCGAACCGCTTACATGACCCTCAAGAGATTCCAGTCCAGACCTCTGTACAAAATGAAGTGAAGTACGACGAGCGGGTTTACCAGGCTAATATAGATATGCACTTCCGACTTGTATCGCCACATGGCCATGTCCGCAGAAGCATACTTCCTCCTTCAGCCATTACAGCTGTATGGCCCATGGTGCATAGGATCAGGTGTCACTGGAATAACGTACGGGACCTTGAAAGAGGCAGAGCTTGAAACTTACTGAATAACTAGCCTGGTAAACCAACCCCTTGTACTTCATTTCATTTTGTACAGAGGGCCTGGCCGTGCTGCCATTGTAATTGCTGTATTAGATACCAGCAAATCAGCAAACAGAGGGAGTGTTCATGAGCGATGACGTTGACCTTGTGTGTTAAATTTCAATTGTAGTGCACAGGCAGGCTAATTGCATACGTGACGACCAGACGTTAGTGATTGATTAAAGGCAGAGCCACTTGCTTTAAACTTCAGCATAGTCCACACCTCCAGGAAGAAATAATTTCTCAATACAGCACTGCCAGACCCACTGTACAAAATGAAATGAAATACGAGGGGCTGGTTTACCAGGCTACTGAATTACCCCTACAAGAGCAATTTTGTCCCATCAAACCTTGTCCTTGAAAGGCTTCCAAAATATGATCACACTCATAATCAACCTCAAAGAACTTTTATGTCCATCGTTTGTTATACTCCTACACAAGCTGATGCCAGAGGTCTTCCTTTTAGGCCAGTGAAGTATACTGTAGGCTCAATAATGCCTCCTCTGGACTAAGGTTTAAGCTAACTTTAGTAACTACCAGCCTAAACATGTCCTATGGCTATTTTCAGTCTGGAAACACATTTATTTGATTCTCTTCCATATTCTTGGGTTTCAGGGCATCGTGGTCTATAGTTTTATCAAGGTCAATCATTTAAGATTGCCTAGTCCTTTACAGCCCTTCTGGGCTACTAAGCATCCCAAATCAGAGTGGAAGGCATTGAACCCTACGCTGACTGGAAGTGGGAACCCATTAGGAATGAAAAT
>CM050211.1:18891149-18946149 GCA_027475355.1 Coilia nasus
GGAAACTGAGGAAGTCAAAGAGATCTGCACACTGCTGCAAAAGGTTTTAACACCAAAATAGATGGCAAGATCACAGATCGACATGTTGCAGTCTATTTTCGTAATTAACATCTTTTCGAGTCGTTCTGCAACAGTGTGCAAATCTCTTCGACTCTTCCTCAGTTTCCCTTTTTTTTTTGATCTGGCACCTGTTGTAATTCACTCGGACGTGCACAAGCCTGGCTACCTTTTGTCCCAGACATTCACAGTCCGCCACCAGACGGATGCATTTATCAAAGTGACTTATAGGGTACAGGAGGGACATGGTGTGTAGTCACAGTGTCCAGCGTGAGGACCAACATTTACATTCATACGATTGTAAAAATGTGAACGTCTGGGTAATTTAATAGTCAAACTGTAATGTAATTTAATATAAGAGCTGCCAAGGCATATGTTCTCAGATGTCGAAACTTTCGTAATTAAATTTCTTTAAATTGCTCTATCCATCTCTCTCAGCTCTCTGTCGGTTTTCCTAAATATTTAAACACGGGTCTTGATAGGATAGGATTTCCCTGCCTTCTCTCTGAGAATTGGTCTAAAGGGTCTTCTGTCTTTGTTTTGTGCGTGTAAATCAACCTGGAGTGGTGAGAGGTAAGGGACCACTGGTAACACACCAAGGATGTGTATGTCGTGTCTGCCCAGCTGCCTGCTGTGGTCACCTTGAAGAAATCACTCAGATTTACTAAGCATATCTGGATATGGATTCATACTTTTACAACTTGGTTGAAACAGCCTGTCGGAGTGGTATGAAACCAATATCCTTCAACAAATGGCTTTTTGGTGTTTTTTTGTGTCAAGGAAGAGGAGAAAACCCGGTCGACCCGCTGCTTTTGCTCTTTTAGTCTGCAGACATGTTTGTTGTCATGATTGTGAATTTGCATATTTGATTAGCAGATACAGTAGAAACAGCAGCAGCAGTCTTCAGCTGTTATACCAACTGCCATTTCAGTCTGAAATGCTTACTCACTTGATGACTTTTTGTGTCAAAGAAGAGGAGAAAACCTAGTCGACCGCTGCGGTCAACTACAGTACAGCCGTCAAAAGCATTTTGCCCGTCCTTGCCGGTCCTGTGTACCAGCGACACACGGTTGCATGGCTGCTTGTGTACTGTAGTTTATTCACAATGTCTGGGCCGGAATGAGGACGGGACGGACTCTGTCAGCAGAAGGGCAGCTGGAGTTCAAAGGCGGGACTGACTAACAGGAAGGGGAGGAGGCCCAGTGGGTCGTCTGGGCCACGGGAGGAGCAGGCCCATCCATTACTCCCACACACATACACTCAAACACACACACACACACACACGCCAAAGTGCAGCGTCATTCGGCCCAGAGTCGCCTAACAGGACCAGAGCAAAGGACAGGCACAAGGACTGAGGCTCACTGCTGATAGCCTGGTACACCAGCCCCTCGTACTTCATTTAACTTTGTACAGAGGGTCTGGCCTTGCTGCGTTGAGAAACGATGTCTTTCTGGAGGTGTGGACTCTGCTGAAGTTTAAAATAAGTGGCTCTGCCTTTATCCAATCGCTAACGTCTGGGGTCGTCACGTATGCAGTTAGCCTACCTACACACTACAATTCAAAGTCAACGTCATCGCTCAGGAGCACTCTATCTGTTCGCTGATTGGCGGGATTTACCTGGTTCGAATACATGACTATAATACATACATAATACACTACACCCTCTGCACAAAATGAAATGAAGTATGAGGGGCTGCTTTACCAGGCTACCTGCTGACCCCTCTATACTAAAGCCTCAGATACTGTTTTCCATGCGTCATCCTGACAATGGAATAAAACCATCAAAAAAGAAGGACTTTAAGTGTGCGGACTCCTTACTTTTACATTTTCAGTCAGCCTTTGTCCTGCACCTTTGTTTGGGATGTGCACAATCTCCAGCCTTAACTGTTTTCCATGCGGCCATGGAGGGCTGAATTTGACCAGTGTGTTGCAACCCATCAAACGATCTTCTACACTGAATTCAGAAATCAACTAGGGCTTGGTATTTCATCCAGAAGGACTCAGAGAAGAGGAGTTTCTATTTAAACAATTTAACATAGTCAGAATTAACAACTGAATATTAAGTAGAAAGTAGATCCTCTTTGGCGTAGGTCCGGTCATCGGCCTGGGTCTTGCGTCGTTAGATCCGGCAGATCCTGCCATTGCTGTTTAGCAGGAACCAGAGTTACCCCCAGGCGGATAGACGGGGATCAAACTGGTGGTGGTGGGGAGGGAGGAGGCTGGTTCAGGTGTCGAAACGTCGGCACCTGAACCAGCAGAAAAGGTAAATTAGACAAGTTATTATAAAGCAGGTGGCGGCCGATGATTGGTCAGAGACAGAGCGCGTCCTGGAGTCTTCCTGGCAGAACTTTCACAGGATTACATTTCCAGCAGAATACAGTCCATATTACAACACAAAGGCTATGACAACACGATGCCTGTTGATTATGACTAATAACAGAGTGCTCTGTTATATCTTCACAACTTAACAATACTTCAGAGGTCCACAGAAATCTTAAATACTAATGCTCATTTCACAACTTATGTTGTCTGAGGAAGGGTGAGGGAGTCACATGGTACATAATAAAAACTTGAGAGCATAAATCTGATTGACCGGACTTTATTTTTTCTACCTATGTTGGCTGTCCTTTTAGTCCTGCTCCCAGTGGTCATTAGGGATGTGCATGCTTTGATTGAACTCTTGTGCACAACTTAGGTTGTTTCATATGCTTTTAGTTTTTTTCTGATACTGCATTAATACAGCATCAACTGTATCAATACATATTGATATAGGATTATGCCACAGCATATCATAATATCAATATTTTGAGCACAGCATTATAATCAACTCAGTTATTTTGCTAATACCCAAATTACAGAGCTGCTACATTTCTCTTTTGCTTTTGTTCTTGTAATCTGCTGACATGTTTGTTGTCATGATTGTGAATTTGCATATTTGATTAGCAGATACAGTAGAAACAGCAGCAGTCTTCAGCTGTAATACTAACTGCCATTCCAGTCTAAAATGCTTACTCACTTGATGATTAACACCTTTCTCTAAAGATCACATCATGATTAACAGTGGTCTTTTTCTAAAGATCACATCATGATTAACAGTGGTCTTTGTTCTAAAGGATCTAAAGGATCTTGTTGTGCTTGTGCTTTAAAGACATACACACGTCGTCATGTATTTTTCGATTGGGTACACACCGAGTCTCTTTGCAGATGTGCTCTGTAGAGGGGGTGATGTAATATGGATATTTCATCAGGCTAGGTCAAAGGTGATGAGATGCAACACTTTTTAGAAACACAAGGGGGCAGTGTATTGCTTTAAGAGTGTACGCTGTATGCATTTACTCTCAGGGTGTGGTGTCATACTAGTGATAACATTAGTGAGCTGAACATCAACAGTGAATAGATGCTCTCTGTTTGGGATTATTTGTCTCCCTAACAATCTGCCATTGTGTAAGACCTTTGCTTTGACCTAATATTGTGTTGCTTCTTTATTATTGAGCCAATGTCATTAGCAATCTAAAAAACTTGGGGACCAATTAGTAATACGCATCTCTAAACAACCACTATTGTGCATGAGGACTAATATACTGCCTTTGTTGGTTAAATAAAAGCTTCAATTCAAACAGCAGTCCTGGCTTTTGTCAGATTTTTTATAGTTCTTGATTCACATAGCTATTGTGTTTTATTTACAGATGTATATTTTATATTTGCTTTTGATAAAGCCATTGTGACAGTGCACTGAAATCCTCTGTGTGTCCTGTCCCCCCCACCCCACTTCAGTCGCTCCAGTCTCAACATGCAGACCAATGAGGTGGACCGCCGCAACTCCAAACAGCAGCAGGTCACCACGGCAATCGTCAGCATCCAGACAGCCAGCACGGGGAGCTCTGGTGAGGACGGGGGCCGCAGCCGCCCAGCCAATCCCGCAGCCAGCGTGGTGACCACAGCCAGCTCCAACGTCGTCAAAGTGTCGGCCCTGTGAATGAGTCACTGGACAGGCAGCGTGACTGAGTATACCGCACAAAAGGACTATGGGATTGCAAGCCTACAGTACGCAAAGGGAACCCTGTCTCCCCCTTCCACATAAATGGCACATGGACACTAGGGGGCGCTGTGTTGATGGACAGTGTTGTTGTGGGGAGAAGGTGAAGAGGGAGGGGACAGAGAGGGGGGCTAGAGAGCTAGGCTAGCTTTGCACATTGTCCCTCCTACTTCAAAGTGACTTTGAGTTCTTGAAGACGGTGCCAATATGGGGCGCTACAGCACGTGCACAAGTTTGATCAGGTAGCTGTGGAAATGTAGTCTGTTAGTAGCAAAGACTGGGGGGGGGGGGGGCTAAATTCTTACGAAAACAGTTTGATTGTTATTGTTTGTGTCTCATTCATTATTACACATTGCAAAGATTTCAGCTTAGCCACTGGTATCTTGCTACTTTATTCTGTGTGTTTAAAAAAAAAAGTCTTGAGTATAAAATCCATATGCTGTGTGTGTGAGAGAACGACATATCAGGTAAACGTGAGATTTCCAGATTGTGTACATTTTGCCTTATGTTTAAAGTTAGCAACATACAGTAGAGACTTCCTGTCAGAATCACAAGAATCACAACCTTAGTGTTTAGATGCTTGTGTCTCTCTTTCCTCTTGCCTCTTTCGTTCAAACTCACACACAATCTTTCACATTCTTCATATTGTTAAGGACCGTTTCCAGTGAGATATTTCACTTAGCTGTGCCAACCAACTAACAACAGTTATCTACTTTGTTTTTAATGTTCTTTTAATGAGGTGAGGTTATATATTTTTTTTCATTTATTTAATCTGCTGTAAGTGTATCAGCAGTGCAGTGTTCAGTGCCATGGCTACAGGTAACTATAAAGATTTACAGTGTATATCTTTAGCCCTTCAAATGTGAAAAAAGAAAACTCTGTGCATTTCTCCTGTCTGTTTAGCAGTAATGGCTGTGCAATGGACACTTGTTAAACAGGTACTTGTGTAGATTCAACCAAACAGTTCGTTTCACCATGGTTTGTGCATTTCTGGTCCTTGGAATTTCCTGAAGACCCTGAGACGTTTTTTAGCAGTGATCATAAATCATGACATAAGTCCAAATAATGTTGCATTTGGACTTTCTTGAAACATGTCAACGTGTTGCCTTCTCCAAAATATATACTGTGTGACTCAGCTGACGTTGGTGAATGAAATACACAACATTGGCTAATGTGGTTAAATAGTCTAAATGAATATTTTTACATTCCTTGTTTGCTTGCAATGATGTGATTTGCATCAGTGCCATCAGATTATGTTATTAAGCACTTTTCACCACTGTTGTTCTTTGACAAATTGGTACATGTGTCCAGTTTTGTTATGCTCAATTATTCTTAAAAACAATATGAAGGTATTTCCACTTGCCACATTCCTTATCACGTGTGTTCTAAAGTTTGCCTTCATGTGTTGGGCCCATATGAGAGGTCGAATATTTAAAAAAAAAAAAAAAGTGTCTAAGGTTGTTGCTGGAATGATAGAGAGTACATGTTTTTTAATGAAAAGCAACACAGAATCACAGCGTGTTCATAATGCTTGCAAAAACAAAAAGAAAAGAAAAGAAATTTTCTTTGCAGTATTTCTCCTTGCGCCCTATTACTCATGATGTCTTCTTGTTTTGGTTGTCCCCATAACTCCTGTTTCTCTGTCTGCTGTGTATATTCTGTCAGATGTTGGTTCTTCTTTATGACTTTTGTCCTGTAACATGTCTGATAAAGATTTAAAGTCTGCTGCAGAGTCAGAATTATTTTTATCACAACTCAAGATTTACCACTTGTCCCCATGCTGATCTCTACTCCAGATTATGTGTAATTTACAAGTGATACATTTACATACTTATTACAAATATGACACAAGGTCTTACAGCTTTGAATAATCTCCTTTAATGTGAGACTCATACTCCTGCTTGATTAAATTAGCATTTTCAATCTTATATGCTAATGAAGAGCTTATCTGCATGAACATTCTTTCATGTGTGAAATATTAAAATATTAAAGAGCAGATATGCTATGGAGGATTAACTGTACTATAAAAGTAATAGTTTCAAAGTATTAGCTGGATTTCACTGTATGTATACTGTAGGCTACGCAAAATGAGTCCCCCCCCCCATCCTGATTATCATACAGTCTAGTGCGGGCCACTTATAAATCTGCGTCTGAGTGTTCTGTTGTATCATCAGACACTTGCTATCATCTCATAACTGAGCTTGGGGGACAGTTCTCCACACATAATGAGTGCTTCCTCACAAGAGCTCACAGAGGAAAAAAGGCGGATTTAAAAAGGAAAAACTTTTCCAAAGCCAACTGACCCATATAGAGTATAACAAAAGCCGACTACACACATCTACTTCAGAGTGCACACTCACACTGGAGTATTTCAGTGAAGAGACGCTGTGGCTGACTATTTCAAATTGCACTGCATGTTTCTAATTGTGTCCATACAGCAGAGCATTTGTCACCATCTCCACTACAAAGCCACCAGAGAAGAGACAAAATATCTTCACTCAGACACATGGAAAAACAACAGAAGGGAACAACTAGGGAAAAAAACATAGTAGCATGCAAACATGTTTTGTAGCTCTTATGTATGTCCTCTTCACTATTTAATCTCTCATTCAGATAGAGAATTAAGGCAGCGCCAGAATGTGTAGTTTTCTGTTGGCAGGTGTCGCTAGGTGCCTAAAGCAGATGGGATTGTTCTTCCAGCTGGGTGCTGTCACACGTTGGAATGTAACCCCCAAATACCTATACAGCTAATCGAGCCATATGGTAGTGTAAATTGGTACGAAGATCAAACCAAGGACAGTACATCCTCATTTACTTGTTTGAATTCTACGACCCTTTCGTAACTTGCCCAATTTCCTTTAGAGTTGCACTGAGACCATTACGAGACAGCAGATGTTCTGTGACCGGCAGCACTGAGCATTGTGGGAAGGTAAAAGGTGTTGATGACAAAGTTTTTCTCATGACCAAGCACCCTAATTAAATCTTACGGCAAGGATCACTGCCCACGGGCAAAAAAGCCGTCAAAACATTGAACGCATATTCATATCACTAAAATTATTTTAGGCTGCATAATATCCCTTTTGTTGGTGTCAAAAAAATTAGCAATCTGGAAACTACAGACTAACAAGACAGATTTTTTTTTTTTTTTTGCGGCAGGGGGAAGTGTGGGTATCTGTGTACATGTTTTGTATACTAAACCACTACCATTCATCTGATGGATCAACATAATCATTACAAACATATTTACGAGTGATTACTCCAAATTGCTGTCAATAAAAGATGGCCCGACATATTGAGATGTTAAACGTAATCAGAAGGGAATGACCCCATCAAAGCTTTTCAAATTACAAACACTCTAATTAAAATGCGGATGATGGAAAGACACAAGGACACATACTGAGGGCACCATTAAGCTGTCACTGTGCTGTGGTGGAACCTTTCAAAAGCGCCAAAACATAAAAACCTGTTTAATTCACTAAAGGGTCTGGCCTGCTACTCATAACTGTAATGCTGGTGATCATGCTGTGGTATACACAGATACAGTTCTGGAAGAAGTTAAGAGTCCACTGCACATTTCTACATGTACTGTATGACTTTTCAGTGTCAGTTAAATTTGGAAGAAATGTTGTCAGTAGTTTACAGAATAAAACAAAAATGTTCACTTTACTCACACATATAACTATATATAGTTAAATCAGAGAATAATACAGTGGTCTTATATTTTTTTACAGAGCTGTACAGTATGTAGCAGTGGCCCCTTGTGTCAGTGTATGACTCCTTGTGTGCAGGTTCTCCATAATGTCTTGGAGAGCATTAGTCTACTAGTTTTAATTTATGTAATTTGTGTGGGGAGCAAATAAATCCATTGTAATAAATAATTCACTGTAATTAATTAATTATATTCATATTAATTAATATATAATTACATTATTAATTAAACAAATTAATTATATTCATATTTTAAATCAAACTATCCATCTAACTAATATGTGTAGCATAAATTATCATAAAGTGAATGAATGCATTGATTAATTTAAGATGTTGGATTAAGAACAGATGAATATACATCACATTAGCAATAAAACGCCAAATCTGTTCACAGCCCTAACAAGCATTAAGCAATCAACCCTTTTAGATATGGTACAGCATAATACCAGTGCTTACACCTTAGATCCAATGAGCCACTACAAGTCAGTTTTTGCAGTAACTATAAGTGGATCCAGAGGGTGCTGTTTTGATATTTTTGCCATTGTTTGCCTCTATTCACTACTGGAAACAGCATGTGTTACGGCCAAACATACCTCATCTTACAATTACAATAATCTAAATATAATTTTTGATGAAGTTTTATCATGATTTTCCAAATGTTGCCACATCTCTGTGTCAGCGTAGCTAAAATGCATGTTTTCCTTTTCGTGTCTAAAATATGCCTGCCTAAATGTGTTATAAAGCTGTAGTGATGAGGCCAGAATGAGGTATTCATCTGGTGATCATAATGCTTAATGGTCCCTGCTTCAGCTTAAGCCCTTCACTTTAACAAAATATCATTGTGCTCGATGCATGATAGTATAGTTTAGTATAGTATAGTATAGCCTAGTATAGTATAGTATATTATAGTATAGTATAGTATAGCATTAATTTATGATATAAAATTATGTAACAAATACTTAGTGTGGTATATTACAGTAGGATACAACCATTATAATACTGTTGTATAGAGGAGTCAGTGGAGCTGTGTTTGCGTGTGTGGGTATGTCTTAATAAAGTGACTTGTTCATTATGTTCATTTTCAACATTTTGTGGTAATGTTTACATGAATTACCATAAGTGATTTATAAATGTGTGCGTTAAGCACGGTCTTTCCCTACTGCGTTGTTCTTTAGTGCTTTACCCTTCTCCTTTTTCCATTCTGTATCACTTGTCTGCGATGTTTCTAAGTGCAATTAGCAACGGGTGAGAATACAGATGGAGAGACAACTGAAGCTTTTATTGCGGACATGTACCTAAGTGGAGTACGGCCCCAAGCAAGTATTCCAGCAGCCTCAATGAGACTTTAGCTGTCCACTCCCCCAATGCTGCAAGTAAATGAGAAGAGGCAACACAGAAATGCCGCATTTGTTGCAGGGGCAACAAATGAGCACCTAGTTGGCCTACCCAGTGCTTGGAAACGATGCATTGATCCCATTTCAGTGGTAACCAGGAACAGACTCGAGCTATTCTGGTTAGCCAGCAGTAACCAGGGACCAGATGCTGCTGTGACCTAGCCTCGGCCCACCCATACTGCCTGTGATGCTACATTGAATTTTGCAGTCAGTCTGGCCAACCTGCCTATTCTTAGTTCTTCCTGGTCTGGAAAATTCTGCAACCAAAGACAAACCTAACGCTACGCATTCATCTTCGGAATCAGTGGTCTGATTAGTTGTAGCTCTGTCCAGTAGGTTATAGGCATATACAGAGGCATTTGAGACCCCCGTTAATCCTGCCTCTGAGAACTTCCTGTCTATGTGAGGTTTGCTAGGCCAAGCTCCGTCTACGAGCTTGGTGCAACAGCCAGGCTAGCTTAGACCACCAGCCAGCCAGGAACCATCACTGCAAGTGCAGCAGCGCCATGCTGCTGCACCACGAAGCTGCACTGCTACTGTGAAGAACTGCTGCTTGAGACCTCAGCCATAGTGCGCTCACTAATGATGTGCATGACAAACTGACTACTCGACACCACAGTGAAAAAAGGTTGGGTGCTCTTCCTAATAAGTTTTGCTCATTTAATTTTTGGTAATACCTGTGTTCACCTTTTTCATCATTTCCATGACAACCAACAAGAAAAGCTCGTGCTTCATGGTTTTGATTGTACAGAGAGCAGATTTGACTCAAGTCCATCAACCCCCGAGTGGCAGCTTTGGACAAGATACAAGGATACAAGGATACAAGGAGTTTTTTTTGTCACGTACATAGACATACTGGGTAGTAGGACATGCAGTGAAACTGATGATTGTGGGTCTAGCGAGACAAGTGGGATCAAATAAAGCTTGGACAGCAAGACTACAAAAGCCTTTAGAGGTGAAGCCAGTGAAATGTTTACAAAAGTTGCTGTGAAAGTTGGTGGAGAAAGACCCAAACAATTCATGCCATTTTTCTGCATTACCAACTGACCGTGACAAAACTGGGTTTAACACACAATACTTTAATTCCTTTAAAAGCAGGGTAGTGTTTGTGAGGTAGCACATGGACAAAAAAGAGACTAAAGAGGAGTTCTGGTGAATTTGGAGGGAGGTCAAGACTAAAAGAGTTTGCAATAATGCTCTTAAAAGATTCATGTTTGATTTCCTGGAAAATTCTGTGGCTGTAGTTTTGAATGTCTGATCAAAGATGAACACCTAAACCTCAGCAGCAAAGTAAAGAGTATTATTATGAAAGAAAGGCCCTATTAGTGCTTTTTGGGTCTAAGAAATGTAACACCTGGAAAGATTACGCAAGATTTTGCAGATGGTGATTATTTATGAAGGAGAGAATTGACACAGAAATAAAAACAAATGTTAATTGTCTGGAGGCAGGTTGTGTTTCTGCAGCTGATCATCATAACAGCAAGTCCTCTAAAAGTTTTTTTAGGCAAATGACAATGATAGGAGGGGAAGCAGCCAGTAATCATTTGGAGTCGGACTGTGTTTCTGAGGCCAAACACTACAGTACAACACCCGGCCTTCATAGCAAGCTTATTTTCTGCAACATGGTATTTGCAAAAGAAAACACCTATCATTTGGATGCAGCCAGCGTATAGCTGATAAACATAGCGACCAGCCGTGCAAAGCCAGTGCAAATTTCCACAATCTGGTAATTACAAAAGGAATGGAGGAACACAACAAGTGTCTGGATTTAGACTGTGTTAGTCAAGCTAATTACCACTGCATTCATCCCTTAGGGCTGATTCATACCAAACACTCTCCGTATACAGCGCGTGCCCGTTTTCTGTCCGTATTCGTTTAGAATGCATGTTAACAAATTAGACTATTCATACCACACGCGTGATCTGAGCGTATTCTGTCACTAAAAAAACATATTGTACACTGTTACGTGCTGTACACGCTCAAGTCGGTGTGAATGACTTACAATGCAGACGCATGCCCAAAGACTACAGTACCTTGTGCTATGGCCAGATGATATGGCCTTTTGAGCAAGACCGTGGAACAGCTGTCTGGAAGGGTAAAGACTTTGTAAGACCATGATTTGAAGATTTACCATTGAGGTGGTCACCTCTATGCGAGTAGAAATGCTTTGTCCCAACAGTTGTTTGGAGAGAAGCAATGTGAGAGTTGTAAACTCATGCAAGTACCCAAAGGTGCACTCTCCTGAGACCTGCCACCCTAAGTGAAAATGTCAGCTGTCTCCAAATTTTTCAGCAGTATTAATTAGCAGGAAGTGCCAATAGTGTTGCCACCTGTCCAGGTTTTACCTGATTGTCCAGGATTTTAATGGTCTGTCCAGGGGAAAAATATATTCTCCCAGGACACTGACACCCAGGTCACTGCTTATAAGCTAAAAGGTTGATTGGGTTGCCCAGGTTTTTTTGTCAGACATAGGTGGCAACCCTAAGTGTTAACCTTGATATTTTCACAGTAGTGAGCAGTGATCCCTGGACTGCAGTGACAACCAATGATGACAAGTTCATTGATCCACAACAAGTCCGGTGAGACCAGCCCAAGGACTAGGCCTTGCATCAGTAGTCTGGATAGATTTCTTTGTTAGCACTGACAGACTATTGGGAAACAGCTGGACATCCTACATGTGCTGTTGCGCCATCATCTCCATTTTACAGTCCCACAGCTGGTCTGTGGCTCACTGGGGCGTGGCATTCCCGTGTAATGGACTTATGGGACAATTTAACTGACATCTCATGACCCAGCTTGTCATTCTGACCAGCCGTTGACAGTGTGTTTGGGGAATGCATCTGCTTTTGTTATTACATGTGTATGAGACGGCAGTTTAGAGGCTGACAGACTGTACCTCTGTAGCCCTTATGTTTGGACATAAGCCTCAAACCCCAGTTAAACTAGTAAAGGAGTACTTGGCATGGACTACTAGCACAAACTATGTTAACAGCTGCAGGAGGTGTGCATGGTAGCTATGATAGAAACCACAAAACTAGATGTAAGTGTCAACGAGAGTTCTTGTTCTTGGAGAGCAGGTATGGATTTACTGTCCTGTCTCTCCTAAGTTAACAAGCCAGTGAGTTGGACCATACAATGTATGCGGTGTGGCTGACTGGCTAGATGATGGGAAGGCGGTGATGATGATAACAGTGATGGTTCTCTGCAGCAAGTTGTCTGCCCCCTATTAGCCTCTGGAAACCAACCCACTCATCATGATTCTTCAGCCACGAAGACCTAAGGGTGCCTTAGAGGCGTTCCAAGAATCAGTAACAAATTCCTTAGCATTTAAGACACTTTGTGTTGAGTCCCTAGGTCATAGGGGACCAGTTGTTCACCCAAAAGGGTGATCTGTAGCCTGATGTTATTTGCAAAACTTGTGTGTTTGTAAATAATTCATCATGTAATCTTTCGCACATGTTGGTGAATACTTAACATTCAGTTCTGTATTTATGCGCACCAGAGTTGGATTATTTTCTCATTATGCGTTTAAGTTTATGCATTCTTTGTCCACCATTGGTTAAAAGAATGGTAACACAATATGCTTTGTGGTCATGTCACTTATCTTTTGTTTTTTTTTTGTTTTTTTTTTTGCTTTGACATTTTTAGCAACCGTGCTGCTTGGCCAAAGTGGTTTTGATGATCTGAACATCATTAGTAGTCTAAACCATACGTTTACTCGCATTCCAATTGCATAAGAGTGTGTCTGTCAGAGCCTTTGTGTGCAGCAGGGGTCCTGTGTTCTATTGAGGGGAGAATGGGGTCATTGTGGCAAGCCTTCGGAGCTTTAACTGATGGCGGGCTATTTGATCGCATCCCAGATTTCAAAGGTAAGAAAGGTCACCTGATCCTTCACAGCATGAGGGAGGTATGACTGATTGTGTGTGTGTGTGTGCGTGTGTGTGCGTGAGTGTGTGTGTGTGTGTGTGTGTGTGTGTGTGTGTGTGTGTGTGTGTGTGTGTGTGTGTGTGTGTGTGTGTGTGTGTGTGTTAGGAGGTAGGGGTTATCTGTTCTTGCCTTGGGTCTCATAGTGTTTAAGCCAGAAGGATCTAGTGGGGGGTATGCAGTGCAAGTAAGCCCTTAGACCCCATAACAAGCCTCGGTACCCTCCTCTTGACCCAACCACCCCTATACCACCCCATCCATGTCAGCCTTACATTCAAGGGGGTAAATTTCACTTGATTGCCCATGAACAGCAGAGTGGGGGTGGTAGCTGGTCTCACACAGTTGGTTTAACAATACCCCACAGTGTGCATACGCCTATATTCACTCTCTTTTTCTATATTCTCTGTCTCTTTCGTTTTTTGTTTTCATTATAAGCAACAGGGGTGTCCCTCCTCATGACTGCATCGCTGTAGAATGTCAAATAGTTTTTGGTGTTTATGATACAGCGCTGTAGTGGTCTGCGTTTCAGAGCACAATATGTGCTTTTGACATATTGGCCCTGTCAAGCCTATCTTGGAGATAACGCCTCTTAATAGCTGCTTCAGAGCCGTGTGTTTGAACTGGCCATAGGCAGGGATGGATTGTGTGCTTGACATGAAACACTTGGCGTTGTAGAGCTGCTCTCTCTGTTATACAACTGTGCAAGACTGTCTGATGGGTCTATAAAGTGTCTTGAAATGTTGGTGTTTTCATTGAGTTCAGTACTTTTGAATTTTTTAAAGCATTCCTTTAATTAAAAGGTGCCAGGACAAAAAAATCTTTATTTAATTTGAGTGCCTTGATTGAGTTTAGATCTACAGTATTTTTGATTTTTTTAAAGCATTCCTTTAATTAAAAGGTGCCGGGACAAAAAATCTTTATTTAATTTGAGTGCCTTAATAAGTACAGTATATAATGTTAACAGGAATGTGTATTGGTTTCACTTAATGTGAATGTCACATGCTATATTGTGATCTCTTCATCCATCACATATTCAACACCTGTCAAGGATGTTTCCTTTGTATTGGCAGAAAATGTATATGTAACACCATTCTTATGATTTATTGTGCCATGAGCCATCCACAGATAGTAAGTATCTTGATGGCGTACATAATAATTAAACATTTGCCGCTATGTATATATATTTTGGTTCAAGCCAGACATTTTGTTATAGCCATGATTGTTCATGTTACATCTTTGGTGCTTTTGTGGTAACTCATCATTATTTTTAATTGTTTTCATCAAAGCAGACATGCTTGAGTTCTTTCAGCCTGCGTTCAAGATGTACCCTGGTTATAAAAGAAAGATTAAATGCTCAGCACCAACACTTATGTAGACAAACACCCTGAAGAAACTGGCAACGAAAGTACCCAAATCCCTGTTATATTCTTTCACCACCACATCTTCCAAATGATATGGTTTTCGGTAATTGGTGGATTTATTTTAGGATTTCGCAATGGTCATGTTTCTATGAGACTACGCTGGAAAATCCTCTCTCAGTCAAACCTTAGTCTGAGCGGTGTCATGTCGTCGGAAGAAACAAGGATTAAAAAGTTGTTCTTTGCGTCTTTACAGACTATTTGAAGTCTTTCTTCTTTCTTGTCTGCTCAAGACGAGTATGGTCATACTTCCTTTGTGTAAGGGGCCATTTAGTGCTGTGACACTTTTGCCGTTTCATCCCTTGACCTCAGCTGACCTGTGTTTGGTCATTATGTAAATGAATACATAATATATGGGGTGGCAATAGCAGACTCTTTGTTAGTAGAGTATAATGTTTCTTTACTATCACTACTGTGCACTCTTCATTGTAACCCCAGACTGTGTAGCAGCATGCAGAAAAGACAAATGAAGTGTAGGAGCTAGCGGCATCAGTATGTACTGCTTATAGTGAAAGAGATGTGTTTCAAGCACTATACATAGTTTGGCACATAAGACTCGTCAACTTGCTGTAGTAAAGTAGACCTGATTGTTGTTTAGCTGTAGAAATTCATGGCCAGTGGCAGTGGCGTTCATTTTTAAATTGATTTGCTGTTTGTGGGTTTTCTCATACACGCTTGAATGCTATGGAGTGTATTTTTTATTTTTTGAAATTTTCATGTGTGCAGTGCACTGTAGAAATTTGAGGTTTCTGTCAAATGTAAACCCTTGTGAAAAGGTTTGGTAGTGACAGCTGCCCTCTGCATTGTGCAAGTTTGTTACCATGAACAGGACTGACTGGCACACAACCAATGCATACATTGTGTGAAAAAAAATTGGGTACTCTTACAGACTGCTGTGAACTGAGGTCAACCAATGCATACTTAGCAAAAAAAAATGTGTGCTGTGGTACTTGTATAGACCGCTGTAAACAGAGGTCGCCTGACAGGTTAAAAGTAGAGCTGTAGTTCTTTCATCCTTTATCCTTATTTGACCTAAGTACTGTATGTCAGAGATACTTTATTGAAACATCAAAAAACTGAGTCAAATTGTGCAAAAAGGGACATGCAATGGGACCTTTAAGAATGTTGTAATAAGCGCTACTACATGAGTAAAAAAATGCAGTATATATAATACATTTATTTTCTAAAATAGCAGTGCCCTGTGAGGACACAAATATTGACTAGACATACAATTTTGATAGCATATAAAGTCCTAATGGATATACACCTGCTGGTATACAACAAAATGTGGGATATGTTTCTGTGCATCATAAAGAGTTCACATCCATATCACAGGTAACATATTGCGATTGCCATTTTTCATAACTTTGAGAGAGGAAATGGCTGGCAGCACCTCTGGATGTTGTCTGTGTAAGGGGAAGCCTCTGGCAGAGTGTCATGACAGTTCCAGAGGAACACAAAGTAGATCCCTTTTCACCGTCCAAAAGCGATTAGACACGAGCTCCTCCATCACCTGTTGTTCATCAGGCAGTGTTGACAGGCTTGTACGCTGGGCACTGCAAGCAGATGAAACATGGCGAGCTTTCACGCTTTACACGCCAACGGAACTCACTGACGTGAGAGAGCAGATGCCCCCAAATGGGCCACCCTCAGAGGGAGGATGGGAAACTACAGCACGTATGTCTGTGTATGTTAGCTATGTATGTTCATATGTATGTGAAATAGCATCTATCTGTCTGTCTGTCTGTGCATGCTAGCTATGTATGTCTCTTTGTCTGTCCGTCTCTCCATCTCGCCATCCGTGTGTCTGTCTGTCTCTGTGTCTGTCTATCTATCTATCTATCTATCTATCTATCTATCTATCTATCTATCTATCTATCTATCTATCTATCTATCTATCTATCTATCTATCTATCTATCTATCTATCTATCTATCTATCTATCTATCTATCTATCTATACCTACTGTACAACAATCTGTCTATACAGTGTAATGTGACAATCTCCTTTTCTCTGTTGAATATAGCCAATTTCATTGAATGCATCGTATAGCTACTGAACCACAACAACTGGCAAGAGAAACAAAATAAAATACAATTCTCCATAAGCTGTGATAAAACATCAGTCCAAATCAGCATACATGCTGCACAACTACTACACCTCAAATTCATTATTCACTTGCTTTAGTAATTTCCGCAAAGATTAAAAATCTGAATGTGAGCTCAACCTAATTATCTTTTAGAAATACGTTTTGACTAGAAAAAACAACAGCTAATCCTTCTTTTTGAAATATCATTTTCCAAATCGTTTTGGACTGTAACCAACATGGAACTCCCCTTGTATATAAGATTGGATGTCTAGATATACACTCTTTTTTTGCGTTTACAACAGCTTGTGTTCACTTGTCGTTTTAACACTGCATCCGTGTTTTTACAGCAGATGCATGCAGACTAGCATAGTATCAGGAAAGCATTCAGCCTGAAAGTGTCTGTCAGTGCTTCCAATGAGACGAGACCGACAACAAACAGCATTATTCACAAGGCGTGGGGGAGCCTCAGGGCCCAATAAAATCACACTGTCAACACATACTTCCTTTAAACAGCTCACAATGGCTAGTAAAATGACACATTTGATGAAATGTTTTTATGTTTTATTACAGTCTAATGTTTTTTTGCAATGTGGTTGTGACCAGATGGTGTGGTGTTAACCATTTGCATACCCAGTAACATACAACAACACAAGATTGAGTTGTAAAGATACTAAACAAAACAGGATCAATGAGTGGTTATTTGAAAGCATCAAGCCATCAATTTGTAAATGAATAGTCACCAACAGCAAACCTGTGAAGGCTATTTCTCTTTAGGATGCTTTGACATTGAAGTACTAAGGCCTCATTTCCACCGACTTGAGCGTGTACAGCACGTAACCGTGTACAATATGTGTGTATGTGTGACAGAATACGCTCAGATCACGCGTGAGGTGGAAATGGTCCAATCTGTTAACGTGCATTCTAAATGAATATGGACAGAAAGTGGCCACTTGCTGTCTATGCGCTGTATACGGAGAGTGTTTGGTGGAAATAATCCCTAAGCCTGTGTAAAGTTCTAACTGTGCTTCAGAATGATGAAAATGGGTTCGATTGTCCTGGGCATCCCCCACACCATACTGTACTGTACATCAAGCTTCAGTAGAGACAGACAGCTTTGATTGACTATGTAAATATATGTGACATTTGATAAAGACATACTACACCAGTGAGGCCAGCAATGGAATAGTAGAAGTTGTTTTGTTATTTAACTATAAAACTATGTAACTGAAACTATAACAGAGCTGTGGTTTTGAATATCATTCCCAGAAACTTCTTCCCAGCATTAATCAGAGTGAAGCATTCTCCCTTCCACACTTGTATCCTGTTGCTGTCATAGACCGGGGAGCAAAGTGAATGATTCTATTTAGTCGGCTGGCCTCGTGCCCAAATGCAAATTCATCCACTGTTTATCTCCTGGAGGCAATCCCCTCCAGATGAAAACTAATGTTGAGTGGCTTCCGTCCCTCAGACATAAATATTCAGCAAGAAAATATGTCTGATATGTTGAGTGATGGGCGAGTGACAAAAAAGTAAATTTGTGTTGTTTTGGTTAAATTATCTTAACCTTTACTCCCTTGCCAGTCTTCCCCTTTGTAATTGATGTTTATGTTTTTGGTATGAGTGCCATTTTATTACTATTTTAATTCATTTTATTTCATTTTACTTTTTTATTTTTGTGATTATCATTATTAGTGTTGTTATTATTGTTACTATTTATTATTTTTAAAAATTTACTTGTGTATTTATGTATGTCTGTATCTTGGCTCCATATTTTGTAATTTGTGTCTTTTTTCTCTTTTTTTCTTAATTGTTTTTGTACAGCACTTTGAACAGTATAAACTGCATTTCAATGTGCTTTATAAATACATTTTACTTTACTTACTTTACTATCTTTTACTTGGTACATTCGGTATTCTGTTTCTCATTTCCTGATCTTCTTTACGTAACGCACATTCTCATTGTCCTGCCTAAGTCACTGTCAGTTGGTTTTTTGCAGCTGTGGTGTAAAAAGGACAAAAAGTCAAAATTACCAAGGAGGGGGCTGCGGACTGCAAAAGTGCCCAGTGTTGTTAGATATTTGACATTCTCTCTGCCGGTCATTTCTGGACAAAGAGGACAAAAAAGAAAAAGAGAGAGAAATATAATCCAGTGTGAAAAATGGGCCTTTTGTCAAAGACAACACACACATTGTCCCCCAGGCTCGTTTCGTGAAAGGCTATCTCGCCTGTAGCCACAGACTGCTTAAGGTGAGGAGGTTCATGGCACTTTTGAACCCAAAGGCTTTTCAGAACGTTTCCCTGTCTGTCTGTTGGCTTCCAGCCATCTCATCTACTTGCAATCAGCCACAGCACTCTGTCACCCCCAAAACATGCACAGTTGGAGGATTCGTAAAGCTTTTCAGAGTCAATAATCATTTACTGTACTATCAGATTCTGGAGTGCCTTGATAGTTGGGCTGCCAAGTGTTGTGACATAAAAACACCAACTAAATGAGAGTTCTTTGTCACATCACTGGGATCTCGCCCGTAACAATGGAAATGATACATATCAGTCACGTCATTCACCCACACTGCCTACTAGCCCCAGCGATCCACAGACATGCAATACCTGTTCACTTTAGGCAGCACGTGTTGGACCTCTCTCCGTCCCACTCCGTACCCCGTCCCTCCCCACGGCACTGCTGGGTCTGTTTACATAAGACCGGGGGCCCGGGGTTACGATCGCCGAGGTGCACGTCTGCTTCGCACTCTATCAACAGCCCGAGGCCCAAAAGCTGCTGTCAAACAGCTCAAGAGCTGTGGATCCTACTGAGCAGAAGAGGTGAAGGGCTAGACGCACCGTCTTCGGCTATGCAGTGTCTCTGTTCAACGTCTCCGGTAATTTAAGCCTAAAATTTTTGAGGAAAACATGTGGAGTCCTGTTCTTCTTCTTCGCAGTACCACAGAGTTGTGCCAGACAGAAGGATGCAGGCCAGGGTTCAGTGGCTAGTGTCAGGTTATAGTATCCTAATATGATAATATAATTTCACGCACACTCCTGCTCTTAAATTAGTCATTTGCTACTGCAGTCAGTCCTACACAATCCATGACAACACTGTGTAAAGCTACAGTTCTATCTTAGCTATGTATAAATGACCTATGGACTATGGGCATGTGAGTCTTTTAACAAAAAACATAGCTGTGTTTTCTGAGAGTCTATGTACAGTCATGCCACATACTCAAAGCTACCTTAAATTATACTGATGTGGATGATTTGATGCTAATCTGCATCTGCTTTGATGTAGCAATATTGCATGTCATTAATGGCAGCAATAGATCCGCAATGGGCTCGGCAGAGTCTGCGCCAAATTCCACGACGCCAAGACTCTCTGGTTTACTGCTTTCTCTCACCTCATGTCTCATGGTGCTGTGGGCTTAGACACATCTGAAACAGATTTATTGGAAGGAATCCTTCAGTCCTCCCTGACTCTCCCAGCAGTGAACGCACCTCTGCCTTCTCCATACACTTCTGTCCTCTCTGCGTGACGGATGACTTCCTCCCCTTCCTGCTGTCTGTGCTACTGTAAGGCCTTTGAAGTCTCAAACACACTGTACACCAACATCCCATGAGCACCTCTCCTGCTCACTAAGTGCAAGCAGGTTTTACAGACTGTGTTGATAAGATGCCTATACTCTGAAGTTTAAGAAAAAAAACTGTAAAAGGCGTGAAAATGTCTCAGAGTGCCTAAGGAAATGCTTGGTCACATCAGCGGATAAAAAGGTCTCACATATCCTTGGAGCATTTGAGACGTTGGGAAAGTTTCTTCCACAGGGATTGGCATATGTTTCAAAACCCCTCACTGAAAGACAGCCGATGAGAGCTAGCTAGATTGTTTCATTCTGGCAGTCTGGATGCACTTACTCCAGCTAGCCTGGCTAATCAGGCTAGTAATGGGGAAAATATAATAGTATACCAGGACAAGGGGATACTCAACAGTGCAAAAATTGACATTCACCATTCACTCTCAGACTGTTCTGTCCTGTTATGAAACATAAACACAGCAGGGATATAACATCCCTAAAAATACCTGTAGCCTTGTGAGCCAGAAAGTCATCTATAGGCCGTTTATTCAGAGTGTGTGTATGGGGAGGGGGTGCAATGAACAAAGTCTGTTGACAGTGATGAAGAACCCCACTGTCCTTAAAATGCTCTGGCGTGAGTTATGCTCCCTCTCTGGTTACTCTCATCCCCGAGTGTGCCGAAAGACTCCAGCATGCCACGGTAAACAGATGGTCATGTGATTTAGGGCGCGATGTGCCAGCAGTTGCTGGACTGGCCCACCGATGAGCCACATGTGCTCACATGATTTACAGGAGCTCAACAGGGAGCTCGCGCTACGATCTTCCCAGTCTCGCGTGTTTAAGCAGGACGGGACGTCTCTCCCCCCGCGAGCTGTCTGGAACGACATGTCATCGAGGCTTCCACATTTCATCGGATTGTGCAGAGGCGACACAGTAAACACTAAACACAACAACAATGTTGACTTTCTGTCACAGAGTTACAAACAGCTTGCCGACTTTGCTTTGATCAGTGGTTTGACCTAAACCCTCCTATAATCTTAAAAGACCTTCTGTCATCCAGTAGGCCTAATGCAGAGGTTTAGTAAAAACAGAACTGCAGCTTCTCCATATGGAAGCACAGCATTGTGATATAGACCTGTAGCTTAGGCTCAGTAATTTCAAGTGAGACAGACACTGCCATGAGTTGCTTCATTTATTTCCCCTAAGGGACTGATCCCACTTGACTTTTCTACCATAGCTGAGGTACTGTTTAGCATTTTCAGATTATTCAAATCACATTATTTTTGAGCATTTGAATCTTTTCCTGTTGATAGTTGGGCCTCTTATTCCAATTGTGCATTACTGATAAATATTACATAACATTATTATGTTATTATATTTTTATTTATTGCACAAACATGGGTGTATAACTTCTGACATTTCATGTTAAGAGTGGTGTATGAAATGGTGAGTATACCATAAGCAAGAGATTTTTGAATGCCTTGAAATGAGACCATAAAGGCACTCGTAAACCATCATCATTTTTTTTATTTGGCTATTAATGGCACCAAAGCAGAGAACTTATTTTATTTGTCTTCATATCCCCTCAACCGAACCTGACATTGACATGTAGTAGTCACAGTAAGTTAATATGTCAATGTCTTCACCATGTGCCCTTGATTTTTCACTCCACAACCTTAACCACCTTAATCAGGCCATCCACCCTTTATAGCGATTAACTGTGGCAGGTTTGAAACAGATCCTCCAACCGTATCCAGACAAACCCCACAAACAGTGTGCCGTAACGGTCGTAACCATGGACACACCCATAGGTCATGCATGAACAGACGAAAGGAAAACAATATGGCTTCCACCCATAGTGAACATAATGGGAGTCAAATATGGCTATGGGGCCTGTGATTATTTTTCAACAAAACACCCTTTGCTCTTAACCACACTCTCTGTGTTTTATTTCCCTTAAAAACATTGTTTTAATTGCTGTTGTTGGTGTTTGTTGATGTTTACCAATGTTCTTTGCTCTTGTGGTCTCACTAAACTATTCAGTGAATAATTTCCACACTCAAACACACACACAGCCAGCGGTTAACTCATACATCACAGACTACGATCTGGCACGGAGTGAAAGGCAGCGAAAAATAGCGAAAAATTCTGAGCCAGGCTTAATGAAGAACAGAGGAAAACACACTGGATTTGATGGTCCACTATCCAAGTGCCATGTTGGATTAATCTCTATGGTATGCTACCAGTTTGATAATGCCAAACACTCAAGCCACTAAGTCATACAAAATTGACACTATAAGATGAATTTTTTAATCACGTGAAGCAACCAAGATATCATGAGATTTTGATGCATGTCATTACATTTGATCTCAGAATTATATATAATAATGGATTTAGGCTGTATTGTATGATTTGCTGACCCTGAAGCACTACCTGAGACAGAACTTTTCCAGGTACATAGCAAAAATTGGAGTGTTACAATTTTAGGGTTGAAAATTTGGGAGTTAATTTCAACTCCCAAAGTGTAACTTTAACCCTTTTGGATTTAAATTGTGTCTAGAGTCTGGGTTATTTCACATTTTGAAAGTGTTCATTTTATGAAGAATGTGAAGCTATATAAACCCTCAATAGTGTTACAATCAACTCTGTGGGTGTCAATTCAACACTGGACTTTTTGCTGTGTAACCTACCAAACTGCTGAACACAACACAGCTGAAGCCAAGCAACCAGCAAGATCTGCCAAAGAAAGTAGACTAGCAATTTAGCCCATGTAGCCTGTGGATCCCTCAGCCCAACAACGGATGTCATTCACGGAAACACAAACTCACCATCACTGAGAGCAGCAGGCGTGGAGGGGCCGTGGAGGGTGACTCAGAGGGGAAACGATGACAGCGTCCACACAGGAGGGTCTGTCAGCGAGGGGGAGATAGGTCGTCATCTGCTCCTCATTACACCCGCCATGTCCGTCAGGAGTCGGCAGCTGATCCTCGATCAGGGCTGCTCGCGATCTGGCCCAGATCCGGCTCAGATGCGGGGACGGTGGTGGGGGTGAGGCCAGCGTCTGGGTCATTGTGGTGTCAGTTGCTATGTGTGTGGTCACTGTAAAGGGGACTTAAAAGCTTAATGTGCGCACCCTGCTAATCCCACTTGGCTATTTGAACTTAGCTACAGTATGTGGCTACTTTTTTATGCTTTTAGTGCATGACTCAGTGGTGACTTATCCTTGTTCAGTTAATGGTTGTGAACAAAAAGCTTTGCTGGTCAAAAATGCCATTGGCTAAAGCTTAGCAAATTAGATTTTATTGTCATATAAGTGACTGTTTTGGACTTGTAGTGGTTGTGGGCACTGTGGGTGATAGTGGTAAGAGGAATTTTGTGGATGAGCGGTCGAGCTACTTTTGGAATAATTCTTAGCACAATACAACTTGAAATCCTAGTGACTGTGGATATATATGGTGCTTTACACATGGACAGTTAGTGTACATTGGACTGGATAGTAAAGTTATGTCAGTGTGTCATTCAAAATAATTTCTGATTGGCATGTAGTAATTTATTCCAACTACATAAAAACTGACTTCCAAAGAAAAAAAAACAGAACAAGACCACACCTGTAGTGAAATTTTTGTTCTATTTTTATGTGGAGTTGTTTTTTTTTAAAGGATATTGCACAACAGCATAAACCTATACTATTGCAATGACTGTAATTACCGGTAAGTGAGATTTCCAGCAGTGATATTTTCCTGAATGTATTTTTTTTTCCATGAAGTAGTCTGCCAGACCCTTTGCCTGCTCTGGCGCATGTTCAGTTACGATCAATGGCTCTACAGCCAACATTTCAAAGAGGTCCTGTAATGGTATCACTGCATTTTTGATGATATACCTTTGCTGCCTCTACCATGTGTTTGCACTTATGTCCATCCAAAATGTTCACATCAGTTAAAATGAAAATAAAAGACCCACCACTCATGTAAAATGTGGCATATTCTGACCCGCAAGAGAAAAAAAAGAAGCCATGCTCACAAGTCTTCTACACATGGCTGGAGCAGATATGGCGGCGTAGTGTAACTCGGTAGACCTATTTAACTTCCAGATGTGTGTGTGCAGCATGCTCTGCGTCATATGTACACCCCCATTAACAGTAGGGGCATCAAGGCACCGCAGGCTCTGATTAGGCCACTGCGGCCCCACCAAGTGCCATCTGAGGTGCAGCACTGCTGAATGGCCCCCTGGCTGATTACAGAGTTTCCTGGCAAGCTCCAGCATCCAGGGCTGCCAAGATCAAGCCACCCAGTACACATGGTGAGAGAGAGAGAGAGAGAGAGAGAGAGAGAGAGAGAGAGAGAGAGAGAGAGAGAGAGACAGAGAGAGACAGAGAGAAAGAGAGAGAGAGAGAGAGAGAAAGAGAGAGAGACAGAGAGAGAAACCTAGAGAGAGAGAGACCTACAGTAGAGAGAAAGAGAGAGAGAGACAGAGACAGAGAGACCTAGATAGAGAGAGAAAGAGAGAGAGACAGAGAAAGAAAGAGAGAGAGAGACAGAGAGAGAGAGAGAGAAAGAGAGAGAGAGAGCGAGAGACAGAGAGAAAGAAAGAGAGCGTGAGCAGGGCTCCTTGGCACAAACATCACGCCGCTTATCAGTCTAGGGCCGTGTTTTTCTCTGTTCAAACTTGCAGCCGCAAATGAGAATGCAAATGGAGAAAATCACCTCTTGCCTTCATTCTCACTGAGAAAATGAGATCATGATTACCATGGTTCAAGGGTCTAACATTTTACTTGCACGGAGCTACTGTTAGTTTGGCCCCAGAGGTTTCTTAAAGGCACACCCTAATTCTCATGCCCTATTCCTTTTGACTTTATGAGAGTTGCTGAAGACACATGAAAGACATAAAGGTGGCCTCTATATCATCATCAGCAGCAGCAGCACCTGCATCTATTTAGGCCTGTCCGCCTTATCATAAACTCCCAAACCACATTTGACATCTATTAACTCTGCCTCTGCCCCATATGTGCCTGACTGCTGCATTTTTCCCCACCAGTCCAGGGGCAAGGTTACTGCGGGGTGTGTGCAAAACAAAATAATAACTACTTCTTAATAAGCATTTATTTTGCATTTGTTAACTCTTACTTAACACTTTGTTCATCATTTGGTAACCATTTGATTTTACACCATTTCTCATCAGTAGATCATTTATAAGCATACCGACACAAACATCTGTCTGGATGTCGGTTGGCTATCTGTCTGCATGTCTGACTGTTTGTCTTTATGCTATCTGCTACCTGTCTCTCAGCCTGATGCCTTTCTGTCCATCTGTCTGTCACCTTCTTTACCTGTGTTATCATTTGTAGAAATGTTTATTAATAATTTACTGATGAGAAATAGTGTAAAAATAACAGTTACCAAATGATGAATAAAGTGAAAAAAGTAAGAGTAAGACTTAAAACATGCAAAATAAATGCTTATTAGGAAGTAGCCTAGTTATTATAAAGTTTTACCAAAAAAAGTACAGACAAAGAGAGTTATCACAGGGAGAAATTATAGCACCTGTGGGTTGTCTAAGACAATAGAACAGCACATGGTACAGCACCCCAGACAAAATGTCTATTTTTGATTGAATTTGGCAGTGAGAGGGTTGGCAGGGAGAGAGAGGGGGGCAGGCCCAAAACAGCCACTCCGAGTGATTTTAGTGAATAAGGGTTAAATGAGATAAATGGCAGGGTAGTGGGTATGCTAAATTACAACACTGGCTGAAATGAAATGCAGTGTGGAAAAAGACGTCAGTGGAACTGTGGTCCACGTGAGATTGAATGGAGGCAAATAGTATTTCCAGTGCTTTGTGTGCTATGGGGTCTGTGTGACACTGATATATGAAGCAAAAGTGCACAAATCCCTAAGAAATAAAAACGTAAATGAAATGTACAGTCTGCACTTCATTTAGAATCTCTCTTAGGGGATACTGACACAGAGTGCATTTTTATCTTATTGAAAACAGTCAGTCATTGAAAATTGGACTTTGAGAAAGTCCAAGCCTCCATTTGTAACTTTGCTTTTTCAGCTCCATAGTTCGTTTGTAGTTCGTTTTCTTTTTTCCCCTTTATGGGAATCTCGTGTGTGTATGTGTTTGTGTCTTTCTGTGCCACATGTTTTTTAACGCTGTTGCCTAAGGGCACATCTTAAGCACTGTCAGTCATGCCTAATCTGTCCATAGCCCTAAACTATGAATAAATGTGTGGGTAGGTGCAGGACACACGATCCCACACACACCAGATTTCAAAGACAGATTGAATTGCAGGGTGTGATTCCACATATTTGACTGCATTTAAGGGATTTGAGCTGGATTATGTGAAGGTGGTACAACCTAACTGACATTTTCCAAACAGCTGAAAAGAATGTCATCTTTCCTCACCTCCAGTTTTACATAAGATCAAGGACGCTCGTTTCTCAAAAAAATACTTTGTTGTAAAAATACTTTCCTTTACTATGCTTTCTTCTGCCACGAGGGAACCATCTTATAAATTTAAAAAAAGTCACAATATTTCAGTTTTACTTAAGATCAAGGAAGCTTGTTTCTCAAAAATTACTTTGTTGTAAAATACTTTCCTTTACTATGCTTTCTTCTGCCATGAGGGAACCATCTCATAAATAAAAAAAAATGTCACAATAATTCAGTAGGCTAAACAATCTGGACCAAATTATGGATAACAAATGACTTTCTTTCATATTTACAGCTTGTTTTTTTTTTTGTCCTTCACTCGGATACATAAAGTCTCTGCTGCAGCATTTCGCGATGGGCGCAAGTGGGTAGCTTACTTCATAGGATCGGCATGGGTGCTCCGGCTCGAGCGCAGAGGGATTTGTGACTGTGAGAAGCCATGCGAGGAATGCCAATAATTGCTGTTGTCTCCGCGTCTCTGCCATTCTGGCTCCGGACACTATTTTAAGAGGGTCACATCTGCACTCTTTACGACTCGAGCCCTCGGTCCGAACACAACCATAACAGAGCCACCACTGACCGCAATTCCACTGCACAGCCTCTGGCCACTGTAGGACGTTCAAAGGGTAACTTTTTACAGAGCCATTTACTGAGGAATTTATTTATGCCCATGCATGTACAATAAGAGGCTTACCTGGCTCATACAGGTCTTGGAAACAGCATACATGGAATTTATGATGGAACATTATGATGAATGTTTAGAATGTTGTTGTGAAAATATTTCACAACCAGCTGAAGTCATAAACCCAATGTGGACTGGTTTTCAGCAGGTCTTTGAAATAAGAGCAAATGATGAAAAGTGATGCACAGTGGAGTCTGTGCTTTTCAGCAGGCTGCTCCAACAGGCACTAGGACCTGTGGCTTCTCCTGGGCTTGGGGGTGGGTGGGGGGTGTGGGGTGTTCAGAGGAGGGGGACTCCCCTGTCTGACTTTCAGAACAATCAATTTCTCAACAAGTGCAGAAGTCAGGCTGAAGTGGATGTTGGGGGAAAACTCTACCAGCTCTTTACCTGGACTTTTGGGCTTTTCTGTGTGAACCTTGTGGATTTACTGAAGGATATTTTTCACTCTTGGATCTCAAACTGATAACTGGAGGCACAAGGGCTCAGAACTAAGGTGAGAGAGTTTCATTTTTTTTGCTTTTAATTGATTGAGTTTGTCTGCTTTTGTTAGCTTTGGGATATAGATCGGTTGTTCTGTCAAGAGGAGACCCATTGATCCCATTGATTTTACCTGTCAGCCAGTCAACCTCAGGGCAGCTCCCATGCCCCTCAATAAACGACAATCATGTTCTCACTGAAGGGAAGACTGGTGTACTGGGTTATTACCTTAGAGTATCACAACATTTAGCTCTGGCTCCTTAAAACACTGAATTATGAGATGCCCTACTTTGACTTTTAAATAGTGTGTTAACACTTTACTTTAAACTTTGACATCTGTCTATTGCATGCATGAAGTTTATGTGTTATAAGAAGGCAGATATTCCTTTTCTCATAGGAGAAAAGAGAGGGAGAAGGTAAAGTGGTGCTACACCGGTCTGGGTTGTTACTCTGAGGTCAGAAACTTTCTCTCTGACTCCTATAAAACAGTAGTGTATAAGACACCACTGCAAGACTGTAAGACAAGAAGAAATAAAACATTAAGAAGGTGAGTTTAATGCAACAATCATAATTATGTCTTTCTTTTTCATTTGTTAGTCCCATACATTATATTATATTATATTATATTATATTATATTATATTATATTATATTATATTATATTATATTATATTATATTATATTATATTATATTATATTATATTATATTATATGTACAGACTTGTCTGAAGTAATTCTCCGACACTGGACATGATGAGGGTAGTAAAAGTGGTTGGTGGGACCACAAACCTCTGGTGGTAGCCCAGCCATCTCATTTGCTGCCCCAGGGGACAGACAACCTCGCCCCCCACAAAACATCTAACTTATTACACCCCCCCCCTCCTCCCCATACACCCTTAGACACACACACACACACACACACACACACACACCCCACCCTCCCCCAACGCTGCACCTCAGGCTCATCAGATTACACTAGCCACAACCCTACCCTCTTACTCTCACTCTACTACACTGGCGCCTCATGTTACGGGCTGTGTGTGTGTGTGTGTGTGTGTGTGTGTGTGTGTGTGTGTGTGTGTGTGTGTGTGTGTGTAGGGATGTGTGCCTGAGCAGTCGAATGTGTGGAGCTTATCGTAGCTAAACTCAGTTGTCAGGTTGACGCATTAGCACTCGCGGGGGGAAGCCTGATTAGAGTTGAGTCAAAAAGTAAGCAAGCCCACAACATTTGATAGCAATTCATCACACTGTGCTTCTCATATTAGTGTGAAGAACACGGGCCAGATTTCGTTTTGACACTCAATGGGGCACATAACTCTGTGATGAGCTAAGCCCAAACATTTGTGGAAGAACTTTATCAAAAATAGTTTAAACCTGGAAAGAATGTAGATTTTCCTCAGACGTCTGGCCGAGTGAGACATGACGTAATGTACAGGCATTAAGCAAGGAATTTTCTGGAAATCCTGACACATCCACCCAAAGAGCCACCACCATGTCTCAGAAATGAATTCCTATTTATGAGGATATTGTTTATTTAATGTACCATATCAAACAGCTTTCACCAAGCACGTATTAGTGGGTGGCATGGCTTCGTCTGCAGCTGCCGTATGACTCTGTTTTGGGTTGGTTTAAGCGCTTGAAGGCAAAGGGTACACCGGTTCATTTTGTCACTTTAAACTGTCAGTGTGATCCGTGTTCACAATCCCACCCATGTCTCTACTCTAACTGCTCTACATGCCCAGGGGTGGGTTCAGGCACTTGTCTCATTCATGTTTCGCACACACACAGCACAAGCATGGCCAATTGCAGGAGTCAATGGAGCCCTGAGGTGTCACTCATCCGTTCTAGCCCATGTGTGTGTTTTGGTTAGTCCACAGAACCACCTTCTCTCTGAGGTTTCCTTTTTCTGTTCTCTCTCTCTCTGTTTTTTTTCTGTTCTCCACAAGTTTTGCTTACCTGAAACATCTGTTTTAGTGGGTACTATGAACAGGTCCCCAGAGACTGGTAATCTAGTGCCCTGCCCCCCTGCCCTGCCCCCCTAGGCCCTCCTGTGGGGTGGCCAAAGCCCCCGCGGGGCCTGCCTCCTACAGATCCCTGGATTAGCGTCAAAGGAGGGGGACCCGGCCACGCACACAAAAAGAATACTGTGGCTTGACAGCAACCATACAAAAATAAATACCAGACCCAGAGACTGAGTGTTGATTGTCCCCCTCCTGCAGACTTAATACAAGTGAACAGCTGAATGTGTGTGCTGCAGTAATGGTTTCAAGGAGTGCTGGAAATGAGTCTTTGAAGACAAACAAAAAACACCTTTGTTTTTGCTTGTACACTTCTCTGGCCAAAGTTGTCAGATGTGTTTCATTTCAAGGATGTCTTTGTCATCCTTCTCCAACCACTGACTAGAGAAACATTTCAAAACAGAGAAAAAACAGTGTTTCTCCTCTGTTGTTCCTCTGCAGCTCTTTTCGTAATCACCTCTTTCAAGATTAAATTGAAACACGTTCATTCAATTTTCACTAGCTAAATTTTTTTTTTTTTTTCAATTTTACCTTGTCATAACTTCATTTTTTTCTGATATGTCACAAATCATAGCTACACTACACAAAAACCAGTGAATAGCTTGTGCTTCATGTGTCATGGCTGTTAAAATAGGCCTTTAGCAGCTTAAAAGGAGAATATGGTGACTGGAATGCAAACCGACATTCTTCACATTCTTGCATTTCGCTGTCTACTTTTTTCTGTAATGTATTCTAGTGGTTTTGGGCTAAGCAGGAAGTGTGGCCTTTTTGTAGGACACTCTATACATCATGGAGCACTGAGTGAATGTTGGGAGACAGATAGTTATTACGTCATTTGCAAAGCATGAAAGCCATTATGATAATTATTTCCGAAACGATCTGAAGCATGACCACAGTAGATAGTAACTGCCAAATGGCATAATTTTGGGTTGTCAATTGTTTTCTTCGACCCTACATATATATGGATGTGATCTCATATCTCTGAGGATGTTGCCTCAACTGGCAGTCTCACATTTTTCCAGACATTTTGCAGACAACTTTAATTCCAACAGCAGACACCTGCCATAACACTTGCATTGGCGCGTGGAGACCAAGAGCATCACGTTTCACAGCTTTCATGTCTGTCTAACTGCACTGTTAAAGACATAGTCTGTAGCTCAGCCAAACTACGCCTCTCTCTTCCTCCATTGTGAAGCAAGATGTTGATTGGTCTAAATTGTTTGTGATCTGAGTATGTTTCCAATTTACAGAGCTAGGACTGTACGAACACAGTTTAGAAAGCACACTGTGTGCATAGGGAGGGCAATGCGAAATCTTATACAGGATCATGTACTACAATGAGAGCAGTGTGACATAGTGAATTGTGATAAGTGATAGTGTGGTAATCACTTCTACCTGCATACCAGCATTTAAATTTGAACACATGCAAGGTCATAGCATCAATGTGCTGTTACATACTCATACCACATCTTTGGTACTGGACTGAATGGTAAACACAGTGACATGAGTGTGTTTTTAATGCATTGCAGCACTATCAGATCTAATGACAGTTAGGCTCCCAGGCATCCATTTTCAATCCAGTTCTTGCTGCCTGTTCAAAGGATGTCCCTACTTGTCCCCAGTGGAGAGAATTCTCATTTCAAAGCATCTGACTTCCAATGCCACATCTTAGCAGGGTTAGGTTTTTAGAGGACAAACAGCTTTGAGACCCTGAGCTTTAAAAAAAAGGCCCATCATAGCAGTAGACAAAATTCCATCCATTCCGACCTCGGCCACGGCCAGTCATTGTAACAAAGTTTAGTTGTGTGTGGTGGCTGTAGTGGAGTGATTAATGGGTTGTGTTTCGTCTGGTCTAGTATAGGGAAATTTCGTCATCAGTCTCAACACTCTGGGAACCAATGGGGATTAATGATTTGTTGATACACCTCCAGCCAGTAAGATAACCATGTTCCAGTTCTGCAATTGCAGAGAATATAACAAAATAAAGATTCAAGTCAGACTCTCCCGGGTAACATCTATGAGAGAGCCTCTTGGACTGTGTGATAGTGAAATGTGTTTTCACAGCCTGTCACTGTTAAATTGCTAAATTTGAGCGCTTGTTTGTGTGTGTGTGTGTGTGTGTGTGTGTGTGTGTGTGTGTGTGTGTGTGTGTGTGTGTGTCTGTGTGTCTGTGTGTCTGTGTTTCGGCATGTCTGTGTGTGTGTGGGTGGCATGTGAATTAATACATGTAAATAGAGAGAGGGTAGGAGGTGACAATGCTATTAAAGAAGATATTCTTATCACAATCTGCTTTAGGTTTGTAAATATGACAAGGAATAATGTCTAAAAACATTACTTATTGAGCATTCTTATATGACAGTAAGTTATATTGTTATACACTAAACAATACCAATCTGACCGCCTATTGATAACACAACACCAGGTGTTTGTTCAAGTGGTGAAGGACATTACCACAAGCAACTGGGGACAAAAGCCTCCCACATTTGCACAAGAGCCAGGTTTTCTTAGAACACTTCTGTTTATAATCAGTCATTAATCATACTCTCACACTCTCATGATATCACTCAGTTCTGGCCAACTTTTTAAAAGATGATATATTGTCCTTTTTTTTTTTTCATTTGAGTAAACGTAACAGAGTGTTAACAGAGTGTGTGGTGGTTTAGTCTGTGTGTGTTCCTCTACATATCTGCAGCTTGTGTATGTCCTGTTTTTGTAAGTCGCTTTGGATAAAAGCATCTGCTAAGTGTAATGTAATGTAATGTGGTTGTGTCCACATGTTAAGTGATGCGACTTTCAAACACCTAGGAACATGCGGTTCTGTCTTATCTCACATACTCACCATGTGATAAAACTTCTGTGTAGTAATGTGATTATCCGATGGAATAAACACCTCTGCTATGCTGGTCTGAGTCACTAAACTGAAGCCCATGAGTCCGGCCACTGTGCTCCACTTGGTGCTATGACCCCCTTTGCCTTGTAAACAAGACCTAAAGTAAACATCACACTTTGCCCTCGCAGAAGCACTAAAAAAGTAACTGACGAGTGTAATAGACTTAGCAGGTCGCTCTCCAGTGGCTCTCGTGACTGATGGGGCAGATGTCGGGCCAAGCCAGGATGCCGTTTGTGTTTCTTGTTAAAATGTCATCTTTTAATGGGCCCTGGAAGTGCCAGGCCTCAGATATTCACAGACATTTAAGTGCTCTGTGCTTTGTTTGGGTAAACAGGTCTTCTCGGAAGAAGCAGGGCGCCTCCCCTCTCCTCTCTCCTCTCATCTCGTGCAGAACATGTAGCACGAGAGAGAGAGAGAGAGAGAGAGAGAGAGAGACAGTGAATTTTAAGAAAACACAACATGGAGAACTCACACGCACTATATATCACCTACCTCTAAAGGAAGCGGTTTATTTTACTTGCAGAGGAGCAATCATCTCAGATGTTCCCCATGCACAGATTTATGCATGTCATCTAAACTTTGGATCTAATTTCAATATTTAGAGGAACTGTAGACAGCTGTATACAGTGCCGAGAGACATAATGTAAATCTGCACATCTGCTCAGGAGGACCTGGCGAAAAACAACGCCCGACCGACTCCCTCCACATACTCCCCCAAAAACCAGCATTTTTCTCCCAACAAAGATTTGATTGCCCCTAAGCTATGTGGAATGTATATTTTTCTCAACCTACCTCTGTAACATGAGTAGGGGTCATTAGCGCATTCTTTCTGAAGCAAATCGGAAATCAGGCCACGGCCTAATGATCCGCATTAGATGAGTAAGCCACTGAACTATGTCATTTGGTCATCTGCTACATGGGCTTCGCTTTCCAACGGGCATCACACTCAGCATGGTACTTAATGTGTTAGCGATTAGAGGACCTGCAAAGTTCAGGTTCTGGGTCGAGCAATTACAATAAATATTTCCCTACAAACGGCAACAGTTACAGAGTGGGTGACAACCTGTCTTTTGTGGTGCACCATCGAAGCCTTTGGTGTTATTGATGACCATTTAGTATTGACAATCTGAATGTAATGGTAAAATTGACAAATTGACAAATTCCAAATGCAGGAGCATTGTACTGTACTAGCCTGGTAAACCAACCCCTCGTACCACACTTCATTTCGTACAGAGGGTCTGGCTGTGCTGCATTGAGAAACGTTTTCTTCTTGGAAGTGTAGACTCTACGGAAGTTTAAATTGAGTACCTCTGCTTTTACCCAATCGCTAACGTCTGGTCGTGACATATGCAATTAGCCTGGCTATAAGCCTGTCTACACACTACAATTCAAATGTATCACACAAAGTCGACCTCATTACTGCCGAAAACTTGGTCTGTTCGCTGATTGGTCCAGCAAAATGCTGCTTGAGAAAACCATGTCAATGGAAACCACAGCCAGACCCTCTGTACAAAATCAACTGTAGTACAAGGGGCTGGATTACCAGACTAGCATTGTACTATGAACCAACAATCTTTAATTTGGTGTCCTCATTGGTGTCACCATGTGAGAACATTGTTTCTTTATACCTCCACAGGCCAAAAGCTATATTCGGCAGTCAACAGACCCACTGGCACTTCTCAAGACCAGCACAAGACCAGTTTACATTGCTGTCCTCCAATGAACTCTTGCTTGTTGACTTTCTGTCACTGTAAAAGAATGATTTGGAGGCTGATAGCTAAAGTGTTTATTCTAACGAAACGAGACATTCAGACAACCTAGTGGTTTCAAGACATTCCCTTCATTTTATGGATGTCTGACGCTTCTCATTTGAGCTTGTAAAAAAGCGGCTACACCTGCCAGACCTGTATAAATACATGTTTGTCTTTGAGAGCCATTACAGTACACTCACCAAAGACATGGCCCCTGCGTCACACCTCAGCAATTAGAGCTGCTACAAGGGGTCAAGCCTGTGATGGGGACACAATCTCTAGAATCAGCAGATGCTCTGGACACGTTCCCACTTCCACAACACAGTTAAAGTGTCCTGGGACATGTGTGGGTGAGGCTGTGTTTGATTTACCTCCTGACACTAATGGGCAGGATTCTGCCAAAGAATTCCAGCATACCTGCACTCTCTCAGGACAGGAAGCAGTGACAATGGACCACGTTATGTCATTTACCAGAGAACCCGAAAATATGCATTGGCCGGGAAACTCTAGATAATGATCATCAATTGGCCATTTCATGAGAAGAAACAGGCGCGCTGTCAGGTATACAGCGATGAGCCCAAACAGCTCTGCAGTGTCAGAACTATTATCCTGTTTCCATACCATCTGGGAATGCTGACCGGAGGGCGAGAGAACGTAAGCTCCATAGGAGGATTCCAAGCATGCTGAGGCTGGAATCTGAACAGCAGCACTTGAGAGAGAGAGAGAGAGAGAGAGAGAGAGAGAGAGAGAGAGAGAGAAGAGAGAGAAGTATTTCACTAGAGGTTTTATATTGAAGTTGTCATTTCCTCTCCTGGGAACAACAACTAGAAAGTGAATGAAAAGAAAGAAATCAACATTCTTTGTTTTTTTTTCTCTGGTGACAGTTTGTAATTTAATTTCCAACTCCCACTGAAACATAATCAATTTCACATCAGTTTCAAATTCCCTTAGCGACATGTGTAACACTAAAAACATCATTGAAATTGGAAACCCTGTGAACATTATGCAAGCTGTTTGTACTTCATGACTTTAATGTCTTTGTTTTGACATGTCTCAAAGTCGGTGTGTTATGTTCCCCATTACCATTGAGATCCACCCATGTTAAACTTTTACGGGACATATCTGCCATCTGACACATCAAGTGTTGAGAACATAATTATTCCTGGTGTGATCCCTAAATCCATTCACTCATTACTGCAGCAAACAACACATTAAGCTTTCTGTCTTCCTTAACCCTAAAATGACAGATCGTCTTTTACTATTATTTTTGGATTGGTTTGGGTTTCATTTTATCACCTATCGCATCAGAGATTGCACTCTTCTGAGCTGTTTAGAAATGTTTGTATTTTCTAGTCTGATGTTATGTCAGCCAAAAGGATGCGACACCATTTTAATGTCCTTGTGAGACAGACATGAATAGACCCAAAATATATGTCAGTTGTGAGCATTTCATTTGTGCGTATGTCAGTTGTGAGCAGGATTCAGTACCTACAATCCAATACTACATATTCCAAATCGCCTGGTTCTATATGTGTGGTTAATACAGGTAATTTTAATAATCTACTCCTTGATTTGGCTGAAGAAACATGCTAATTACAATCAGCTAATGTAGTGAATGGCTGGAACAAGTCTGTGGTACTGTTCTTCCTCCTTTAAAGCCAGGTTGTCTGTCACTGCAGTTAAACACATCTAAACACACTGTACCAACCCCCTCCTAGAGAAATGAAAGGAACGTCCCGGGGGGGTGCTTGTTATCTGTCTACACTGCAGGTGGTGCAGGGGATGCTCATGTTGACAGATCCTAACATCGCCGTCCAGCCAAACAAAACTGTTTATCCACATGGCCTGTGTCCATATAGCCAGCCTGTGACAGTTCCTTAAGAGATCCTTGAAAAATGTGTAACGATCGCTGATAAGACATGGGTGATCAATCTTTCACACACCCTCATATTGTCTTTGTTCTCTCCGGTGTCACCACTGGGGCTGCTGTGTGTTTGTGTGTGTGTGTGTGTGTGTGTTTTATCACATGAGCAGTGTTTACCTGCAGATATCCATCTGTCAAACATGGGTAGGGAGGCATGTTAGGGTCATGGGAATCCTGAGACAGCTCTCATTTTTTTAACAGAGGGTGATGATGGAAAATAAATAGCTTCCTCTTTATCACGTTTGTTTTTGTAACATGAAGCACATGTCTCTTGTCAAACTTCTGATGTGGTCTGTTTTCAATTTTAATGCCACTGTCTCTGGGGTAGCCTTTTTTTTAGATAACCGAATGAAGATGCACTCACGAAATGATCTGATATGTCAGATGCAGTTAGCAGGGGAAGCGTTGTCAAAACATCAGAGAGGTTTAATCTCTTGTGAAGCGGAAAGTGGAAAATTTTAAAATGATACTTTAATTCAATATCATGTTATTACGATTGCTATTACGATTGCTTATCTTAAGTGAATTCTTTACGCAACACGAATTGCTATCACAGATACCACAGAAAAGGCTTGTGACACTCTTATGTAGTCTCATGCATGCTGTTAACAATGTGAGAGTGCAAAGACTTCACCCTTGCACTATGTGCGTGGTACCAAGTCTTTTCTCAGCACTGGAGATCTGCCTATTGTAATTTTACAGCAATTAGTTCCAGCAACTCAGGGGCTCATTTAGTACCCGGTCCATTCTTGCACTTGGAGGTCTTTGCTTTGCCCTTTGGCAGCGTTTGTTTTCTTTGTTGTTCTTTTTTTTTTTTTTTTAAATAGTAGCAAAGCACCTGTAATTTAATGACAAATTAAGGTTTTGGTTCAGAGCACAGAATGCAGAATATAACATAGTATTCTAAACGTTTCCAGAGTTCCACACAGGTGTTGTGGTGGAACTGCGGTATGTCAACACTGAAAGAATGAAGGTTGTGTGCCACAAGTCCATTTCACACCCATTACAGACGTCAGAGGCCTAAACCTGACCACTGCAATGGCAGCTGTGGCCTACTGCTTAGGGCCACGGCCTTGAATCCGAAGGGTTGCGGGTTCAATCCCCAACGAGCATGGCTGAAATGCCCTTGAGCAAGGCACCTAACCGCCCCCTGGGTGCTGCTGCAGCCCATTGCTCCTGGTTAGTGCCTGCTTCAGTGTGTGCTTCACTAATCCAGGAATTGGGATAAATGGAGAAAAACAATTTCCCCTCAAGGGATCAATAAAATAAATAAGCTAATACTAGGGTTTGTAGCTCTGCAGCCACAGTTCTATTTACAGTAAGTTGACACTGCATAGTAGTGACATTTGTTTCATGTTAGTAACCGCTCTGGCAAGAACCCATGTAAAGGTCAACATTTCACATTGAAACATTGCGATTCAGTACAAGATCTTCATCTGTAAGCCAATGTGATTACCCTGTTGGAGTATATTTTGCAACAACAACCTGTTGGTTGTAGATCTATGGCATCCCTTAGTTACAGTGCAGCTGTTTTAATCCAGCCAAGAAGCATGTTTTTTTCTGTCATTTGGTTCACCATAGTGCAATAATATTATGCTGTGTTTATTTCAAGGTCTTGATGTGATTTAGTGTAAGCCTCTAAAAATAATGTTGACTAAAGTTTGTAAATTGGCAGAATAATCCCTGTGAGCTGTGGGACATAAGCAGAAAGAAGCGTAAGACTTGTAATGGGAATCCTGCGCCGTCTGGACTTAGGAGGGTTTGGATGAACGGAGTGGGAAATAGGCCCTGCCAGACGTGTCTTTTGTGTTTCATTGCAGTGATTTATGTTCTCTTCACTTCTTGTTTTCCTAGTGTTTTATGCTTGTAATCACACACGCTCAATAAATGTCTCGTACTTCAAAACTCTCACTGAACATACTGCTCTCAAGAGGTCACACATTTGCGTTTTAATGTCTGAAACAGCATTCCGGCTTTACATAATTGCTTTTGTGCATTTCTGACCAAAATTAAAAACTCTCAGAACAAACATCCATCTTGATATACTGTTGTCTTCCTCAAATTCATTCCCAGGATTTTAATTCATGTGAATGAAAGGTGCCAAGGTTATTCGGGTCAATCTAATCATTGTTTTACTCTGCATGCTGCTGAGATATTTTTCAAGGTTGTGAGGCCTTGTTGGCTTGAAACTGTTGTCAGGGACAAGATAGATAATCGTCAGTAGTTTGGACGAACATGAATTAGAGAAGTACAGTTACAAGGAAATTGAAATACATGTAATACATGCACTTTCTGGTTATGTATTTGTATTGACACCCTGAACACACATTTTGACTGACCTGGTTTTAGGCCAGAACAAAAGGTCTTCATTTTGATGTCATATTCATCGATTTAAACATTTATCATTGAGAAATTAACATATGATTTTGAGCAAGCAATGTACTCTTGCTGGTCAACCATTGTATGTTGCTGTTTGTACTGTATGGATTGTCTGAAGAAATGCACTTACTGTTTTGAAGATGTCAAGAATGATTTTAGTGAAGATGTATTTCCCCAGGGTGAATTGCACAAGCCAAATGGCATTTCTCTCTCTCTGCATCCTTGCATGTTTTCATACAAACTAAAAAGGACTCTGAAACCGCAGCATGTGGCCTTTGTTATCCTTATCCTTCCCCAGCACCACTTGCATAAATCATGTGCACCACTACTGTCGTTTTGAAGGACCACACAATGATGTAAAAACATAGATGTGCCCTGGCGGATACTCCAAGGAGGAAACACTTTTATTCACTCGTTGACTTTTCCTCAGATAATAATTTCTGCTCGTGCTGTATCCGTGTCTCAATTAGCAGTGATGTTCTTCCTCAAGAATGTCCTCCCACTCTATCACACCTGTTTTCGGAAAAAACGAGCGAGATTAACAGCAGCTAGCTACAGCCTGGCGTGACTATGTTTCATGTGCAAACTCCTCAATGCTTCCCATGCAGTGCAATATACAATGTGCAAGTCAAACAAATAGAGATTTAAGTATCAGCCATGACTTGCTGCGGAAATTATGGGGTGTGTGTGTTACCTCTACAGCTTGAGTTCTGGCTGTAATAATTTAAGAAGCAAAGGTTGTAACTTTAATGTCTTTTTTGTGCATAGAGCCCATTATATATTAAGTGAATGTTTGGCTTTGCAAACACGTGTTCCCTTGAAAATACCTTGCCAACTACTGTACATTCCTCTGACTATCCCGTTAACGAATGCCGTTCTTACAGTAAATTATACCATTTCCAGAGGAAAGTGCAATCAATCAAAAAGGATATGACATGTTGAAGGAATTCTTGTATGAATTATATCCACATACATGTAAAGACAGAGGTGGTTGATCAATTATGCATGACTCACAAAGTGAAATCAGAAACCATCGGAAATTGATCTATTCTTTAAAGTACACTTATACAAATATATTTGTTTTTTAGTTAGTTAGTTAGTTGGTTGGTTGGTTGCCTGGTGCCAAAGTACTTTGAGGGTGGAGTAAGGCCCTGTTGCCAAATCTTTAGAAAAAGCACAGAGGAATGCCGTGATAAGGAAAAATATGAAAATGGTACAGGAAATTATGAAACAGCCAAGAAGTGAATGTATCCCCAATGCTACCAGGAAAAGGATAGAGGGGGACTTAATACGTTAGACTTAGAGCTCATGCTATGCTTGTATACAGACTTTATTGGTGTGCTCATTATTTAAGCATTCCCAGTGCGCAAGGAATAGCACTCACACTACGTGACAACTCTAAATTCATTAGGCCGACCGGATATCTTCTGTGGCTTTCTGTCTTGGTGCTCACGCTAATGATGTGTTTTTCTAGGCACACATGTTTGTCTCACCACTAAGTACACTTGCCTCCCATGGAATGCTGTCAGGTAATGCTAACTCTGCTCTTGTGGGGAAGGACAGATGGTCAGCTTCCAGTGCTAATGCTACAGCTAAATCAGTAAAGCATCGTAAACGCTTAGCTATTTCTTCTTTAAAACTATGTATGGGAGAAATGGGTTGAAATCATAGTTCCCCATCTAACACAAACACACATAGACAGTGTTACCATACTTAGAGAAACCTCTAAGTAAACACAATGTAAATATAGGCTAAACCTGCAAACTTATGAAACCACTGCAAGAGCTTACAACACAGTTGTAGAGAAGCTCCAAAATATTCCTCTTCCTCTGTCCGTCTCGCGCTGTTCGCTCGCTGAATGGCTTCTAGTCGGGGGCAAAACAAAGCGAGGGCTTCATGTGTGCAGCAAACGGCCCCGCATGACTGGCCTGAGAGCTCGGCCCGAGCGTCGCCATTCAAAAGCCTGTCGCTGGCCCCTGACAGAAGGCCACTGTTGGCCATGGCCACTGTCTAAATAAGCATATCCTATTACCCGCACAGAGTGCTGGCCCATTGTGGTTGTGCGACCATATGACAGGCATCAGCAGGGTCCCCCCCCCCCCCCCCCCAAAAAATCGCACCGGAAG
Source organism: Coilia nasus (assembly GCA_027475355.1). NCBI lineage: Eukaryota > Metazoa > Chordata > Actinopteri > Clupeiformes > Engraulidae > Coilia > Coilia nasus. The sequence continues at coordinate 18,932,009 of CM050211.1, forward strand.
CCAACAGCAGACTAATTTTCCAGGCAGTCGTTTTAGGGTTGTGCTCCAACAGGATTTGTTAAATTGGATCAATTAGAGTAATGACTTGCTATGTGATTCACAGGCAGCAAATCAGACGTTTTCCTTATTTGAAGCTCTTTTACTTGGATCATTTGGCACGCAACGTGGTTTCCATACAAACAACATTTAATTTTTTTTTTATATAAAACTGCAGTGTTACGTGATCTATGCAGCTATTTCAAAACAGTTCAAAACATCCATTCTCAATTGAGCTACTTCAGTTAAGGTTCAAATAGGTCACACGTGTCAAATAGCACTATGGTCATAGCTTTCATAGGTTCTTTCTGAACATACTTGAAAGATTTTTTGAATTTTGTATGGCTCTTAAATCTTCATGTCATCTTTTGGTAAAAAATGCATTCATGTTTTATTCACCTCAAAAAGAAAAGGTTTTGTTCATGAAGAACCTAGGAGTAGCCCTGTCCTGTAGAATGGTGATTTATAAAAGAGACATCTGCTGCTTGAAAGCACAAGTATTGTTATGGAAATTCTAAATGCAATGAGTCACATTTGGAACCATCCACCAGCTAATTGTTCAGCTCAGTGGTTAATCTTTCAATACCCGCTGCCTTGATTCACACTATATTACAAGCTTTGTTAAATTGTTTTTGGTGATGTCTGTCTTTGACAGGTCTGGCATTCAAGAAAAGAAAGGGTTCTGATGACCTGAAAGACCAGCCACTTTGGGAATCCATTAGAGGAGGGTATAACTAAACCTTCAGATCCTTACTGGCTCTCTGCTTTGGTAAGATCAGGACAGCGAAGCCATTCACACTGAATGCATGCCAAGTGTTAAAAGTCTTAAATGCCAAGTGTTAAAAAAGACATGGGGAGTGCTTTGGAACTACCCAGATCAACGCTTAAATATGTCTCATGTATAGACTGATCCAGATGAGCTGTTCTGAGGCATTGGGGGTAATTATGAGGTATCTTCTCCAGTGCATTCTGCCTCAGGTCAAACATGTCAGTCAGACTAAAGGCAGGTATTTGGTAAGGCCCGCAGTGTGATGAGGACAGACAAGGCCAAAACTCTGTTGGGGCAGGTGATTGAGTAAGTTGTGGTTGGTTGGAGTGCAGTGGTGTTTATGACAAGAGGAGGTGTAAGATTCACAAAGCTGTTGTTCTGACCTGGCAAAGTAAACACCTGTGTTAAAATAGACATTAAGTTATTAACTAATATTCAATGAAGAAAATTTATTCAAAACAGATTACGTTTTTTGAAACTAATGAGTGTTATAAGTAATGATGTTAATATGACTTATTTTAAATATGGACTAGAACTCATTATAACCTGATAAGCACATTCTAGCACATTCTTCTGCTTTGTGGGCCACCTATGTTTGTGTAATCTCACATGAGATGAAAGGTAATTTAGATATTTATCAGCCACGTTTTCAAACACAAAAAGCACTTCTTAAAATCAACCAGCATTACCAGTACCCCCCGCTCACCTGCCCGTCTTAATAAAGCACCTCCTAAGGGGCGTGATCACACTTTGGTGGAGGTCTGACTTTGACCTGATGCTGCAGGCGGCAGGCGCCTTCACCACCGTCTGAGCTTTAGACCTCTGGTCAGCTAGTAAAAAGGAGAATGCTAACAAAGAAAAGACATAAACAACTCCAATGGAAAGTATTTCTCAGAGACATTCAGAGACAATCAGACGGCCATATAGACAGAGGTCTTTGAGGGCCGTTGCGGTCGGCCCGCATATGGGGTTAGTTATTTGCGGTTAGAGGGCAGTTACATTTTTCGAGGGTTAAGTGTCATGTAGGTCACAGTCAACCAGCGGGAATGCATACTCTGCCTATGTTGTAACAACCAGTGGGGTGCATTGTAATCATTGACCCAGCATGGGAGAGGAAATTTTCGTCTGTGCTCAACATTCAGAAAAGCCATATTGTTTTTGACAGGAAATGTTCGTTATTTTGCACGCTGCAAACAGTAAATGTCTGCTTCATGTCTTTCCAAGGAATGCTGCTGTTGTGACTGCAGTCTACACTGTTGTCAGTTAGCTGTCTTATATAGCTACATTTATGAATGGCTTTATAGACCATGCTCTCTGAATGTATGCCAGTGTGCATTTTTGCATTTGTGTTGTGTGTGTGAGGGTTCCATCTGTCCCTCTGTGTTTGTGTTTATATCTGCTCTACTATGTTTGCATGTGTGTGTGTTTGTGTGTGTGTGTGTGTGTGTGCGTGTGTGTGTGTGTAGTGTGTGTGTGTGATGTATGTGTCTCTGTATGTGTCTATGTGTGTGTATGTGTGTGTGTTTGTATGTGTGTTTTTGTAACCATTTTCCAATTATTTGGCTTAACTCCAGTGACTTTCCAACTCTTGGACTTAACAGCCTAACAACAATTTGAAAGAGGAACGGAGAGTCTCGTTTGATGTGTCTCTCTGCAGACGCCTCGGTTTACGGCTCTCTGATAGCTGTTTTACGGGCTGGCTAACAGGCTCTGTGTCGTTTCTGCAGGGGTGAGTGGGGGGGCCAAGGCAGGACTCATGGCAGGTGTCTGGACTCCAGCGATCTCCCAACACTCGCTCTAGGGGCCCCCAGACCCGGCCCGCACTTCACAAGGAGACGTTTAACAGGTAGCCACCCAGAGAAAACATGCCATGTGTTTTGATAAGATAGTATTAGTGAGGACACAGTTTGTGATATTTGTTGTATTTGAAAATAAACAAACCTTTGGCCAACAAAGAAAGAAAATGAGTGCTTATGAAGCTAAGAATCTGCCTACTGTACAACCTACAACAGGTAGCCACCCAGAGAAAACACGCCATGTTTTTGATATATATATATATATACACATATATAAAAGAAGTATTTGTGAAGACATTGTTTGTGATATTTATTGTATTTGCAAATAAATACATCTTTGGCCAATGTAGAAAGAAAAGTATATACTGCTGATAATAATAGTAATAATAGTGCTGATATATACAATAAGTGTTTGTGAAGGGATAGATTGTGATATTTTTGGGGTTTATTAATGAACACACTTTTGGCTAATGAAGAAAAAATTCTAGTGCCAATCAACAGTGTGTAAAATTTCCCAAGTCTACCTGACACTTTGAAGTTAAGCTCCTAAATCACCTTGTGACACTAATTTAAGGTGATTATTATGACATTTGTGTCTCTCTCTTATTGATGTGTGCTTGGAAAATGCCTTCTTGCGGTGAGATGAGTTGGCACAGAAATGATTTCTGCCAAGAACAAACCTTGAGTGTGTTACTCTTAATTGTGTCATTTGGACTCATATCATTTCCTCAGCTCTGACAACAGAGCAGTTACGTTATATTCCTAGCTTCAAGGGTTTTGCCGTTACCAGGCAACATACTGTATGTAACAATCTACAGGTCAGCACTGTTAAACACTGTGATGCACCACAAAAAAATACCCACGCAAAGAATGCTTCCTGCCACATGCCAATCAAAATATTTTATTACATTTTTACAAAGAACACAAAGTACTTGTGCATGTAGGAAGAGCACCTTAGGGAGAAACTATAGCTATTACACCTACGCCTACACTATCTATAATCAAGTAAATAGTTCAGGCTGTTAGTCCCTACTCCCAGGTGTAACACGCACAACTGGCCGCTGACTACAGCTATTCACGCAACCTCATGTGAGCTGTACAGGACAGAGCAGCTGAGGGGATGGCCAACTGAAACCGTACAGACAGATGCTCAACAAGGGTTAACCTGAACCAGCCGGCTACCGTTACAGTGACTGGGGCTGCTGGGGCCGTTTACATGATCCACTCAGCAGCACCTACCTATCGCTTTCCTCCATGGCTTTCACCATGCCAACAACATGCATCTCATCCAGGACCACTGGCAAGCCTTTGCAGTTTCCTCCAACATTTCCTTAACCATTAAAATAAATAGATAAATAAATAAATAAATAAATAAATAAATAAATAAATAAATAAATAAATAAATAAATAAATAAATAAATACAAGACACTTGCACATGTGGGGAGAACACCCATTGTACCACACTTCAGGCTTTCCTACTGTAACTACAGCCATTACAATTATCCATACACTATGTGGGACACATCCTCAGCAGTGTACCTCAGGATCAACGGGTGTTTCGGGCCTTTATTCACTGTACACCCTCCCCTGAGGCGGCCCCACTAAAGGTGATCAATCCTTTAGTGTGTGTCCACAGTTCAGCTACCTGCTACCCAAATTTCCAAAATGTACTTCCTCAATTCACTTACAACCACAGTTTACTTCCAAAATTTACCACCTACTGTTCATTACCACCTGTTTGCACGACTTCCAAAGTTTTACTTACAAAATTAACTACCACCACAATTTACTTCCAAAATGACCTGCTTACTTACTAATTAGGACTTATTATCGAATATTTGCACTTTACCACCATTTTACCACAAATACTATCACTTTGCAGTCACTAACGCATATGCCATTACACAAACAACCCTGCCAATGCTAGTTCTAAAGACGATTCTACCCACTTACTTAACATTAAGTGTATACACCTCTTGAATCTAATGGTGACTAATGCTCAGTTATAGTAATACAGTAATAATCACATATTGATCCTTTGATGGGTGACTGTTATATAATAATAATAAACTGGCTGTTGCCACTTACCAGTAGGAGAGAACCTCAGAGAACTGACCCGTATCTCTGGCTTAAAGTGGCGAGAGCTCACGATTCTACCCACTGACTTAATATTAAATGTATACACCTCTTGAATCTAATGGTGTCTAATGCTCAGTTATCCCGTGTTCCATACACCGCAAAACCCCGGGAAACTTGGCCACTCTGTATCCCAATACACCGCACAATCCCAGAGAGCCTGATTCTAAGATGCCCATGTGTGTAATGGCTGCCATTTATAAGCCTCTTCTTCTGTGTTTCTATTGACCCACTAAACGCACTACTGCCATCTGCTGGTCTGGGGTGCCCATCCTTATCTGCACAAACAGCCCTAGGTTGCACTAATCTCCACCACCTTACTAATGTCCTGTGCTGAACCAGTACCCACGCTAACCACTCCCAGCCTCCACTGCTACATTAATAAAATAAAATATTAATAATAATAATAATAATAATAATAATAATAATAATAATAATGACGCAATCACGCAATGCCCCGTTGCATGCGGGCTCTTGCATGATGCAACAACGCAGTATCACTATACACTATAATGACGTAATGACCCTTCACCGCCCCATTCAAACATGGCAACCCTACTGCTTGCCCCAGGCAGAGACCGCCCTTCTCATCCAGATCCAATTACTAGTCCTGGCTGCTTTCTCTGACATCTCCCTAACAGTTTTACGTAGATTCTTACCACCAACCCCAAGCTCCCCTAGCAATGAAATGACTGACCTCCCTACAAACCCTCTACAACCCACTTCTACTGGAAATACTCTTGCCCTCCATCCTTTCTGCTCTGCTTCTAATCTCAACTCTTCATACTTAAGCTTTTTCCTTTCATATGCTTCCTCTAGGGAGCTTTCCCATGGGACAGTGAGTTCAATAAAATACACTACCTGTTGGCTGGTCGACCAATAGACTATGTCTGGCCTCAAGTTAGTGGTAACTATTTCTTGCGGGACCACCAACTTTCCACCCACATCTACAAGCATCTGCCAATCCTTTGCTTCCTGTGTAGTACTCCTTGGCTTTGCGGCTCTCTTACTTTTCTCACCCTCCCGCACAAACTGGATACCTTTTTTATGACTACCTTCTGCATTTACCTGCTGCCTCCTACTCTCAATTCCTGCTGCTAAGCATTTTAATACTTGGTTGTGACGCCACGTATAGCGACCCTGTGCCAAGCTAACTTTACAGCCAGATAGTATATGTCTCAATGTGGCTACACCTGAACAGAGTGTGCATGACGGATCCCCATCTGTCCATATTCTCAGGTTATCTGGCGATGGGAGCACGTCGTACGTCGCTCCCAATAAAAACTTCAGCCTGTTAGACTCCATACTCCACAAATCCCTCCAAGTAACCTGTTTTCTCTCTACTCCCTCCCAATTCAACCACTGGCCCTGCTTTGCTAGTGACACAGCTTTTACCTGTCTACTAGCTTCTTCTTGCCTGCGTATCTGCCCTACAACCAATCTCATTTTCTCCTTCTGATCTGCCTTTCTCCACATTGGCTTCCCTGATGTACGCCCCAAGCCTCCCCGCCCAATCTGGACATTCCCCACTATCTCTCCATGCCTAAGGGCTGCCTCTGCCTCCTGCACTGCTACCTTTGGTTTCCACTTTCTCCCTTTGCTCGGGTTAAGGGCCAGACCACTGACTATCCTGTCCTTGCTCCCTGTTAACAACAGCTCTGTCTTAACCTTAGCACACTTAAATTCCTCTACCAGACTATTTATTGGCAGCTGCAGTATGCCCTTCCCATACAGAGCTACACTGCTTAGGCACCGTGGAAGCCCTAACCACTTTTTAACGTATGAATTAGCCACCCTTTCTAGCTTCTCTACTTTTGATAATGGTACTTCATACACTGACATGGGCCACATTACTCTAGGGAACAGTCCAAATTGCATGCACCACAATTTCAGCTTTCCTGGTAGCCTTGACAAATAATTGTTGAATTAATTGCTTGATTATAAGTCAAGTCAAGAACAGGATGAGCTGGATGATGTATGTCAGTTTAACAGTGTTCCAACTTCTAGTTAATATCTGCTATGGCTGCAGTGTTCATTTTACAAATGTGGACATGCTGCCTCCTCATCCATATTTCTCTCTAGGTACTATTGACTCTGATTAAGTTACGTGATTAAGTTATACAAAGAAAGTTTGGAGCTTTGAACACAGTTTGTTGTGCTCGTTGTTTTGTAGCAATCAAAGTTGGCGATTTCACATGACCTTTTGTGGAAAGAGGGATCAGTCAGTGACATCATACAGAGAGTGTCAACTTGTGTTTGTGATTGAATAAACACGTGTCCTCACTGTCAAACAAAGTCTTGGTCCATGGTGCTCACAGGATCAGAAATTTAACGTGATCTGGTTTGCAGCGGTATGGCATTTGTTAGAATATCCATTCCTGGCGCCATGGGTGGCCATTGTGGGGCCTGGACTTCTCATCTACCCCACCCTTCTCCACGTGCAACACTAACCCACCAATTACAGCTCTATAAATGGCTTACATATACAATAGCTTTAATGGCTGTGGAACTATGGTTGTATTGTAACAGCTAGCATTATAAAAACAGCTGCTGAGCTACAGCTGGTTCTCCAGTAGAAACAGTTGTAAACTCCAGCCTGTGGTCTGTCCAAAGTCTTTACAGTACATCACAGTGACCAGCCAACTGGAATATATAACTTGTAACCTGTATTTTTTAGCATAGCCATCAGCCAAAGCATTCACAGACTTGGCTCAATATAACAGTGAGTAGCCAAACTTTTAGCTGATGCGGACATATACTGGAATTTGTAGTATTTACGTGGTATTATGTGTGTAATTGTATGTGGTATTGCTTGGGTAATTATCCTATTTAGTTGTTGGCTATTGCTTGAAAATGCCCAAAAGGGGGCCTATTAGATAACACAAGAAATATGGATACGAAATGATCAATGTGGTAATCTAGACCATGGGTTTCTGTGGTCCTTTTAATCACAAAAGCTTTCAGCACCACAGTGATTGTTCTTTCCTTAGGGTTATATCATGAAATACTTTTAGTTTAAAAAATAATTATGTTGTTAACTTGTCTGTCACGCAGAAAAGAAAACATTTGCTGACTCTACACATCTAAATGCCCTCTCCAAGATTTACATTATTTTGAATAATATATTGAAATCATGTGATCAGTTAAGGTGATACGACTGGTGGATTTTCAGGGCCATTCAATTATGACATGTTGTTCAACTCTCAATTAAACCAATAACCAAATTACTTCTTCCTCCTGTCCAAGCCCCGCCTTTTTCATTTTGAAATTTGAATTTGATTGGTGCATCATTACCCCACTTTTAAGAAGTTTACCCAGTGTCTGTAGTGCTCTATGGTTTGATCCTGTGTCTGTCCTGTGTATTTCCACCAGCTCTGCTCTCATGTTGTTGTTGTTGTTGTTGTTATTATTGTTGTCTTGATCAGGACGAGAGCCCATGAGGTCGTCCATGCTGGTCCTCCTCCTCCTCCTCCTCGTCAGTGTCCAGGCTGCATCGACCACAGGGGTTCACCCGATCCCTCAGACCCCCCTCCAGCACCCGGACCCCAGCGGCCAGCACCGCACCCCCACCAGCGCCATCCCCACCGTCGACCCCAAGCTCTTCAACAAACGTCGCTTCCGCTCGCCCCGCGTGCTCTTCAGCGACCAGCCCCCCGACGCCGAGCCCCTCGACCACCACGGAGGAGGGGGCGGTGGGGGCAGGGGTGGTGGGGGCAGGGGAGGGAGGACCAAGCGCCGGGCCGGACCCCCGCAGCACCGCGGCGTCTACTCCGTCTGCGAGAGCGTCAGCGTCTGGGTGGGCAACAAGACGAAAGCCACGGACATCTCAGGCAACGAGGTGACCGTGCTGCCCAACGTCAACATCAACAACGTCAACAAGAAGCAGTATTTCTTCGAGACCACCTGCAGCAGCGCGCGGGCGGCCGGCTCGGGGTGCCTGGGCATCGACAGCCGCCACTGGAACTCGTACTGCACCAACTCGCACACGTTCGTGCGGGCATTGACTTCCTTCAAGAACCTGGTGGCCTGGCGGCTGATTCGCATCGATGTGGCGTGTGTGTGTGTGCTCAGTCGCAAGTCGTGGCGACAATGACACACACACACACAGAATCGGTCGTGCGCCCTTCGCTCGAAAACTCTGGCCTCCTCGCAGAAGGCAGCTTGTGTTGTTTGCTCAACAGTTTGTGTTAAAATGCCACCTCTCACTCTGACTACAGTGTACCCTACATTATTGTACACAGTTAAATTATGTGGACAGCATGTGTATAAACCATTGTATTTTGCATTGCTGTTGTCATTGTTGTTGCTGATGAGTATGATTATTTTTTGTTGTTATTTATTAAACACTGAAATATATGGTTATCGGGCCTAGCATCATGCTATTTTTTCCGTTTAACATCACACTGTTCTATACATGAAAGTTAGCCTCGTGTACCAGACTTGTTCACAGACATACTCTTACTTAGCACTGGGTGGGCACTTTGTTTGCTGATTTGTTACAAAAAAAAATAGTTGGGGAAACCAAAGCCTTTCATGAGTTCCCTGACTCAGCACAGTAGCCATGAGCAGAGGCACTATGGCCATGCTAGCTTGGCTACATGAGGGCAACACCAGTGTAACGAGTTTTTAAATGAACTATGTGTGGAGCTTAACTTCTGCTGTACAGCAAAAAAATGTGACCACATAGTAACACATGGCACCACTTGTGGTTGACCATTGGCCAAATGTCTAACCAAAGATTGCTCTTCAGTGATATCCTTTATACTTAGGAAAATGCTAATGGCTTCCACTAAACCATAATGAAGAACATATTCTTCTCACAGTCAAAAAAAAAGCATGCTGTCAATAAAAGCAGGCTTGGATACAAGACATCAAACTATTCCTAAAAACTCTGTATTTGTCTGTCTCCTTGGAAGTCTATACTCACGCACATCAGGGTTTCTAGGGATTCTTTTTTTTTTTTTAATTCTGGCTGACACGGTGTTCGGAAAGAATTTATTTTGCTAGGCAAATTTGAAAATTACTTGCGCATGTTTCAATGACAATGTGTTTCAGCAAGTCAAATTTAATCTGGCTTATGTCATTGTAACCTAAGTAGACAAAAGAAGACAAATAGTGATGTCTTTATATCAGTTTGTTGCAACCAGTGGCATGCAAATAAAAACAAAAGCACAGAACTGACAGAGGTGTGCTAGTTCAAACACTAGTACACTTTTTAGCCATTCAAATACAAAATGACAACAGAAATGTGTTGCTTATTAGGTCATTGCAAAACCATACTTCTGCACTTCTACTTCTTAAATATCCAAATAGCTTGTGTAATGGCAACAGCACTACAGGATGGTTTAAACTGTAGAAATAGTCATTAACATTAGTGAAACATTCTTTACAAAAGCAGAACTGCTTTAGTGAAACAATCCACACTAATGCTTGACTAATGCTGAATCAGTCAATAATGTTCCTAAAGATCATGTCCCTCATGAAGAAAAACAAGTCAATAAGCTAATCACCATGATCCGTCTGACAATTTTTTTTTCTATTTATTAGATTTTAAGCCAGTTTTTAATCACACTAGATATACCTATGTAAAAACTATATATTTTGTTTTGAGTATTCTTTTATGTGTGTGTGTATGTGTGTGTGTGTGTGTGTGTGTGTGTGTGTGTGTGTGTGTGTGTGTGTGTGTGTGTGTGTGTGTGTGTGTGTGTGTGTGTATGTGTGTGTGTGCATGTGCGTGTGTGTGTGTGTGTGTGTAAAAGGACTTATTCTGTGTTTTCTGGTTTCCTTCACCTGCTTATTGACTGCAAATGATAGTGATCTAATCATGGATCTAGGTACAGTACAAAGCATACTTCCTCTTATTGAGATTAATGTATTTTGCAAAATGATACCTGATATATATAAATCTAATATGCCAAAATAACATAAAATAAATTCATTTCCACTACTGCAGATGTGGCGAAAGCTTTGATGCACAAGGCTCAAGCTAACGTTTTCCTGAAAATGAAACATTACCGGATCAAATCTGTTTTCTTCTCATGTTGTTTAATGGGAGTCAGATTTTGTGGCTTGCACTAATCAGTAATATTGTATATAATTTATAATTATGTTATTGATTTACTGCCTTTGGTTACAAAACAAAGATTCTGTTTCATAATATGTTTAATGTGTTGTCCTTGTAATGATTTACTATAAGTTATTTACTGAAAGGTTTATCGTTTGTCAAGTAAGCTGGACACAAGGTAAAAATGCGCAGAAATACTGACACACTCTCCCAACCTTGCAGAAACACCCAAACAAACAAATATAGTTAAACTATTCTCATCAAGCCAAGAAAATCATCAATAAGCCCCTGTTAGGAGAACTGACAAATCAGCTTAATAAACAAACCCCTCCTTAAGCTCACACAAGTCCTTCAGAGGGCAGATGGATGGCCCTTGACCCCCACAGAGTCTTCAGCGGGCCTTCGGCCACAGGTAAACAGAGTCAAGGAGGGCAGTTTTGAGAGCCAAAGGTGAGTCTCTTTGCGTGGCACCCAGTATTCCTCTGAAGGCGCTGGAATTTCTGGGGTGTAATATGTCGGGGCAAAGATCAGATGTGTCTTTGATGGGGGGTTGGTGTTGAATACACATTAATCACTGGGCCCCTCATCAGTGAGTGTTTGCTTTTGGTGATCGGAGGGTTTGAGTGGGGAGAGGTTGGCGTGGGCCTCCTGATACTCACACACACTTGCACAGACACATACAAACACACTTGCATGCTCAGTCATATACCACATACCATACCATATACCACGTACACACACACACACACACACACACACACACACACACACAGTTGGTCAACATGTGAACCTCAAACTCTCTACAACAATTGTTACAGCCATATATTCACACATACAGAATAACACATACCTAATCACTTATAGACACACATTCTCACAGAAATTCACACCCTTACTCACTGACATTGGTCAACAAGCTGGCAGACAGGCAGGCACACACACACAAACACACACACGCACACGCACACACACACGCACACACAAACACACACACACACACACATGCACACACACACACACACACACACTAACACACACGCGCATGCACACACACACACACACACACACACACCCCCACACAAAGGTGCCCACAGTCAGGTCACAGGCTCAAGCTGTTGCTCCTCCATCTATACTTCAGCCCTCTCTCCCTCTCTCACAACATCAAAGTGCCCACGTCCACTCTCTCTGGGATTAAAGGATCAAGCCTGAAGAGGTGGGATCGCCCTTTTGACACTATAGCCCCGCCAACTGGATGAGTCATGTTAATTGCCTTCCTGTCTGAAATGGCACCATCACAATGTCATCTGGACAAGTGGGTCCAAGACCTAACTGACAGCGTGCAGCTAGAGTCACAGTTTAACCCTGTTTGATTGAGTGATTTTATTTATTTCATGAAACGATTGTCTACGGTGTACCCCGAAGGCCTGTTATGAGGTTGATTACAATCCTTTCAAACCTTCAAACGGCATGAGCCTCACAAGTAATGCAAAGTTACTGCATTTCACAGAATATTTCAACAAGTTGCCAAATAAATGCAAGCATAAAAAACTAGTACTCCTGTCATTTACAGTGTTTTTGAGAGAAAGGCAATGACATTTCTGGGTGAAAGGTCACACTGTAGCCCCTCGCCTTCTTTTTAGTGGTCTGACTTTTTATTTGAATCCTTTCACTTGCTTGCATTTAATGTTAAAGTTAATTGTTTTAGTGCATCTCTGATCAAAGTTCCCTTTAAAAGCCTCTGCTGAGTGTACATCTTCAGTGGCTCCACTGAGCTCACAAAATGTAGCGAGAAAAAAGGAAATTAGAGACTCCGATGCAGCTATCTAAAAAGACACAGAAGGGATGTGCTTTGATGTTTTTCAAAGCATCTGAAAAAAAAAATGTGAATGGAACTAATTTAGAGGGTTCCTAGAATTTGTATATTTCAGCAGAGCATAAAACTAAGTCCAATGCATTCATGAGGAAGAAAGACAAGCCCACACACGCATACACACACGCATGTATAGACACGCAGACACACACACATACACACACACACACACACACACACACACACACACACACACACATATAGACATGCCACAGTCTGATTAAAACTGAAGGGACCAATCGGACTGAATCCAAGTAGCTGCCTGCTTTTCCGCACAGCCATTACAGTATATTCTCATTGCACCCTCTAGTGGTCGTCAAGGGGTGTCACAGTGGCGATATTGACTACCTAGCAGGAAATTCAGTTTGTTCAAAGTGTCTATTTATCTATTTCCCAAGTAATATTGTTTATTTATTTGTTTGTATGTTTGTTTGTTTATGTGTTTTAGTTGAGCAGTTTTAATTGAACTGGTATTGTATCACGTACCTAAGCAGAAAAACAACTGTTTCCGTTTCATTTAGATTCTTTTATCCTCAATAATTGCAATGGATAAATGGCAAACCATGTACCGAACTCAACAAGAAGACAACAAAAAGGATTATCAATGAGAAGTGCGTGTATGATTACATTTTGTTAGGGTTTATATATGGTCAGCATTAGGCAGACACCTACTGCAACTGAAACTTTGTTGGTAGTTTTATAAAATATCCATATTTAATATTTCCATTTGTAGACATTTGAAAAGTAGTAAACCAAGAAGAATGGTGTTTTGTGCAATCAAAACCACAGAAAGACAGCACATTTTCAGATGTATAGCTTTATTTATATCTCATATTAAAACCGTAGGTTTACCGACATTTCTGTACTTTTCAGGATATTTACACCTGAGATTTAATCGATATATAAATTAAATAATATATACATCCCCCATAACCATAATCATTTGTATGCAAAATACAGGCATTGTTCAGTTCAGTTGCTGTTATTTTGAGTAACTCACTGTGTGACTTTACCAGTTTGCAGAGTTAGGTCATAGTCCCACCCTAATGACTTCCAACTGAGAATGGGACTGTAATGGGTACTCATTGTCAGAACTAAATTATAGGCTGACCAGACAGCTAAACTCTGTGTGACACAGAGAGGTTAAATCAGGCTACACTTTAGTTGGAAGATTAGCAAGTGACTAGACATATGAAATACAGAGCTTTATTCCTCTATTTACCAATCCGTCTATCTAATCTAGAAACTGTATGTATGTATGTATGTATGTATGTATGTATGTATGTATGTATGTATGTATGTATCTATCTATCTATCTATCTATCTATCTATCTATCTATCTATCTATCTATCTATCTATCTATCTATCTATCTATCTATCTTCCATCTATCTATCTATCTATAGAGTGTTTCTCCCCCTCTTCACGTCAGTGGGGTCAGACGCAGTACTTCCAGAAGCATTCGGTGTT
>CM050211.1:18951149-19131149 GCA_027475355.1 Coilia nasus
AACCTTTAAAAGCTTATTGGTCATAACTGCCAATTAATTATTTATAATGACATTTTTTCCATGGCAATAATACAGCTTGTCCGGCAGAGTTCGCCGTTTTCTCTTTATTTCCTTCGGTGCGCCACTGTTCGTTGACCTCTGCGCGCTGGCCTTTTAAGTGGTACGGGCGGTAGCCTAAACACAGAGTAATAAACTCCTATCAGAGCTCTACCTGTGGACTTAGGTGCTGCTTTTAGGCAAGCAATATGATCTTGCTGGGAAGTTATGCTAATTATATTGATTGACTGAATGGATAGAAACAACTATATTGTATGACGTATAGGCTATTTTCTGAAGCCAAGGTAAGATGGTCACTCTGGCACTGATGAAACGTTAAATAAAATATGGTATGTGCTTGTTAATGAATGTATTCCAACATTCTCTTTCAAACATGTGATTTCTTAAGTGAAGGCTGCTTTTAACAAAGAACATCAAATAATTTAGTGTGATTGTAGCCTATAGGTATTCTCTCTATTTTTCGTTGCCATCTTCGACTCGTTATAACGTCTTTATAAGACATTAAATTCAAAATGTCTTTGACCCATGAATTCTTGTCAATACTTATTTAAAGGGGATATCACCTTACACTCGCAAAGTGCCATATGCCCAAATACCTTCTGGTGTTCGGCACGACGTGCGGTTTGTCCTTAGAGAGCTCCCGTCTCAGCAGCAGCTGGCTTGTTTTCAATCATTCATGAGCTCTTGGCATTTGCACACAGACGGTGGAAATCACGGCTGCTGAGGAGTCGGATGCTACGAAAACTTGCCAGCCGAGAGATGTGATCAGATGAAACAAAGAAAGACACTGCCAAGAGGAGACACGATAGCGGTTTGGCACCAAATGCTATTTATTTTGGGTGAGTTTTGAAATTCTAAACAGTGTGTTTGTATGCGGTTAAATCCATAACCTTGTGTTTTTTGGCTTTTGTTAAGTTGAAAATATAAACACAAACTTTTCTTGGCAGTATTCTACTTTTGAGTGTATTCGTAAAGGCTATATTGAGAAAAAAAATGCAAAGTCTAAATGTAAACTAAACTTTCTTGATGGCTGTGAACATGCATGTTTTTGTTTTTCATCTGAAGGCATTGTGGTCTAGTGTAAGGCATAGACTTTTTGCGTCAATCCGAAGTTGACGTCAACCTCGTAAAGATCTTTAAAGCTCGAAAAAAAAATTCTCAGCCTCGGCTCATATATAAGCTGACTTAATATGTTTCTTTGCATGGAAAAACGTGTAGATGAAGTGAATCGTGAACAAAATAAATCTAATAGTCATGAAAATATGTGGTGTTTATTTTGAAACGTTTAATAACACTAGTTTATGTATTTATTTTAGAGAAATAAAACATCAGCTTATGTGTAGTAAAGAAAAATATTTATTTCTTTATATGATTACCTTACATGCCACATGCTTTGATTAACATAACATTGAGACTTGGTGACAGAATTTTGTCTTCTCATTTATAGGAAAAACATCATATCATTGTGCTTAGGGGCGCAATATGACCCTGTGAATCCTGCACACTTGCAAGAGCAGTCATGACTGAGTTGGAGATTGATAAGTCCCACCTTCCTCGCGTCCTTGACGGTAGGGATATAAGAATCATTTGCTTCTGTACTAAAATTGCATGACATCTTTAAATTACACACATATAGATTTGGTTGCTTTTACACCTTAGACAAGAAGACTCACACCTGTGCTGTTCTCATGCTTACTTTTCCTCCTCTTTATCTACAAATGTTGATCAGAATTTATAAATGAAGTTTGATTCAAGGTTGATGTTGCTGTTGTAGACAATGGCCATCTCTCTCTGATGCTCTAATGGGCAAATGTAGCATTGCTCACTTTCCAAGCTTAGAAATTGGCACGCGCTTGTTTCCTTCACACCTGAAAGAAAATGTCTTTACCACCTTTTTGTGACATACTGGAGGTAACTGCTTCAAGAGTGAGAAATACACAGTTCTGAGGGATGGTTGTCTAGTTAACTTTCTTTTACAGAGATTGCAACATGAAGGTCAATGTAATCTTGTTCACAGTAGCAGAGTACCAGACATGAAAAGATGCTTTTTCCCCACTGCACCCAAACACGTGTTATCTCTCAAAATGTTGTCCTTTGGCAGCAGTGTCGCTACGGGCAACAAGGACAGGCCTGCAGGATGTGGCCTGCAAGCCGATAAGACACAAGGAATGTGACAGAGGACTCACATGCTTCTCTTTCTTTTTTCCTTTCTCTCTCTCTCTCTTTGTGTCTCTTGCTCTAAATGTCTGTTCTGTTCATCTCTGTCTCTCTGTCTCTCTGTTTCTCTCTGACTGTTTTTTTCCCTCACTTTCTCTGTCTCTCTCTCTCTCTCTCTCTCTCTCTCTCTGTGTCTCTTGCTCTAAATGTCTGTTCTGTTCATCTCTATCTCTCTGTCTCTCTCTGTTTCTGTCTGTTTTTTTCTCTCACTTTTTTTTCTCTCTGTCTCTGTCTCTCTGTCTCTCTCTCTCTCTCTGTCTCTCTGTCTGTCTCTCTCTCTCTCTCTCTCTCTCTCTCTCTCTCTCTCTCTGTATCTCTCTCTCTCTCTCTCTGTCTCTCTCTCTCTATTTGTCTCCATTTCTCTCTAATTGCTTGTGAATGTTTGGGCGCGTGCCCCCAGGAGATACTGTAGAGATAGATTGGCACTACCCTACTCAAATTTGGGAACACAAAGAGGTAGTTACAGTAGTTATACCCCCATGGGGGCTGCTGGGTTGGCTTTGTATGACGCTGGTGTTCACAGTGCACATCGTCAATGAAACACTGCAAGATGTCACAGTCATATACCATGTTCTGTCTTTAATCTTTTGTTCTTATCCGGTGTCCCTTACATTGATTAGTGATATCCAAACTGCAGTCAATCCCCAGTGACCCATGTTCTCGGATTACTACCAAGATAGACAGCTGTACTAATCTATGCTGTGCTATAGCTGTCATTGTTTGCATCACTCTCTTCAGGACAGCTTGTATAAAACACGATTTTAAGTATTATGTTCTTGCCTTTTAATGACGTAAAAAAAAGATTTACAGTGAACTTGCATTATTTTCTGCTTGGCACCATTGCATTAGCTGGCACAGAGCGCTATAGTCAGTCGAAGATCGGTGAACAGCAGAGAGGGGAGACTCTTGGAAAGCAAACCTGGACCGAGAGAGCCCTGTCCCTGTAGGATATGCTGTGAAACATAACCCGATGAAGGCACTGACCCTCTTCCTGTGTGCCACTCACACTCCTCCCCCAGCCCCTCCACCCCACCCCCCCCCCCCCCCACCCCCCCCATCCTCATCCTCCCCCCACCCCCCATCCTCCCCTCTCTGTTGCCCAGTCAGCCAGGGGAGATATTTTTGTCAGCTCCTACTGTAGGAGTGAGCCGAGCCAAATTTAGACAAAGGCGCAAAGGAGAGGAGAGAAGGAGAGAGAAAAAAAGAGAGAGAGAAAGAAGGAAACGAGAGCGAGACAAATGTAGAGATAGAAGGAGAGAGAGGCAGCAGGAGTGGGAAGAAGTAGGAGAATGAAAAGGAAAGAGAGAGAGGGAGAGAGAGAAGGAGGCAGATAAAAAGAGAGAGGGGGAGAGGAAGCAGTGGCAGAGAGGAGGGAGAAAAAAAGATGTGTGGAAAACAAAGAGAGATAGAGGGAATGAGGGAGGAGGAGAATGTGAAGAGGGAGAGAGCAAGCTAGAGGGAGAGAGGAAGAAAAAGAAAGAGACAGAGAGATTGAGAGGATTGCAGAGTGGGAGAGAGCTGAGCACAAATAAGAGAGAAAGTAAAGAGAAAGAAAGAGAGAGAGAGAGACTGCATTGAGTGGTGAAAACAAGTACCAGAGGAAGAGGAAAAGAAGGCGAGAAAGAGAAAGAACGGAGAAGAAATAAATGCTTTTGGACGAGGTGAAATCGCGGCTTGTTTGTTTCACAAACTGACACTAACTGATTCTCACTCAGCACCCCCAACAACCCACCCCTGCCCCTCTCACAACAACTTCTAACTTTCCCTTTTTTAAGCCTGCACCCTGTAACCCCTATTCCTCTCCCAGCCTCAGTACTGTCTTTTGTATGTCTGTTACTGAACAGTGAATAACACCATCTGTGTGCCTCAGGGCTATGTAGAGTTGCAGTCCTCACACACACACACACACACATGCATAGACACACACACATACACACACACAAACACACACACACACACACACACACACACACACACACACACACAGACACACACACACACACACACACACACACACACACACACACACACGCACACACACACACACACACATATACGCATACACACGCACTCTCTCTCTCTCTCTTTCTCTCTCTCTCTCTCTCTCTCTCTCTCTCTCTCTTTCAGCATAAAAAATAAAAACAACAACTCCTCCCACCCCACCCATCATTTCCTCTTGTGTGTTTGTGTAAAGCAGAGATGGACTTATGAAGAGCCCTCTCTTTCTCTCTTCATCTCTTTCTCTCTTTCATTCTCCATCCATCTATTTATCTCTCTAGCCATCTATTTATCTCTTTCGATAGAAATTTGACCCATTACACTGAAGTGATGAACAGTCCCTTATGAACTCGAGCGTTCAGCTGTGGATGCATAATACTGAAGCAACCAGTTGAATCCAGTGACAACCAAACCGTTTTCTGTTTATTCAAGTCTTTTATTTTTAGCCTCGCTTTTCCCTCACTTTATTTTCATCGAGTCCTTTTTTTCCCCTGTTTTTGCCATCACTGAGCCTCAACACGCTTTTGAAAAAAAATAAAAATAAAAAACACACTGGTGCTGGAAAGGTTTTATCACACTGACCAGCACACAAAATTTCAGCTCAGCTCACACTTGCCACTCACAAAGCAGCTCTCTGTCCACTGCGTTGCCTCGTAAATGTTTCCAGTGCTGCCCATACACACACACACACACCACATACACACACACCACATACACACACACCAAACACACACACAAACACACACACCACATACACACACACACATACACACACACACCACATACACACACACGCCACATACACACACACCAAATACGCACACACACACACACACACACACACACACACACACACACACACAAACACACATACACACAAACACAAAAACACACATACACTCTCTGAAGTGTGTTAGGGAGCAGGAAGAGGAGGAGATGGGTGGAGTAGCAGTATGGCTACAGCACACACACCACCTGAGCTGTGTATGCCACACTTAACTGCTTCTGCAGTTTGGCAGAGAAATCTGCCTGATATCTTACTGAAGTGCTACACAGAGATAATCTTCATTGTCCCAGACGGGGGATTGAGCAGGTCAGGAGATGAGGGTTTGTATCATCACCTCGAGGGGGTGGGGGGGACGAGGACGTGGGTGACCGAGTTTCTCTTTTTGTATCAGACTTTGCCACAAATGAGGCCACGTGTTGCTTTATGTGGTGCGAGCTGCGAGCTTCCCGTGCCATGGGCCCTCAGGTCTTTATAAATGGCTTTTTATGACTTGGGCCGTGACACATTCATGTGTACATGCGTACACTTACATGCCCTCACACACACATGCCCTTACACACACATGCTTGCATGCACGCAAGCACACACACACACACAAACAAGCACACACTTTCTTACACACACATAATCATGCACACACACACACATACACACACACTCTCACATGTACATAATCATGCACACACACACACACAGTCACACACACAAACATGCACGCACACACACACAAAAACACACACACACAGCAAGTTAGTATGGAAAGACTGAGAAAAAACAGGCATTCCATTGAAAACAGGCATTGCTGCTACATAAACAGACCAAGTTTGACATACTTTTGTGCATATTTCCATAAACAACAAAACTGAAGCAACGTTACCTTACAAGGTTACCGTACCCTCACAAGGGTGCTGTGTAATAGAGAGAGAACGTATAGCCTGGGCCCACACATACTGCCTGTGACGCCACAAGCTTGGTGCAAGACTAGGGAGAACATCCTGCATCCTTCTATCGCTTTCTAAGTGGCTTTTGGCATATAACCATCTGCTAAGTACATCAACATGAGCACACAGTAATGCCTGTCCAGTGCAGTACTGTATACTACATACAGTGCACGTGAGATTTTCCAACATCTGTCTCACAGATGTTTGCGTGAGTGAAGTGTTGAGGCCCTGAGGGTCTGTGTTTGCCCGTGAGTTCTTTCCCTCCTCAGGCTTTTCATGTATGTATAAAATGTAAACACTCTAGGCCTCATTAGCCTGGGTTCCTAATGGACTGCTGCCCCATATATGATTATAATAGGTTGTGGCTACATTACGTTACATTTACATTACTTTACGCTTAACAGATGCTTTTTTATTTAAACCAGTGGGGGAGGACAGTCAAGATCAGGTGACATAGGAGATTACAGGGTAAATACAGGGAAAGAACTGCAAAATGCACAGTAGAAGGCTAGCTTTAAGGAGACAACATGTGTTCCAAATGCTAAGTTTCTGTTATTTGATTATAGACATCATAGCTAAGCTTCTGAGTTGGCTAATGATTTATTAAGCTGTCCATTTCTATCTGTATTTTAGTACCTTCCCCAGTTCCACTCCAGTTTTAGTTGACACAGGCACTCCTGGTCCTACATTAGTTACAGAACCGACAATGGATGGAAAAGTTTCAGTTTTGATTATGCTTATCAGCTGGGACCTCTAGGCAGGAGAAGAGGGTGTTGACCTTGGCAAATGCTTCTCCATCCTGCAAATGCCAAAATCCCCATTCCTCATTTTAGACTTGTAAATAGCAAATCAGGAGGTAAAGGTCACAGTCCACAGAGTGGGTCAAGGACACTTTTAGCATTCACTTTTCTGCTTGTAATGGTGTAGGGTGTGTAGAGTGTTTTCTTGTGTGGTATAATGATCTCTGACAAGATCCAGAATCTGTGAAGGGAAAGCACCAGCACTTTATCCCCGTTCCTCCTTCTTTCTTCCCTTCTCTCACTCACCCGCTAGCTCACACACACACACGTACACACACACACCCTTTCCCTGTCTCTCTCTCTCTCTCTCTCTCTCTCACACACACACACACACACACACACACACATGCACGTGGACGCACACAAGCAAACACACACACACTTTCTCTCTCTGTCTCTCTCTCTCTTTCTCTATCTCTCTCTCTCTCTCTCTCTCTCTGTCTCTATTTCACACACACACACACACACACACACACCCACACACACACACACACACACACACACACACACACACACACACACACACACACACACACACACACACAGTATACACAGATCCCCGACTCTCTGACGTCCTGTCTGATTACCATTACTGACCCCCTCAGAGTGTTCCTCTGCCTAGCATGGGGTGCTGGTCTGCTCCTCTCTGTCTGACCCACTTTGTTTGTGAGCGAGCCCTGGCTTCCTGTTTGGGTCCCGTGCGATAGTGACATGATGTCTGCGGGGCATGGCGCTGGGAGAGGGACGAGCAGAGGGGCCCAAAGTATGTGTGCGGGAGGGAGAAGAGCAGAAAGTTTCTGGACACCCTTCCTCTGACCCAGCTATTGAGTGGGTGTGTGTGTGTTTGTTTGTGTGTGTGTGTGTGTGTGTGTGTGTGCATTTGTATGTGTGTGTGTGTGTGTGTGTTTGTGTTTGAAAAAAGGGACTGTGTGTGTGTGTGTGTCTGTGTGTGTGCGCGGGTGTGTGTGTGTGTGTGTGTGAACGAGAATAAGAGGGAAAGAGAGAGAGTTGAGCGGAATGGAATAAATAGAACGATAATTATATTTTAAAATGGCATTGGGGGAAATAAAAAAAACACAGAATCAATTTGTGGTGGTGGGTGTTGATTGCGTGGCTGCCCGCCACACATTGGTCTCTGTATGGGAAACACTGCTAAGAAAATACTTTCCCAGAATTCCCACATGCCCTTATGCAGTTAGTTATGTAGGTATTATGGGGATTTGTATTCAAGAGCTGAATTTGTTGTGTATACCAGATGTTTTTGCGGAAACATGCATTTGTGAAATGCCTGTATTGTTTCTGTTCTAGTGTGCCAGTGCTTTGCTGTGCTTGAAGATGGCGCTTTGGCTCATAACTTACAGGAGCAGGAGAGTGAGTACATCACCATCACCGTCACCACTCCACTGCAAATTACACCAAAAATATTTACGAAAGTCTAGCTACTTAAAGGAGAAATTCGATGTAAAATGAAAATTGGCATGTTAACACATCACACCGACACACACGTTGGTATGTTTGCTGAGGAGCAAAATTGAGTTAGCCTGTTGCATTCAGAACTTAACTATTTTTTACCGTTTGTCCGAGAAGGCTAACAGTAGAAGTGGTAGGTACCCTTAGACGAAGCATGAAGATTACGCTATTATTAAACCATTAAAACAGCTCGAAGAAACTCCACACTCCATCAGTAGCACAACAAAGGCCACAACATTCAAAACGAGGCACTGAGAACTTTGTAAGTGTTCACAACATTTATTAATAAAACAGTTTTAACAAACAGTACCTTGCTGTAGTTTCTCGTCGCCGCCATGATAAAAGTCCGCACGAGTCGATTGACGAACACGAACCAGCAGGAAGAATAGGAGGAGAGGTAGTACAATCTTTGGACTTTCATCATGGCAGTGACGAGAAACAACTGCAAACTACTGCATGTAAGAACAGTTTTTTAAATAAACGTTGTGTACATTTACAAAGTTCTCAGTGCCTTGTTTTGAATGCCAGGGCCTTTGTTGTACTACCGATGGAGTGTGGAGTTTCTTCGAGCTGTTTTAATGGTTTAATAATAGTGTAATCTTTATGCTTCGTCTAAGGGCACCTACCACTTCCATTGTTAGCCTTCTGGGACAAACGGCAAAAAATAGGTAAGTTCTGAATGCATCCGGCTAACTCAATTTTGCTCCTCAGTTTTAACATGCAAATTTTCATTTTACACCGAATTTCTTCTTTAAAAGTTTCTGTAGTTTTTGTTGTGTAATGATTTGGACTAAAATGATGTAATGATTATGGCATGATAAAAGCATACTATTGCTGAAAGGATTTGAAGGATTTGAGTTTATAACTGCTATCTAGACCGTTCTCCTCATGAAACCTAGAAGCAGTGTGGCATCTATACATGTAGCAGTCTTGTGTACAACTGTGGCAGTGATTGAACCCTGCTTTGTTGTTCTCTGATCAGTCGAGCACTTCTATAACTCCAACATCCAGAAGAACCAGCTGGTCCAGCACGACGTGCGTATCGCCAGGAGACTGCAGGATGAGGAGGAGGAGAGAGGGCATCCCTGGGGTCATGACCCTCGGAGACGGTGAGTGTCACTTCAACTTTCGAAAGTGCTGTTTATGTCCAGTGTACAAATACATTCCCGAAAATGCCAAAATGTAAGATGTTAAGATGCTAGATGCCTTGTGTAAAAAGTCTAAGGTTAGTAATTAAAAAATGGTCCTGAAATGGCATCAGAGATTAAGGAGATATGTTATTGAATTGAATGAAATACTTGAATTTCATTGACAACAAGTAGTATAGCCAGAATATTTCCCCTTTAACTTACAACCCACAAATTGTGGTTATGCTTTGGTTTTGTGTTTTGCTTCTTGCCACATACACACACACACACACATATACACACAAATACACACACACACAGACACACACACGCGCGCACGCGCGCACGCGCGTACACACACACACACACACACAGGTAAGATTGATCACATTGTTTGTACTGCAGTGAGGAGCAGGACTTTGAGTATGCCCAGAGGATTCAGGAAGAGATGCTAAGGCAAGCTGAGGAGGCTCGCAGGAGAGAGGAGGAGGATGAGGTGGGTTGGGGTGAAGTGACACTCACTGCACTACTCTTGACAGTGTTTGTTTGTGTGTCTTTGTCTATGCATGATTGTGTGTGTGTGTGTGTGTGTGTGTGTGTGTGTGTGTGTGTGTGTGTGTGTGTGTGTCGGACTTGTGTTAGTCAAACTGCTGTGTGTGTGTCTATATATGTGTATCTGTGTGTGTGTGTTTGGGTGTGTGTGTGTGTGTCTCGGACTTGTGTTAGTCTAGTCCAACCGCTGTGTGTGTGTGTGTCTATATGTGTATCTGTGTGTGTGTTTGTGTGTATGTGTCTGTGTGTGAAGGAGAATGAGAGAGAGGTATGGAGGTGTACTTGTGTGTTTGTGCTTGTGTGTGTGTGTGTGTGTGGGGGGGGGGGGGTGTTAAGTGTGTGTGGTCTCTACCACATTAACACAAAGAAGCGGTTGTGTGCTTGTGTGGTGACCCCCACTGTGCTCATTCTCCTGAGTGGCACTGCAGGGGTACCCCAACAGTGTGGCACTTGTGCAGAGGTACTCAGATAGAAAAAGGAAGAGAGAGAAGAGGAGGGATTACAGAAGAAAAGAAAAAGAAAAAGAAAGAAGAAGCCCTCAAACTCAAGTGGCGTCTCTTTATCGGCTCTCAACTCCAAGATAAGGCTCCGTACTCCTTCACATGCATGGATTTCCCTCATCGCAGTCCTGGCATTCTTTCTCCTCTGCTTCGTCTCTCTCTACACTTGTAAAAGAGGACGTCTCTTTTTAATCGCCACCCCAAATGCTGGGAGAAGTTGGCTCTCGGGACGTGTCCAGGAACCGTCTCCCAGGGTGACCAGTGGAACATCTCCAGGGTGTCTGGGACTTCTGTCGCCGGTCTGTGTGTGTGTGTGTGTGTCCTCAGTCTTGTGAGTTTAGTGTAAACAGTGTTCTCATTGCTGCCCTGCCTAAGTCCAGAGACAGTTCCTCCTCCGTGTTAAACCTAACAGAACAGTGACTCTTATAGTTGAGGCGGATACCTTAACTAAGTTGTTCCATGAGAATGCTTACATTAGACTTGGGCTTAAAATTAGCTCACGAAATTATAGGACAACAGACACTTCATCAGCTGACTTCATCAGTTGGCATTCATTCCAACTGGAAAGTTGAAAACAAACACTATGCCATGGACTGGGTCATTTTGGAGTGATATCTCTCTCAACCATAACCCTGCATCTTCCTGGACCACCTTAACTAACAAATGCCTGGCAGAAAGCACTGCTTATGAGTGAATAGAATGTGTATTAAACATTGGATTTAAATTGTTGTCAGAAAAGGAAAAGAAGTTTTTGAAAATTTTAAATTTAGTTTTGACTGACTCAGAGGAGCTTTCAAACAGCTTATCCCTGACGCACAAACACAAATTTCAGCATTTTCTGTTGAACTCTTTTCTGTCCATTTTTCAGTGGAACCAGTGGGCATGTTCTTTATTCTTCTCTGCAGCTAGCAGCAAATAAAGTCAACTGGAAGCCATCTGGGGCCAATTCGTTCAGCGCAGCGCGGCCACCTGGTTCTGGGAGCCAGACAATGAACTTCAGCTGCCGCTATGCTGCTCTGCAGAAGGCCTCTGTTGGACTAAACAGGGCTTTTCCCATTAAACACGCCTGGGTGCTGTTTGTGCTCCCTCGCCAGTCCCTCCGCTCTGACAGTCAGTGAGGTCATGTGTTTTGTTTTTGCTTCCTTTTTTTTCCTTGGCCACAGAAGAAAACAAGAAGAGGTGAAAACTGAGGGAGTACACAGTCTGTAAACGCTGTCTCTTCCCAGGATGCATCATCCATTCACCCTCAAGTTGAAAACTGTCCCTGGGACAATGGCTGTGCTAAATTTACCCCGGCATAGCATAGCTCGTGTGCACAACAAAATGACTTGGCTGGCCTATCAGACGCTGACATTGAAGGACAAGTAGCGTGTTCTAGAATGCAGCCTTTATCGTCGCACTGCTCCCGGCGACCTCTGTCACTATGTCAACTATTTTAACAAGTAGTCACTCTCTGCCTCAGCACTCAGACATTGCACACACACACACACACAAAGAATGCCTTGTTCTGTGTTTGAATGTGTGTGAGAGTTCTTTCAAGTGTGTGTGTGTGTATGTGATTGTGTGTATGTATGTGTGAGAGAGAGAGAGTGCGGAAGAACGAGTGCTTTCATGTCAATGTGTTTGTTGTGTTTACATTCATTCATGCACATGTTTGTTTGGATGTGTTGTCACACAAATTTGTTTGTATGTGGAGTGAACAGACCCAACAGACACCCACTCCCCACCCCTCGTCTTAACCCATACAAACACGGACAGCTCAGACAACAGAACTGCCTCTTTACAGGCACGTGATTCACAGCCCCGAGTAAACATTTAAGGGGGTGTAAAAAAGATACTGTCCTGCCCCCTAGTATCCCCCCACCACAAAAACAAATCTTGGTCCATTGGAGGATTGAAGAGGTGCCTGATGGTGATGTTCCTCAGGGAGAAGCCCGTAGTGCGGTTTTACCTCATGCCAGACACAGCTCTTGGTGCGATAACGTGAAATATCTCACAGTTGTGACAACGATGAGGACATTTTGCCTTCAGGTCACAAATCCAATATTAGCAACGCTACAGTGGTCACCGTGCAGATCAAAACCTGGATGTCATCCTGTAAAAGTAATTTACGAAGACTTCTTGCAAGTAAACAATTCACCCGGCTGATGTATATTTTATTTTAACACTGTATACTTTCAGTTGGCCTTGGATGTATACTAACAACCATCCACTTCGGGACTTCCCCGCTTTGTTTATTTGAGACAGAAAGCTGTTTTGTCTCTCCAGAGTGTGTGCAGGTCTTTAGTCTCCTACAGTGTACGTTCAAAGAGCTTCCTGTGTGTCTGGCATGCCACTTCATGATTACAGTGGAGCAAAGTCTATTATGGAGTCCCAGCTCTGGGCTCGCACACACACTGGCCTAAGCCTTTCATGGCAATGAGCTAATCACTGAGGAAGTGGGCTGTGGGCAACGTGACTTCCATATCGAGCCCATAGCAAGTGGCCAGGCATTGCATATTTGGTCTAATAAGATTTGTGTGTGTGTGTGTGTGTGTGTGTGTGTGTGTGTGTGTGTGTGTGTGTGTGTGTGTGTGTGTGTGTGTGTGTGTGTGTGTGTGTGTGTGTGTGTATGTGTGTGTGTGTGTTTGTGTGAGTGTGTGTGTGTGTGTGTGTGTGTGTGTGGCTGTGGCTATGTGTCTGTGTGTGATCTTCTCTGCTGCCCCTCAGTGGTGAAAACAATTACCTACATCTGTTTTCCAATCATAAAATAAAAGATTACCAATGTGTCCACACTATATAATAGAACACAACATAATGATATGTCATTTAATAATAATAATAATAATTATTATTATTATTATTTATGTATTTGTTTCACGGCGGCTTTCAAAATGCCCAAGGTCACCTCACTCATTTACATAAGTAAGATAGTTAGTGACCGGTAAAGTTTTACCCGATTGTACATTTAAAGAGATCTTTATATACAACTTTCTAAACACAGGAAATGGCCAAGAGGTTGCAGGAAGAAGAGGCGTTGGAGATCAGGAGACAGAGAGCTGAGGCTGGTTGTCCGGAGGATAGTCCACTCAGTGAAGGTAGCTGCTCACTCATCTGGTGTTTCCACATATCACATGCCCTTTAGTGTGATCTAGTCAACGTCCACATGGTAGCATTTATCTTGCCCAGAAGCACATTCATGGCTTGAAATCATTGTTCTAGGTTTTGGTCCTTCAAAACATTAACAGAGCCGCATCTACATAGAACGTTCCCATGTGATCACCCTGTAAAAAATGTCAAAGAGCATGGATCCCACAAGGGCCACACAGTTTTTGTGTCAATTGTGGTAGAAAGCTCTTTTTTGGAATCCCACTGAAAACTAGAACTGAAAACTAAAAATAGTTTGAAAAGCCATTTGTGCAGAACACTTTTTTGATTTTGCTGTGAAGTGGTAGTCTAACTATGTCTAACTATTTTGACTGTTTTAGTACTTTTAATACTTAGGAAATATGGAATATACTAGAAGGTCCTTTACAAGAGGATTAGGGTTCATTAAAGACAGCTCTGTGGGTAGCTTGACATTCAATATGCCAGTTTTGTTTTCATTTGGACTTTTATTTGAACTGTTTTCCAAGAAGAGACTAAACCACAGTTCATGTGTATGTAAGCTGATAAGGTCATTCATACTAAATGCACATTTTAACTGCAACTTGGGTCACTTTTAAATAAAACTAACCCTTCCCTTTCTCCCCTCTCCCATTTTAAAAGCAACTTGAGTCACTTTTAAATAAAACTGACCCCCCACATTTGAAAAGCAACTTGAGTCACTTTTAAATAAAACTACCCCCCCTCCATCCCCACTCCATTTGAAAAGCAACTTGAGTCACTTTTAAATAAAACTACCCCCCCTCCATCCCCACTCCATTTTAAAAGCAACTTGAGTCACTTTTAAATAAAACTGACCCCCCACATTTGACCCCCCCCCCCAGGTCTGATCTCCCTGCAGCTGGAGGTGCTGCGGCAGGTGCAGAGGGATGCAGAGCTCGCTCGCAGGCTGCAGGAGGAGGACGCGGAGGAAGAGGCGGACAGAGAGCCACAGAGAAGGTGTGTGTGTGTGTGTGTGTGTGTGTGTGTGTGTGTGTGTGTGTGTGTGTGTGTGTGTGTGTGTGTGTGTGTGTGTGTGTGTGTGCATATGTGTCTGTATAATTGTTACACTGTTTGGATATGTGAGTGTTTATATTTGACGTTGCATGAGGGTTTGTGTGTGTGTGTGTGTGTGTGTGTGTGTGTGTGTGTGTGTGTGTGTGTGTGTGTGTGTGTGTGTGTGTGTGTGTGTGTGTGTATGTGTGAGAAAGAGAGTGCCTTGCGTTAAAATCCGTATGTTCCAACACTCTGACCTCTTATCACTGTCTCCCCACCTCAGGGCACGCAGTCTCCTGACTCTCCCCAGCCAGAAGAGCCAGATGTGGGCTTCAGGGCAGCACAGGTGGCCCAGGATGAGGTGAGGGGGTGGGGGATGAGGGGAGAGGGTAGGGGGTGAGGTGAGGGGGTAGGAGATGAGGGTGGCAGGGTACGGAGACCAACAAGAACTTCTCCACTGCTTCATCTCAGTAACTCACCCACAGGCTCAGCATTAAAGATGAAAGAAAATAATTTCACTATTTGGGATTGTGGCTTAGTTATGTGGGATGTGCTGCATCATGGTCGAGCTCTCACACTCGACTTCCAACAATTTTTACCAGCTCTTGGACCCATTCCCTTTATGGAAGACCCATTTTCTGCCCCTTTCCTTTATTTTCGTCTCAGTAATCCACCGTGACTTACAATGTCCAAGCTTCTTTATTACAAACAATCAAATGAATATGCTTGACTGCTGCTCAATTCTCCAGGATGTAGCTACTCAAATGTTGGCAGGTGCTGTGTGTTTTAACCCCTCTACCGGACCACTCGTTATGCTGTCCACATCTCAGGATTTGTATATTTGGCTGGAAGTAAATGGATCACCCAGAGCTTAGAGCCTAAACCTTGCTTTCCCTCACGCTTGCCCCTGCTTAGAACTCTACATGTCACACACTTACAGCTGCCTTTTCCACTCAGGTGTGTGTAATTTAAAAACAGACTTTTGTCTGACTTTTTTTTTTTTGACAGACTTTTTTTGTTATAATAAATACAATAACAACTCATACCAAAACTGAATAATAAAAAATGATGTGACTATAATGTAGACAGTATTGTTTGTATAGCTTAAATCATGGGAATGTGAGGAAAATCTTGTTTTGCATTTCTTTTTGAACAAAACTTGTCAAAAGTCAACTCAGATGAGTGCTGAGGGTGTCTGTACCCATGTTGCTGACTGGGTCTCTCCCGCCCCCCACCCAAACCCCAACCTCAACCCCTCCCCTGAAGGAGATCGCCCACTACATGCAGCGGCACCAGAGGAAGGGCCACAGGAGGCCCCGTGACCCCCCCGAGAGACAGTCCAGGAGTCCGCAGCACAGCGAGGACGGAGAGACGCCCGGCAGAAAGGCACGATGACCCCCCGCTCTCTGTACTGTTCGCCACACGTGCTAAGAGAATTTAATCATATGTATTATCAGTCCACCTTCAGTTTGATTTTGATTTGAATTGTTTTTACTTGATCATAATATTTAAGTTGCAGTTTGATAGAGATTACTTGGAAATTATTATTAAAACTTTTGCATATTTCTGAAAATTGACTTTTTTTTTGGATCTGAACTCTTAGTATACTGTTGCTCTCTACTTATAGGTGCTTCTGTGTCTGGTGTGCATTAGCATACCATTAGCATACCATTTGGTGCATACACAAGTGATGATCACCACAACAGTGTTGCACTTCCTGTGTGTTTTACCTTGCACTTCCTGTGTCTTTTACCTTTTACCTCTACCTATGTTCTGTTTTTTTTCATCAATATACTGTAGAAAGTAGAGAGTGAGAAGCGAAAGAATTGTGTGTATTAATAATTCACATCCCAGTGTGATATTTTCCCATCTTGTTATGCAGTAGCTGTGTGTCATTGTATAATGCATGACATATTTGATGGCTGAAGACCTTGTTCTGTGGTTCTATGCAGGTGGTGCCACTGCAGTTGCCACGGGAACGTCTGAACTCTGAGGGGCTGCACTCCCCCGGAGAGGAGGGGTCGCCTGAACGCGAGCACTCCCTCCCAAGCTACACCATGCTGTAAGTGCATCACAAACACACATGCACACACACACACACACACACACACACACACACACACACACTTTATCTCTCTCTCTCTCACACACACAAACACACACACACACATTCTTCTTTCTCTCACACCTTTGGTATTTGCCATTTTTAATGTCATTGACAACAACAATTATTGGATATTGGTAATGTGAAAAAATAATCTTCTATGAACAGTATCCTGGATACTGATATTGTCAGCTTTATTAGTTAAATTTTGCCTTTCATGTAGTAAAAACTCTTACATATAATACACTTAAGAAACCAGTATTCATAATATTCTTGCCCTACATTAAATTGATTAGTGCTGGGAAGGCTTTGCCATGAGTATTAGTGATTTGCATTGTTAAATGGATCTTTCTTCATACAGGCAAACACAGCCAATTCGCAACATTGCTGAGGAACTGGACCCAACATTTCAGGCCAGAAAGAGAGACAGTCAACTTATGGGCAGTGCTGCCCCCTCAGGTCAGTGTCGGTACCACACTCACCCTGTTTCTCATACTGTAGGTGTTTCATTCAGAGGTGTCTCATTATGGGACCCCCAAAAAATAACACAAGGCTGTTTGTTATGTCTCATGTTCTCTTGTCCTCCTCAGGTATTTGCCTGGCTAATCGAACGCCTCATTCTGTGTACTACGACTACCTGCCAGAGCCCGCCTTCATCCCGCCCACCAAACGCCAAAGTGACAAATCAGGACGGCCCAAAGCCAAAGACAAGAGGGAAAACTGTAAGCAGCAGTGAACAGTGCATAGGGCACTAGCATGGCTTACTGGATGTAGATTAGTGTATGTATGTATGAAAACACGCATGGGGAAATGTGGGCTATGTGTCTGGGGATAATACCTGGGTTTCCTGGCTTGGCATACAGTATTTTAGGCACGTTACATAAGTGAGAAAAAGACAGTCTCCTAATTGGGTTGGGGTGGTGTTGGTGAACAGCTTTGTCCAGAAACACATTTACACAGTTAGAGGAAATAGAAACGTATGTGCACAACTCATTTCACCACCCCTACACATCATCAGTTTCTTACATAAGAGGATTTTATGTGGGTTTTTTTAGTGTTTCCACTGAGGATTTCCTGTGTGAGTAGTCAGAATTCACTCAAAGAAAACCTGTAGAAACCCAGTTAATCTTAGCATTAATGGAATTTGCGGATTTCTAAACCAACAGAAAAAACTTAAAAGAGGATTGAGCTTAATAGAGGACTGGGATTCTTTCGTTAAGAGTTCAAGAGAGGGCAGATTGATTGTAAGGGCTGGATTCTGCCTGGCTTGCAGTCCATGACAAGCAGTGAACCTGGCAGGTAATAGCTTTCTTTGGAAAGTCGCAGTCAAGTTTTCCAGGTAACAAGATACAGTATTAGAGATTATGTTACATTTCTACAGAACCACATCTAAATGGCTGTACTTTTAAAGGGACATGCTTCATACATTTTATACAATGTAGATGTTATTAGCATACACTTTCTTACCGTCTTTCATACATACCAAATTCCTGTTACCAGTTCTTACATATTTACATTGGATGTTGCCTAATACAAAAAACAATCTTTCATTTCTAAGCATTCTGTGTAATTACTGGAATGTAAAAAATACACTATATTCTATATTTCTTGAAATGTTTAGTTGTTTAGTCAATGATGCACTGGATGGTGTTCATTTCAGATGTTTCATTCAAAAACAACAGTGAGTTATTTTGCTTTTTAAAGTAATATTAAACCTTTGGGAATTGCTGTGCCCTAAAAAACACAGAAAACCAAGGTATATTCCAAGGTAAATTCCTATCAATAATATTGCTGGTTATTATACTGATACAACCATTACCATTACTAATCCCCATTGCAATTTTCACATTGACCTAAAACAGTGTTTTAATGTATTTGTAATCATATATAAGGTCTCAATTTGTATTTTGTGTTGTATGTAGTAAATTGTGAATGGCACTTAAATATTTTTTGTAAGCAGGATAGGTTACCAATACCTCATTGTGATAGATAAACAACTGTTCTGAGAGCACATTTGGTACGTCTGTTTGCTGTGTAAATGTTCATAAGTACACTGAAATTAAGGATGCTGGGAAGTGGCACATTTGTATTTACTAACATGAGAGAATGGAGAGAGTACAAGAGAAATGTGATGGGATTCTACCATCTCCTGCAAGAAATATCTCTTTTTGCATAACTGCATCATGCATCTGTTTACACTAAGCTGAATTTCATATATGCTCAGTACATTTGAAATAAAGTCAGTCATGAAAATGACTGTTTGCGGTGTATTTGAGTTTTGTTTAATCTGTAAGCTTTAGTGTGTGTTTACACTTGTCTGTGTGTCTGTCTCTCTCTTTCT
Organism: Coilia nasus; assembly: GCA_027475355.1. Classification (NCBI taxonomy): domain Eukaryota; kingdom Metazoa; phylum Chordata; class Actinopteri; order Clupeiformes; family Engraulidae; genus Coilia; species Coilia nasus. The sequence continues at coordinate 18,970,163 of CM050211.1, forward strand.
TCCACTCTTTCACTGATTCGCACACACATGCACACACACGCGCGCACACACACACCCTACATGTACTGCATGTGTAAGAGGACTTAGTTTCTTTGCCTAATGACCTGACAGACTCACAGCAACTGTTGCCTTTGCACTCTGCAGAGGATGTATGTATAAAAATTAGACAGAGCGATTGGATGATGTTATTAGCGATTTAAACAAGTGAAATTCATACTTCAGCTTTGCCGCATAAGAACTCATTAGATACATTTTGATTGGCAGTTGAATTAGCCCGCATCAGGAGCAAAACCTTGAACCTATAGATAGCATTTCACCGTCACAGTTTTTCAGCAGGTTGAGCTCCCAACATTAGTGACTGTCAGAAAACTGTCAGCAGACGGCACAACACACACCACACCTTAAGCAAAGACAGAATGCAGTCTCTCAACACGTCATGCTTTTTATGGACCAGACTGAGGACATGCCAGTCTGAAACTTTTACAGAAACACAATTGTGACTTTTGAGACTCTGATGTTCTCTGGGGAAAAGGCTAATAGGTAATATAGTGAAGTTGTAATGCTCATCCTTTACCAGGTGTTTGAATTTGACCCAATAAGGTTTGTTTAGGCAAAGCCTAAGTCATAGAGAGAAACAGAATAGAGAAGAGGTCTGTCAAACCAGTGTAAAGATTGCACAAGTCACCATTTATGAAGGCATACTGTGCTCCAGCACTTAACTTTGTAAAAGTGACCTCATCTTCACAGCTGCACTCACTGGAGGGAGTAGCCCACAGTGGTCCTACCTGCTTGACCACTACCGTCTCTCACACACACACACACACACACACACACACACACAAAAAAAAAAAAAACACGTGAAAGCAGACTCCCCATGCCTTTGAATTGTGTAATAAGTGTGAGAAGAAGGCACTGAGGACCACACCAAGGTATTGAATATTTCATCACACTGTTTCAGCACAGTCTCATTCTGTCAACAACACCTGCTTGTTAGGTAGACACCCTGACTCAAAGAGTACATACCGACAGACACACACACACACCCCTGATGAGTCAACATGGCCATAGATGAACAGATTAGTTTATTTAGTCTGTAGTTTTGTGTTATAATCACATTACATTAATAAAATATTCTGACATTCTGATAAAGACATTGGTGTAGTTGTTACAAAATATAATTGCACATTTAAATATTCAAAGTTAAAAAATAAACATTATGTTTAAAAGTTAAAAACAACATGACTCTTAATTGCCATCTCAAACACTACACAGGTATTTACATTACAGGACTGTACTAAGAAAAGATCTTCAAGATTTCAGGTTCACTAAGACCAATAAAAGTACCATAATCTTCACAATTTGTCCAGAGAGAGACACTATACAAGTCCTTCAATTGTCTTCACATTTGTAATCACATACATTTAGCATAGCATACTGTCGATGATTAGTTTTTTATGTACAATAATACAATTTTTCAGCTGTAATCTGTGGGCTTAGCTCAGTAACAAAATGCTTCATAATCATCTTATTTCCTTACACTTCAGAAAATTAAGCAAATGACAGCAGTTTGAAGTAGAGTTTAAAAAAAGCACCTTTACCTGACTGGCCTGACACTGTCATGGTACTGTGGGTTTAATAGCTGTGTTTAACCCTTAGCAAAATAAAGGTTTTCACTCAGTACAATATCTCTGCAGATATACTGTAAATAGGCTGCCATTTTAAAGTCAGTTGTATTTTAGTCATGAACATGAACCTCGAGAAGCCAGCATTCTAATAATATTTCTGATAATGAGGCTATCACTCAAGAGGCCGAAACTCCCAGCTTCAAATGACGTCACACCATGCTGCTGCTACTGCGGTTTCAGCCACTCCTTCAGTTAGGACGACCTGGTTGATTTGTGAACCAGGCATTGTTTAATGCAAAGGTGTCTGCCAGTGCTACATCCATTCAAGCGTTTTTTTTTTAGAGTCATTCTTTGCATGAACATCATTTAAAAGTAGATGATCTTAAGATAGTGTTTAAATGAAAAAGCACTGCATTGGCAGATGAGCACATCTTTGAGAGGAGTAGCCACAGATGATAAGGATTTTTTTTCCTACTTTAGCAGGCACAATCTCTGCTGCTTAAGGTTCACAATATTCAACCCCCAATATCCACCTGTTAATTCACAGTAATAAAAAAAAGTCTCATCTTACAATAACCAGTTCTAATTCCTCAGAATTCCTTAACATTGGTAGAACAGTACTGAGTTCAGAACAACAGCTCCTTCAGATTTTAGTAGGTGTGTACTGTCCTTGGTTCCATGTCATTGGTCCAGAGGCGGTTTTTGGTATAGGCAAACCTAGGCATTTGCCTAGGGCCCCACCAAATTTGACTTCTTTATGGGGCCCCAAATCTGAGCAGCCAAGCCGTGGTAAATATATTTTTTTAAAATATTATTCCAGTAAATATCAGAATAATACTGAATTAATGTTTAAACAATATTTGTCCCAGGACACATACCCCCCTTCACTGTTGTGCATTGGACTAGTCCATATGTAGCAATGCATGACACAACGTGACTCAAACCAAAGCGGGAACTGTAAACATGAAGCGGAATTATGAAAGTGGCTATGCTAAAAGAAAAAAACGGGCAGAAAACAGGCAGAAAAGCTGTGGAGAGTTAAGATCATTGTAATAAGACCATTGTTGGTGGTACTGCAGTCTTGGTTCATTGCGATAAGCCAAGAGGTATAGGGATGGTTATTTGGTTTAGGTGTGTGTTTCAAATATGAGGGCCCCACATCTATATTTTGCCTAGGGCCCCCACGTGGCTAAATCCGCCTCTGCATTGGTCCAACATCCCAATAGTCCGAAAATGAACCACTGAGTAGAGAACCCATTAGTCCGGCATCCCATTAGCCCCCAAAAAAGAGGCCCATTTGTCCGACATCCCATCAGTCCGACCATACACAGCATAGATGCATGAATGACTTGTAACTGGCTGAGGATAAACCGTTCGTAAATTCGGAGTGTGGGTGGAATTCTCGTTCGTTTATTCAGAGCGCCACACATTCGGAGTGTTCAGAGCGTACATTTCTGCTGTGTATGGTAAGACTAATGGGATGTCGGACCAATGGTGCTCTTTTTTTTCGGAGTAATGGGATGTCGGACTAATGGCATCTCTACTCAATGGTCCATTTTCGGACTAATGGGATGGCAGACTAATGGGACGTCGGACCAATGGGCTGACCCCGTCCTTAGCACCATCCCCTTAACACCGCCTGGGCCTCAGCAGTCCACAGTACAGAGCTGAGACTTACGTACACAGGCGGCCGCGTGCAGTTCCGCACTGAATTACTTCTCGTCACTCGCCTGCCTCATGGGCGACCTCCACTCCTTGTTCCAGGCGAAGGTGGAGCTGCGGGGCCTCATGGAGGGCAGGAAGGACTTGGGGGGCCTGAGGAAGCTCTTGTCATCAGTCCGCTGCTTCATCAGGGTCTGAGCCGGGGTCTCGGGAATTGCATCATAACACTGGATGGGAAAAGAGACAGCCTGATGACTGTGTATATAGAGAATCACTGAGACAGCCACTCACATTGCAATTTATGGGCTTTGGCCAAGAGGTGACTGAAATTGACTGTCTGTGCACAGCAGCAGTTTTCCTCTGTACCTGACTGTTGTATCCATTCAGGACGAGTTTATTGGTAATTGCTAGGCGATGCCTGTGGTCTGTTTTCTGTGTGTAACTGTCTGGGTCTGTTTACCAGCAGGGTTGTAGTGGTAAAATCAGAGGTGGGTAAACTATGAATGTAGTGATCGCGATGAGGTGGATGGACGGTGCAACACTTTTAAAAAGACATGCAAAACATGTTTGAATAATACCAGTGCTTATTAAATTGGTTTCTAGTGCACATATAGAGGACATAGTGTGATTTTGGAATGCACTGTCAGAAATGGTTTTGGGTCATAAACTCTATTATATGGTGAATAAACTCTATCTATAGGTGGATAAACTCAGTTTAGATGTGTTTACCCTCCACTACAGCCCTGCTTACCAGAGAATCTGTATGTATCAGTAGAGTTAGTAAAACTTTGAATCAACACATAACCTGTGCTGCACTGTCCTCTGTCACATACTGTACAACACTAACATGGTGATGTGCTTACAGCAAAGTGCTGTCATAAAGGCTTATGAAGCTCTGTCTCCACAGCTAAGGAGAAGGTCATACTGTAGATAAAAATCAGGTATTTTGCCGACAGGTTTGTCCACAGCAGGATTCTAAATCTGTGTTGTTTTGAGTCAGACCTGGGTCTTCTGTGTTGCTGCCAGTGATTCTATCAATCCATTGTACGACCATTAGCAAATGTAGCAAATGAAACTACACTACTATCCAAGGGCACTGCCGGGTTTGGGGGGGGGGGGGGGGGCAAAGTTGTTTCATTGGGTGAAACATTTCTAGCAGCACCCATGCTACTGCCTGTACCCTTTATGTAAAATGTAACAAATGTAACATTAGCATGTGTGAAACTAGCCGTGCTGCACCATACTCACGCTGGCCTGTGAGCACTGCTTTGTGTCTTTGTAGCCAGTGCTAAGGTCCATCATGGAGCGGCTGATGTCGGACACGGCCGCCTTGGACGCACGCTTCGGTGTGCTCTGCCTGCCCTGGAGCTTTTTCAGGATGTCGCTAAGTGCGCTAAAGTTCTCCATCTGTGGTACTCGCAGGATCAGAGCCCTCTAAAGAGGTGATCGAGACAGACAGAATTGTGTTCACACACAAAGCAGTGCTCTCAATTATGCAACTGCAGGGTGAAATACAGTATGCAACTTCAAATTATCACTGAGAGAAATGGTTCCACATTTCATTTACTGATCACTTCATATGGTAAAGGATCCTTGAGCTAGGCTAAGGGTTAGTGTTAGATGAAACAAATCGGTTATCGCTTATGAACCCTTGTGTTATGAACCAGTGTAAACTTATAAACTTCAGTGTAAACGTAGACCTTGGTGTCCATCAGCTTCACAAATTGATTCTTATTTTCAAAGGGTGTTGACATATTTTCACCTTTGCTTTTCCAGCTCTGGTGTTTGCTCTGATCTCCGGTTTGACCTCCTCAGTAACTCCACTTCTTCTGAGTGCAGGATCTCTTTCACTGGTCGGGGAGAGTGGACTTGGCTCGCCCAGAGGACTTCTCACCCTCTCCTGAGGGTCACTGAGCTTGTCCAAGGACTGTCTGTGCTCATCAGACTGTCTGGACACCCTCCGTAGGGGTCTGTAGAGAGAGAAAGGGTCACCAGTACTATTGATGTGTATGTATTTGTAGCATAGAATACCCCATGTCCATGGTTGTGAATTTCAGTCTGGTCTGGCACACTGCTTATCTACACAACGTAGGTTAAATATATATCAGCACGTAAAACACTAAGAAAAGTTGTTTATAAAGAAGGGCCTCTGGACATGTCAGCGCCTCTGTTTTTTCTGTATATGTTTTTAAGACATTGCATGGAATGTGTAAAGAGGACTTACCAGGCGCCAACTGCGTCACATTACTAACATTTTGCAACCTACCATTACAGTTCAATGTATTCTTACACAACTACACACACAGACATACACGAACACATACACATGCCCCCCAAGCACACGCACACACAGACACAAGCAAGAAAAAAATAGCTTATAACTGGTGAAACAACTCCCGTCAAAACGCAATTACCACAAGGAAGATTGATTACAAGTCACTTGGTCTTTTTTTCTTGTTGACATTGGCTGGCAATCACTGGCAATCTCCTTGTTATGAGGAATAAACTTTGCATAATATCGAACTGATGCCATCAGCAGAGCCCTTTTGTTCAGCAGTTCTCAACAGATTCTTTGGTACCAACCTGAAAGCGCTCTGATCCTCCATCCACACTTTCCCTGAAGCTACATTAGGGCTTGCCCTGTGAGACAAATAATTATGATCAAAATTTCACAGATAATCACAGCACATAGAACAGGGATAGCTGTACATGAAATAATCATAGGTTTTTATAATTAAAGGTGTCATTATCAATCATTGTGGGGACATGATACACATTTAACTTGAAAATGGAGACCTTTTTTTCTGACTCCCCCCAAAAATCTTAACGGGTTTGAATGTTTGAATGGAAATAATGTTACATTACAAAAAATCCAAATTCAAGAAAAAGTCACTCGCCTGTTTTCCCCAGGAGAGACTAGATTAGAATGTGGTACAAACTTCTGCGAGATTGGCTTCTCCTCAACCACCAGCGGTTCCTCAAATATGGGCCCACAGCCCTGCACCGGCCCCTCCATGAACCCGGGCAGTAGGCCACTGGGGGACAGACCGGGCAGGTCAGGGCCTCTCGTAGTGACCCCCAAGGCCTCCCAGTCTATGAGATGGTCAGCTGGTGGAGGGCTCAGGATGCACTCCATCGGAAGAGGCTTGATACCCCTCAGGTCCAGGTTCTGGGGTTGGTGATTTGGGACCGGAGTCATGTCTACCCCCGGAGGCCGACCTGCCTTCCAGGTATCGGGGATGGGGAGCGAGGCGGCGTAGAGGGTGCGGAACTCCCGGTCGAAGGATTCCACCACAGGGCCACTCATGACCATCACCAGTTGCCGGTGCAGGTGGGCATCCATCCAGGTAAGGCTGTCGGGTGGCAGAGGATACAAGGATGGGTGTGCGGGCACAAATTATTAAAGCAATCATAGTCCCATCCTTTAGCATAACAGCACCATAATCATTATAACTGAATGGGGTAGTTTTCATTCCAGTGCCTACTGTTAACATTATTCTACGTTAGTTACATCACACCCTCTTACCTGTAACTCCCCACCATCACCTTCTCTAGATCCACAAGGACAAAGTTCTCCTTCAGTTCCCCCACAAGCATCTTCCCATCTCTGGTGCAAAAGGTCTTGCCTCCCATGATGCGAACCCTAATGTTCTAAGATGGAGATGACAAATGCAAAGTCAAGAGACTGCATCAGCCATAATAACCGTTTGACTTTGACGTAGTAGAAAAAAATGACCATGACAGTTAGAAATTCAATCTTTATTGTTCTTTGTAAGTATGAGTACTGATGGTGCTTCTTCTAAAGAATTTCTGTGATATTTCCTTGAGGTATCTTCCTCAGAAGTGTTTGGTCTGGTGTCCTGTTTTTCAGGAGGCATTTAAAAAAAAAACACCTATGGCATTTTTAAGGCTTTGAAGGGCTTCGAGGCAAACTGAAAATGCGGTCTTGTTGGTAGCTGTGCACATTCTGAGGAACATGTTGGTAATTTCCTGTAAGGCTTGCATTTCATTGTTAAAACACCTTTGGTTAGCCTAGCTTGGCAAATTTCACTGGAAGGATACAAATGGTGTACCCATTTCTATCGAAGCTAATAAAGGAACTGTAAGACTGGATAATTGCACATAAAAAAGAAAAGGGCATGTATACTCCTATCCAACTCCCAAAAAGGATTCCCCAAAAATGATTATGTGTCCCTTGAAGATCTCGTAGACACCTTAGCGCAGATTAATTACGTTTTTATAGACCCCTTAACATTGACTCCCCCTCCCATCCTGTGACAACCGTGGCTTCAGTTAAGTTCAATTTATTGATATTTAAAGTGTAGTACAAAACACTGTACAAAGAGACACCCATATAGGCAGCATAAAGGCCTATAAAAGACTTATCTTATCTCTGCTAGTTCAAGCACAGTCCTTTGGTTACCTCATACCTAGCGAATGCGAATGTAGAGGAACCTGTTCACCCAGGTATATTGCTCAGCCACGTGCATTCATTACATTCCTGGCAATAACACTGATAGTAAACCATTGTGGGGAGCACAGCTTTGTGAGGAATACATTACTAGTTTTTATTTTGGTGTTTTATCCTTTAGCATTAGCCAGAATGTGGAAGGCCTAGAGTGGGTAATATTGTGCAGCATCACTGAATTTGTTATCAGGCTTACGTAGGGTGTCTGTCACCTGTAACGTATTGGTATATGTGACAGAAATTTTGTTCACGTATGCTCAATCAAATCCAAACACACACACACACACAACACACACACACACACACACACACACACACACACACACACACACACACACAAATAAGCAAACAAACATTAAAACTAAAACATTGCTCCATGCATTTCGAGTTGTTCAAATCTGGTTATGCAGCAGTTACTCCAGTGCAAATGGACCTAAAGTGCAAATGGCTCTGCTTGTTAAAGCAATAAAAGGCCTAACAGCAGCTGGTGCTGAAATTAAAACTGTCCACAACCCTAACCTGTGACTTGACCCTGTGTCAGTTACCATCATGGAAGAGTACCAAGTGCTAAGGCAAAATTCACAAGGTGTCTCAGTACTGTAATTTAAATGAAAGATAAATAACAAATATAGCTGCAAGCGGCAATGACAGGCCCTCGCACCTCCAGTCCTGTGGCCTATGACATTTTGCCTGTTCTGTTGTCCTGAATCCTGTTTGTGCAGTTTTTTCTCACTTCAACTTGTTTTTTTGTTGTTGTTTTTGTATTTCAACATTTTCATCCTTGGAAGTGGGCATGGACAGGTGACTTTCTTGCAAGAGGTCCCACTGAATATAGAATAAAGAATTTTGGTTTTAAACCATAGCGTTCTACAGATAACAGCCAAAATGTGGTTTTGTAAAAGTACAGCACTTCATATGCATGAAATGTCACGATACTTAGCATGCTTTCAGAGGCTGATTGTACATAACAATTTTGTGCTGTTTCTGCCTTCTCGGTCCAAGATATTGGCAATGAAAAATACCTTTTTTTACATTTACCCATTTCGCTAGCTGGTGCTATGCTACAAATGAGTGTTTATGGGCAGGGTAGATACGCCTCTGCATGCTAAGAATGATGTATACATTTAATGTGTCAAGTTTCATGAAATGCGATTAGAAGCCAAGATATAAGCCAAGTTATTTTAAGCTAGGTGTTCAATTTTGATTGTGGTGTAACTTTGAAACGGCTCATCTGAAGATATATCCTTTGATACGTTTTTGTCAGCATTTGTCAGCACGTAAAGTAGTGCAAAGAAGAAGACATTGTATGCTTGGAGGGACAAGTGAACCTCTGTGAATGTGGATGCCCTGAAGCAATGTATATGTCGCATACGCCTCAGTCATATAGGCTAAACACCATTACATCATGCATGCCTGTCGCTGAAGCTCAACTTATATGAAAATTGGTTGTTCAGTAGTGTACTGGAGTGTTGTGTCTGACTTCTACGTTGCAATTACATAACTTAAAAAGACAAGATAATCCACACATTAGGGCAAATAAACTTAACCAAAATCTGCAAGCGTTCAGTCCTTTGACCTTCTGTAGGCAGAGTGAATTACATACATATCAGTGCATGAGGTAATTCATGCTGTCCGAAGAAGGTCACAGGACTGAAACCTCACACCAAACTATCCTTTGGTCTGGAGGACTGATCACTGTGTGCCAGTGTTTTGTGAGTGAAATTCAAAAGGAGAACACGGACTGACTCACTGGGTGTCGTAGCCTGTGTGGGGTGAAGTTCTCCTCGATGGTCCTCTGGTTGAGGATGATGTAGACAGGGATGCCAAGGGAAGCAATAGCATGAAGGTCACCGATCACAGCGCTGTCTGACAGTCTGTCTGTCACTATGCCAATGACCTAGGACCAAAAACAGGACCATTAAAACGGCCAATCCTCCATCTAGGTGTGCTGCTTATACATTATATCATTTTTTGTGTGTGATATCTAGTGATATCCAAGCACTGTAAACAGATGCAACAACAGCATTGCATGGAAAGCGTTAAGTATTTGTAAGTATTAGTGGCAGTAATTATATACAAACATGTCTGTGTTGCTGTTGCTGGAAAGTACATATATTTTAACCGATGGCAAAACATACACTTAGAATCAGCTGTATGCGTGTCAGTTCCATCTGCAGGTTAACCTAGGTGCCAATGCAGAGTTATACCCACAGTACACCACCGTGCAAAGCCAAAAGACCGTAACTTCAATTTTGGGCAAAAATCAGTTATTGTCATTTTTGAAACAATTAACATCAGTTTTATCATGTGGCCAAATATCTTCAGTCAATTGTGTTGCTTTTTAGGAAGAATAAGATATGTAATGTAATAGATAATATGTTTACTGTTTTTCTCAGTTTCACACTCTGGTGAGTTAAGGTCTTTTGCCTTCGTAGGAGAGCAGTGCACCATAGATGCGTGTATTGCTGTATTGCTGTCTCTTACCTTTTTGGCACCCTGTATTAGTTTCCTGACCACCTCTCGCACTGGTGGTGCATCCTCCACTGGCGGGCTGGTGTACGCTCTGGCCTGGCCCATGCAGTCCCACGCCTCCCTCACCGGCCAGCCGAGATCCAGAGGAGGTGCCGGGGTGTCGGAGTGCATGGGGAAGTAGCGTGCAGAGAAGTCCTGCATCGCCTGGCTCTCTCCGTCCGCTAGGCCGCCCGCCGCCTCCTCTTCCAGCACCACCTGGCTGACCCGGTAGTCCTGGGCCCAGGCGCCCAGCTGGGTGACCTCCTCGGGGGACAGGAAGGGGCCGAGGCGCTCGGCGTTGAGCTGCATGTAGAAGGCGCCGGGCCCCTCATTCAGCAGGCACTCCAGGGCGTAGCGCTCCGACTCGCTGTGCATGAACTGCGGGCAGGCCTCGGTCAGCGGCTCGAAGACCACGTCCTCGTCCAGGCTCTGCTCTTGAGAGTTTGACATGGTGACGATGGTGGTGGACTCCCGGCCCTTGCTACAGTATGTGTGTCTTCAGTGTAAGGCTGTTTAACTTCAACGTCAAAAGCCGCTGACTGTGCAGGTAGTGAGGTAATAGATTGTGATTTTTACATAACTGGTGTGACTGCAAACAGCAGACTTGTGTGCATATTGCTGTTGACGTTCGGAATGTCTGGATTAAAGAAAGGATGTCCAAAAGGCTACTATGTCGCTAGTATAGTGGGGAAATGTTTATTACACAAACTGAGTGAATGCATGAAAAAACTTGAATGTTTCTCCAAACAGACCTTATCAGAAAAAGAAACTGCAAATCCAACAGTGAAACTTCCACAAGTGGTCTGCAGAATCCCTCCCAGCTGTAAAGGCAGGTCAGAAAAAAACATGCAAACTCTTAAAGAAGAATGTTCTACCCTGCCCTCCTCAAACAGGTAGCACATAACTTATTAACGTGTTCATGGGGGCACAAGTACAATGTTTTGTGAAAGTCTTACATTGAACTGTGAGTAACAGAGAGACAGACAGAAAGGCAGGTCGAGAGGATATCTCACCCATTTCAGCACTGCCGGTCACATCACAGCTGACTCCTGGCAGGTTGCTCTCTCCTCACCTCTTCTCTCCCTCTCTGTCTCTATCTTTTCTATGACTGACACACAGCCTTTTCCGTAACTTGAAGCACACACTATCATTTACAAAGTTGGAAAGACGCCCCTGTTTTCCTTTGAATACTGCTCCATTATTAAACTATTAAACACATTATTATGTTCCATTATTTTACTATTAAAAAGTCTCAAAGCTATTCTTACATGACAACCATAATAACCCCTCCTTCTACTGAGCTATAAATAAATCATATTTCTATTGAGTTAGGTATAAGATATTCCCTCATGCATATCATGTCCTCCCTCCTTTGATGCGAGATGTAAAGTGGAACAGCTTTATTTCTGTGCTCGAGCATACAGGGAGGCTTGTCTGTCACTGGTCTTACCAGACGAACTGGTCTTTGGGGTTGAGACATCCTCCTGGCATCCCTCCGCCTCAGCCAATGAGACGTGGCCCCGAGGCTGGCTCTGCCCTATGAAACCTCTCAGCTTTTCCCCAAGGGATGGATTTAAACCTGTGGCATTTGTGCGCGTAGCACAGATGCCAGACATTAACTTGAAAATGTCAGTCAGAGTGAGAAAGGATCTGTGTGTGTGTGTGTGTGTGTGCGTGAATACTCCCTGAGGTATTTACGTGCATACATAACATGTTTTCCTTAGAGCAGATTTGCATGTGTGTGTGGACAGCCTCTGTCCTTGAGTTTGCGTGACAGTGTGTAAACTCTGCGCACAGTCTCTGGTGCACACACACGTGTGCCGTGTCAGTCTGGTTCTGCTTAGCATAACAATGACAAGGATCAATAGGCTTTTCCATGGACTTAAACACATAAAAACTTCTGTCATTGATATAGTTATGTCCGCAAGGCAACAATAATTTGTGACAAGGAATGGAAATATGGCTCAAATGGTTACATTTCTGGCAGCTGTGGAAAAATTAATAGCACATGGCTATGTATTAAATCCAAATTCTGAAAAACTCTTGGGATAAAACTGTTTGCTTACTCTCGTGCACCTGTTTGTTGTGTGTGTGTGTGTGTGTGTGTGTGTGTGTGTGTGTGTGTGTGTGTGTGTGTGTGTGTGTGTGTGTGTGTGTGTGTGTGCGTGTGTGTGTGTGTGTATATTTCACCATCATTTTTTTCAGTTTTTTTTAAATGTTCATATTTTGCAAAGTGTTTTGCAAATGTGTGTGAGTGTGTGTGTGGAGATGGGGGGTGATTGGGTGTGGGTAAACAAACCGCAAAGTCAGCACATTTTATTTACTTTGTGTTTATTAGAAAATATATATCGATATACTGTAAGTGCTTTTATTAGTAGTCGTAATAAAAGTAATAGAAAACGTTGTCCTTGCATGCACAAGGGGGGAAGGGTGATAGTAAACAAACTTTGGTCTCAGCTAGGAGGTCTTCTGTAATCTCTGTATCACATTTAGCATAACAATCATATTCTTTATACACTTCTCTGTTGGCACATTTTGAAATATTTGGAGAACTTTAACAAACAAATCTGTGAATATTTTCACAGCCGTGTAAAGGTGCACTAAGTAGGTTTTGATGCTTCTTGGCCGACAATAATGAGGTAACAAAAATAAAAATAAAAATAAAAACACTCAGCATTTTGTTCATCAAATATGTGTATGACAGAGGTCTGCAAGGGAGGTCAGTGATGGAGAAAGATGCTAACAATGCTAAGGCTGTGTCTTAAGCACAGCACGGCAATAACTTAAACAGGAATCAGACTTACAACCTCATGTGGGTAGCACTGCTATCAGCCAAAGACAAAGACGTCCATGGTTAAAGCACAGTAGCAGGGGTGACATTATAAATCTTTACTTTTGGTTGCGCATGTTTATCCATACATTTCAAATCTCAAATGTGGAAAAACATTCTTCAATGCATTATGTGGGCAGCTGTGGCCTAATGGTTAGGGAGTTGGTCTTGCGATTGGAGGGTCGCAGGTTTGAATCCCAAATCAGTAGGAACAATGTGGATAGGGGAGTAAACTAGGGCTCTCTTTATTCATGGCTGAAGGTATCTAGCCCCACATTGCTCCAGGGACTGTACCCTGTACCTGAAATAACTGGAAGTCACTCTGGATAAGCTAGATGTACTGTAATGTAAAAATGTAATTACTAACCTAAATGGAAAATACTGCTTTCTTACAATAGTGTCTGTGAAAATTGCCCAATGACTGTGAGCCTTCAGGCATTTTCTTCTTTAGTAAAACAATAAAACTCTACTTACTGCACCATGACTTCATGCCCTAATTTACCTATCCTTAAGCTGACTCCGTCCCATCGACCCACACACCAGTTAGCTAGGGGGCTGATGGTCAGGCCCGTTTCCTCAGGTGAACATAGAGCACCCCGCTTAGCATCAGCAGGGGTACGCAGGCCCAGGCCATGATGAAGCAGTAGCCAAAGTGGCCCAGTGTGAGCTCACGGGTGTCCTGCAGGATGTCCTGGTGCAGGAACGTGAAGATCAGAGCAGCAGCAAACACTGACAGACCTGTAAAAAGGACACCCAAAGTGAATGGATTGCCACACGCTCCACAAACACTTCCAAGTATAAAGCATGTACCATTAAAGACAATATACCGAAGATATACCATAATACCATAACATGAAGACAAGGTGTTACATGACACAGGTATTGTCATGGGCAAAACAACAAGTTAGGCTAAAAATGAAAATAAAAAAAAGTTTTTTAAAATACACAAAGATTTTATAGGCATGTATATTTTCTTTTCCAGTACCTGCACCAATTTGGCTCAGGCCTGTGAGATAGAAGAGGCCTCCTTTGGACATGGTGAACAGTTGACCCAGGAAGATCAGGAAGGAGATGGAAGAGAAGACCACGCCAAGGATCATCAGAGCCTGGACTGCCTGAAGCCAGTCTAGGAGAAGAGGACAGCAACAGTATGTCCTGATGTTATTCACAATATGCTTAAGTTGGGTTCTGTTCTGCTGCTTTATATTGTACAATTCCTGCAGCTCTTGTCTATCACATATAAAGAGTAAATGTGAAGACAATGGTTCGTGCATTAAATGTAATACGATATGAATCTGGGACATTCAAGAACCCAACACTGCTGTAAGGTTACACCAAATATAACAAATACAGTTCAGGAGTGCAGTTTTTGGCTTTAGGCTTTTAATGATAGTTTTGCAACTTCAGTCCTGCCTACTGTACATGCACATTTAATGCAAAGGATGTAACTGAAAGTGCTTCAGAAGTTTGGCAAAGGAACACAGGGCAGAGATACACATGGCAAGCTTTGTTATAGTCCAGTAGAGCCAGGGAAATCTGCCAGACCGCTGTGGAGAGCTCCACTAAGGGTTTCCAGGGGAGTAAGTGTGTATGTGTATATATGCAAATGTTAGATTTACAGTTCTCACCACTCTCACTGGTCGAGGAGCACAGCCATGTCTCCGTGACATTGTCAAACATGCACTTGTGCCAAAGGTCTGACGTCTCAATGTCTCCCCAAGCCCACCAAGACTGAAACAGAAATGTAAGCAGACACGTAAAGAATAACAAATAGGAACGACAAACAGTGTTTTTCCTGCAGGTGTAAATATGAGCTGTGAAAAATGTGCTGAGAAAATGTAGCATTTGGGCTATTATTACAACACCATGATGCCAACTTAAATTCCCACAACAAGTTAATGGGATTTCCACAAATAGCTGGAAACAATTCTAGCACTTCAGCTAAGTATTCAGGTACAAGCAGAGTGTGGGGGTTGAGAGCAGGTCCTCAGTGTCCTGCACAGCAAAAAGACCAGTGTTGAATGCACTCCCACAGAGTTGATTTTAACACTTTTGAAGGTTTATATAGCGCCACACTCTCCAGAGGTAAATGAACACTTTCAAAATGTGAAATAACCCTGACAGTGCACTCCATTTAAATCTGAAAATGTTAAAATCAAACTCCCAAATGTTTAACCTATAAACTTTAACACTCTATTTTTTGCTGTGTGCAGAAATACAGTATGCAGCCATGAGGATCTGATGCAGGGGGGTTACCTTCTCCATGGTGGCTATGAACAGCATGGCCAGCGTGACCAAGTGCAACACAATCACAAACAGCAACAGGAGAGCCATCCTGTGAAAAAACAACAACTTAATGAATGACTCCAAGTCCAGACCAGCAGCACTACACAGACACACAAGACAATTTGTGTCTCTGTCTCTGTCTCTCTCTCTCTCTCTCTCTTTGTCTCTCTCTCTCTCGTGAGAGAATAATATGCAGTGGCTTTCATCACATTCCTCTCCATGTCCAGTTAGGGGTTTATCTGTGTCTCTCCGTGACCCCTATCGGCCATGGCAATTACCTCAGGCCATTGGCTGACAGCAGGCGTTTCTCTGAAGAATGAGTTGTCTTTTACAGGACGGTATAAACAACTGCTGGTCTATTTATGGCAATTCAAGACACAGGATTTTTTTTTCTTTCTATCTGGCTTTCTTTCTCTCTGTCTTTCTTTCTTTCTTTTTTTCTTTCTTTCTTTCTTTCTTTCTTTCTTTCTTTCTTTCTTTCTTTCTTTCTTTCTTTCTCTGTTTTTATTTCATCCTTCCTTTCTTTTAGTGAGCATCAAAGGCACAGTGGATGCTGTTAACTATGAAGGGGGCACAACATCACAACTCATACAAGCAGAAGCTCAAGTCAAACTAACACAATCCATACTGCCATAACTCTTCCATAGCATATTTGTGTGGCATGCCAGCAGACGATGAAGTTATCCTCAGAAGGTGAACATGATTAAAGTCAAAGTCAAAGTCAAAGTGTACTTTATTGTCAATTCACTATGTAACAGGAATTACACAGAGGACTGAAATTGCGTTTCACCAGACACCAAATGTGCAATTTGAACTAGAAACACACACGCGCGCACGCACACGCACACGCACACACAGACACACACCCACACACACACACACACGTGAGTGTGCACAGACATCCACAATAAATAGACATCAGACATTCAGATAAACATATACGCTTCCAACAAGAAGGAAAGTTCGAGGTAGCTCTTCTTGGTAGCTGGTGTAGGTGAAAAAGTAAAAAGTGAAATGTGCAATATGTAAGGTGCAATAAGTGAAGGTGCAGTTGGTAAAGTGCAAGTGTAAAAGCAGCATGGACATCAGTGTGTGGATGTCAGTAACATGTTCATGGAATCTTCTTCATTAAAAACCTGACTTTCAATTTTATTTATGAGTAAATTTGTTTTAATCATTTCATGAACACACATAGACTGCCCACTGACTATTATGTCCTAAATAGTATATTTTAAATATTACTTTGCTTGTAATATTCCTCAATCCTACACTGTTTGTTCTGAAGTATAAGTCAGATAATTAAAGAAAGCAGACCTTAATACAAATGTTTAGGAGGGCAAATTCATAGACTGACGTCAGTCATCAGTGGTGTGTGGAGAACAGCATACTCATTCATGAGCTGGTCCCCATATTTTGATTACGCCCATTTCACACAGATGTGAGACTGGGCCAAGAGTCACAACACAAGATTTTAGACCTCGGTTGTTGCAGTCCTAAATTGGTAAGCACACGAGGGAACCCAACCCAAAGAAAGATTCAAAAAAAGGAACCCCTTTCCCAGAGCCACCGTTAGAAGGGTAAACATGACTGCATATAAAATCAGTCCCGTGCTATTTACAAACTGCTTCAGCCCAGGCAGAGAAGGGCGTGTCTATTCAGTAATGGCCATTTACAATGAATGCTTGCATGTGTATCCATGTTTTCTCTGCCTGTTTCCAATTAAAGTAACCATTTTGAGGGGAATGTAGACCCAGGCTTTAAATGAAAATAGTATCCTACCTGGTGTAGATTACAGTAACTAAACTGTGGCGAAAGAATAGCATGACTTTGATGTAAAATGTCTTTTAAAATTATTTATATAAAACTCAGAAGCAAAGAGATTAACTACTTTGTATAGGGAGGTTTCATAGAAATAATTTTAAATATTACAGATGCTGCCATTACATACAATTGTAGTGTATTTAAACTATTTTGTAAATATATTACCCAAGGTTCAGGCAAATAGTTAAGTTTTAACCTGGTGGGAAAATACTATGGGCATTGTAAGCTCAGAAACTGCCTCCTTGACTTGCCATACAAGCTAATCATACATGTGCCTATCTGTGCATCTATCTATAAACATCCTGACACTCTTCTGGCAAAATTAGAGGATGCATCCAAGTTATCGGAAAATGCTGACAGCTGAAGCACTCCAGTACTTTTATAAGACTACAGAGAGCTGTAAAAGAGCTTACCTTCTCAGACAACTTCACTTCCAAAGCACAGCAAATGTCAGCAAGGAGATAAACAAACTCACTCCTTGTGTTGTATCTCTCTCTGTCTCTTTTTCCCCTTCTCTCTTGCTGGTCCCCTTTTCCTGGCAACGACCAATCCCCTCCCCCCCCCCTTTTTTTCTCCTTCTTTACCGCCTCCTCCTCCTCCTTCTCCCACTCTCTCCCTCACTCTGAGGTTTGGGAAAGGGACGTCAAGAGGAATGCAGGCTTGGTTGGAGCTGGAGTTTTTCCTACGCCCATTTCCTCTAGCCAGGCACCCCTCTCTCTGCCCTCCCCTCAACAATCTGAAGCTGTGAAAAGCTGTAGCCCTTAAATTAAACCCAAACAGACCCCTACTCTTGTAAACACTGAAATACGCACAGCAGAAGCATACGCGGACTTGCTGCAGCACATTTACCACAAATTCACTGCTTTTTGCCCATTCTGCAGCAATGGCACAGGATATCAACTGCAGGTTACAGAGGCCATTCGTTCTGTGCTTGCTATCTGAATGGGAAGCTGAGCCTGGCACACATCAGACAGGCCTCTAATCCCACATGATTGTTGTACAATTGTGTCCATTGTTTGGGAGGCAACAGAAAATGAGTGAAATTGCTCTCCACTGGAGACGTTGGTTGCTTCCTGCTATTTCTGGAAATTAGACCACCCCTAAATATAACTACTTTGCTGTAGTTACCCTCTTATGGATCAAGTGACAGTTGTTTTCAAGGTTACTTCTGTTTTCTGTATGAAACTTATTCTGTATGATTTTACCGTTTTATTATGCTCAGGGTATGCTGAATGGGTTCATCGTCAATATTTCATGCCGAATAATATTGCGCTCAAATGAGGTCATGCGCAGGCAGTCGAGGTCTAGGTATTTGCACCATTTTGTAGACATTCATCAAAGAAGAGATGCAGACCTAATGTTCACAGTGACAGGGTTGAAACACTTTGGCAAAGCTGCATAGCGAGAATGTCTCAGTTATGGTCCCATTTGTCACCGCTGTGCGAAGCTGCTGGAAAAAATGTTTGGGTCAGTCTATTTGTATGCCAGCAGGTGTCATGCTTCAGACAAACAGACACCAGAAAGAAAGAAGCTCATCATAGAAAGTTATAAATACAATTATTACAACTATTCTTACAACTATTATAACAATTATTATTACATTAGCAGTCGAATGGCCAATAATAACAATAATAATAATGTGTGTGTGTGTGTGTGTGTGTGTGTGTGTGTGTGTGTGTGTGTGTGTGTGTGTGTGTGTGTGTGTGTGTGTGTGTGTGTGTGTGTGTGTGTGTGTGTGTGTGTGTGTGTGTCTCCTGGCTGAGAGGGCCTCTCTGTTGGAGAGACTGACAGCCTGGCTGGAGGTGCCTGCAGTGGAGAAAAGGACAGTCTCACATGGACTCAGAGGCCTGGAATACCCACCACACACAAACACAGAGCCAGTTATCATCTTTAAATAAGCCATGGACAAGGTATCTACAGGATTTTTTTTACTAGCACTGAGTTTTATTCTGTAATGCCTGTGCTTTGTTTGTTTTTTTTACCTTGAGAGGGCATCATGGCATTGGAAATTGAAGGGTCATTTTGTACAAGAAATAACTATATTAGATAGACATGTTGTCATGTATAATATTGCAATAAAATCAATCAAAAATAAATCAATTTTCTTTAGATAAACTGTGTAAAAGAGATACACTAATAGCAGTCATATATGCTAAGTGGCAACAATTTTTAGTGGCAACAATAACTTGTAACTTGTAGTTTGTTTTTTTTCCTCATTTGTAAAGCTCTGCTAAAATCTGCTAAATGCAACGTGATGTTCGGCAAAATAGATTTAGCCCTGTTTACACACCATTGTGGCTGTGCATCATGGGGCAGCGCTGTCTTGAGGCAGTAAGTCCTAGAAGGTGGTAGGACTCCAGGCCACTCAGACCAAACAGAAACCAGCAGTTGTGTGTTCATCTCATTAACATTACAGTGACCACATAATGCATGTGTGTTTAAGGGAGATAAAAAAAAGGCAGGATGCAAGGCCAACAGTTATCCAGACCCTGTTAACCTAAGTATAATGATGTATGTGGTCACCACGAAGTCATTTCTCGAAACTGAACTTGGTAGACCTATAATATAAAAAGTTTCTATGATCTTTTGAGAACCACAGTGCTTGTTCTTTCATGCCGACATACACAGTATTTTACTGTATTTACCTCGTAATTTGCCAAAGACATATTATAGCATGTTTAGGCATATTTTAATGTGTCCTCTCTGTTTTGATCATTTTAGTAACATGCTGATTGATGTCATTTCCAATGAGGATTATCCTTGAATGTCACTGCTCAAAGTGGAAAAGGTAATATAAATGCAGACTTGCAGAATTTGCAGAATTGCAAAGTAACAAATGTGAAGACAAATGTGAAGCTATGGTATTATCAAAAACTAGTTTGTAGAAACTTTTGTGCTGTTGTGAGCAACATCCCCTGTACTTGTGTTGTTTAGCCTGAGATCTGTTGTTGATGATGTGGAGAGTGCTCATGAGAGGTACTGTACCTGACAATCAAGTTCATCTTAGTGCAGACTGCATGTTTACTCTACTACAGCATGCAACAAAATAAGTGCCTTTCTGAAGAGAGGGTTAGTGTATGTACGAACGTGGAAAGTGCTATTTTAAAGGTTGCAATCCCTTTGCTTAAATAAGAGCTCCATGGCACCTAAGGTTTTGATGATTAGTAATGTTGAAATATAATTTCTAAATTGTAATATAAAATGTATCCTTGAGGAATTGACAGAATTTTGGACACTTTATTTGTTTTTCCAAAGGTGCCTTGAGGAGCTGGAGCAGAAGGATGCTGAGCTGTGCAGGCTGCAGGAGGCCACACAGCAGCTGCAGAAACGGTGTGGTCAGGCCCAGCAGCTCCTGGACGAGCAGGAGCACAGCCACAGGAACACTGTGGAGGCCTTCAAGTCCAGTACGGTACTTGCATTGACACGTCTTCACCACTAGAGGTCAGTATTAGATATTTTTGTGCAAAAGCACATACAGCGCACTCCACAATTTTTTGCTGAGTTGACTGAAAACACATTTTAACAGCAGGAACAGGGAGATGGATGGGAAGTTCATAGTGTCAATATATTAACACCTGAAGCTAATCTGAATAAAAAGGTACTGGCACATGGTTTTAGGCTTTAACAGCATTCCAAAATAGGAACGCAACTACAGAAATCTAAAGGGTTCCTAGTTTATTTTCCCTCCTCATTTTACTATACCTTTGCTGAAGAAGAAAAAATTCACAGTTAAATTCAAGTTGAGCATTGCACACAAGTGCAATCTTTTTTAGAGTAATGCAATATTTACTGCATTTATTCATAACCAGGGTGTAAACAAATGTGGCATATAGAAGTAAACAACTATCATTGTCATGATCATGATGTGTGTAAAACTGTATTTAACCCAGCCCAGCCAGAGATGTACGACAGGTTTCTGAGCCAACTGCTCTTCATCAGACTCGAAAGGTGGCTCAAAATGTCACTTGGGTGAATAAAAGTGAAAAAAGGAACCTGTGTGCAGACCTCTCCTTTATGTTTTGTATGTCTACTTCTTTTTGGTTCTTTCTATGTTTTGAGGTTTACCAGAGAGCCCAGCCCAATGGTCACAATTTATTAATATGATCCTTAAGATGGTCTTATAGACTTTCTACAGATGCTGAGACTGTTAATAAACAATCTGTTGAAACTCTGTTTCTATCTATCTTGTTATGGTTAGGGTTAGGAGTTGTGTTTGTTTAAGGCGATAAGTCAGTAAACTGAAAAATAAAATAAAACTGAATTTCAACAAACCCTTTGTAATGCGCCTGTGGACAGAGTGTTAAAATAAAGTGTTACCCAAAAACACTCAACAAACCCTTACTGTTACCCAAACTGTGTTACTGTTCCTGCCACTGTCGACCATGTGACCATGTAGAATGGTCATTTGCATCAACAAATCCCCTCTCTCTGTTTCCAAGTCAGTGGCCCTTTTTATTAGAGAATGTAGCACCGACTTTGGAATTAATAATGGCACAGCCTAATGTAGGTTAAAGTAACTACTAAAAGAATGGAATGACTTTTATTATCTTCAAACTATACTGGCATAAAATACAAGAAAACATGCAAACAATGCTTCTACAAGCAAAATTGTCACTGCTACCATGCAAATACTGACAGTGACTTCATTTCAGTGACTGCTGAAAACATTTAATTAAGAGCTGCACGTACTATGAACTTCATACAGTCCTATGAGCACTGCAGGCTCAGAGCTATAATTGCATTCTTGGTTTACTACACTACACAGCCATACATGCCAAGGACATGTGTCTAGCTGTGTATTTGTATGTAAACAACCAGACATTCCTCTGTCTACATTATAGGAACCAAGCTTTCGGACTATACTGACTGCAGAGAGCTGCAGCAGCACTTAACAAACATGACACTAGAAAGAGCCAAGGAAGTTTCCTTCCTAGCTTACTTTCCTAGATGACTTCAGTTCCAGACCACAGCAAATGACTTCTAGCAGCTGAACACATTCGCTCCCATGTTTCTCTCCTCTCTCTGCTAATTCTGCTTTCCTGGCAGTAGCCACTCCCCTCTCGCCTTCGTCTCTTCCTCCTCCTCCTCTTTCTCCTCCTCCTCCTCCTCTTTCTTTCCCTTGTTCCCCCCACTTTTAAGTTTGGGGGGAAAGTCTAGAGGAATGTAGGCTTGGCAGTAACAGGAGTTTTCGACACCCATTTCCGCCAGGCAGCTCTCTGTCTCAATGCCCCCAAAAAACATCTGAAGCTGTAAAACTTGTTTTAAAGTTTTAAAACCTGAAGGGGTTTAAAATATTATACTGAAGGTGCAGAAGAACGTGAGATTGAATCAGCACGGTTTACTGCAGTGCATTTGTGTCACATTCACTGTTCCCTGTCAATGTTTCCTTTAATGGCCCAGAGCATCTAGGTTACCATCAGTTCTGTGGTTGTTGTAAATATGTGGAAATATATGGGGGAGCTGTACTGTAATTGTCACATCTATTGTCACACAGGCCAGTAATCGACTGTAGGAATCTTAAACAATTAGCTTAGTTGCAAGCTGAGTGAAACCCCACTGGAAACAATCGCAGCTTCCTGCTGTTTATGCAGATTAGACCACCCCCAGAATGTAAGTGAGTTACTGTAGTTAGCCTATTGGTCAAGAGGTTTTGTTCCAAGGCACAGATTTAGGAGTTGAAAACAGAAAAGTTACAATTTTTAAAAGTTAGGAAAAACTATATTTGCTTTACAAGACTGCTGCTTAAAGCCCAAGTAACCTAGCATGACAACTTAAGTGGCATTCTGAGTATCCGAGAGCAAGTTAGGCAGGGCGTTCTTAAATCTGAATCTGTGCTGCTGGTTTGTTTTTATTCTGTGGGAAAGCAGCGTCCAGCACATGCCCTGCATCTTCAGTATGATGTCATCCAAAGGCAAAGGTTTGATAACAGACTTCGGTTACACAGATAATATACCGTAAACTAGGATAACAAATTGATGCTTTGGTATTTTGACGTCATTTGCCGAATGTCACTACGTTACAAAGCGGCTACATTGTTAGCTAGTCGCGTTCTATGTAGTAACGTTCTATACAGACAGAATGGAACAAGGCACAAGTTATTTCAACCATTTCTCTTCGAGGTCGGTCACGGGAACATAACCCTTGAAGTTGTCTGCTGAAATAAGGATATTTCCGCTTGGATTTGGATTCGCTCATTCAGAGTGAACCATGGAGCGGGTGATGGAGGTAAGATGGGAAAGTTCGACGAAGTTGTCAGCGTCCCTCACGTTGTTTATCGCTCAGAAACGAGTAATGCAATCCTATGGGAACTGAAAGGGTTTGAGGTTATGGACTATTTAGTTGCTGCATCCAGCCAAATATTTTACGTGAATTAGGTCTCTAACAGACTTCATAAGATAGCTATAATGTATGTTACAACCGCTTGTGGAAATCCATCCAGATTTTATTGATTCCCAACCAGAAACTGTAGCAGTAGCCTACATTATACAAATTACAAATTACATCAGAAGGGCAATCGTGATGACCTAGAGACCGAATCTAACACACTGCATATGGTTTATATTTATACAACTGTGTAGGGTGGGACGGGGTAAAGTCATCAAATGAATATGTCATGTTCACAGGCTAGAGTACTATTGCAAACCAGGAAAACAGCTGCAAGACTTAAGGGCAGCTGCATAGCACACATGTCTGAGTGCCCATTTGGCACCACTGTGTGAAGCTCCTAGAAGAATGTCTGTGTCGGGCAGTCAAGTAGGTCACTACTGAAAGTTACAAATATTACAACCCATATGCTAGAAGTTTTCATTGCTAACGACGACTGTCCTGCCAGTGACTGCAGTAGGCATATACAACACACAAACAAATTACACACATGTACACACACGTGTTACTGTACATCCTAGTCTCTAAATGAAAGTAAACGCCAAAACCGGTCTTTATTCTGCATCCTTGGATGGGCCTAAAGCCTCAACTCCCAGACCATATGTGTCTTTAGGCTGCCACACTAAAGTCTGCCCTTCCCCAATCTCTCTCTCCCTCCGATCAGGAGCTGGGCGAGATGGAGATGCGGCTCCTTCAGGATGGCCTGCGGCCAGATGCGAACCCCGTGGAGCGGCTGCTCCACCTGTGGAGACTGCACCTGCGCACCGAGGGCCGCATGAACGCCTCCAGGCTGGAGGTGAAGGCCCTGCAGGAGGCCCACGACAGGGAGATTGTGGAGGTGAGCTCATAGTGCACTTTAAGGGTGGGTATTGGCGAGGACTTTAAGATATGATACATATCACGATACGATGCTGTCACAATGCATTGCGATACTGGGCATGAAACAATGTTTTTAATTTTTTGGAGTCAGAAATTGATATAGTATATTGTCAAAATTAGTATCACAATACATTGCGATAGTGCACTTTTGCAGTATGTGGAGAGGAATGCAAACCTATCATTTCTACTGAACGAAATACAGTATAGAAATAGTCCAATGTAGATTAATGTAAGGCTGTGTATAGGATGATTGATGGGTATACATAATACAATTTATGCTAAAATGTTACAGAATGAGACATGAAAGGTCTCTTTACATGGGGCTCACTCATGTAGACACTAAAAAAAGGAGTGTGCATGTCTCTCTCTATCTCTTTCTACATCTGTCCTTCTCTTTCTCTGTCTTTCATTCTCTCTCTCGCTGTCCCTCTCATCTCTATCTACCTCTCTCTTTCTCTCTATTTTTTTCTCTCTGTCTCTCTCACTCTGTCTTGGTCTCTCACTCACTCTCTTGCTCTCTCTCTCTCTCTCCCTCTCTCTCTCTCTCTCTCGTTTGGTGTCCTTACAGGTGAGGAAGAAGCTGGGCTACCTCCAGGCTTTGACTGTCAAGCAGAACTCCATAAGTTGCAAGGCTCAGGAGGAAAACAAGCAATTGCATGCTAAATTGGATCAGCTGGTCCTCGAGAAAGGTCAGAGGTTAATCTCACACATACAGATCAGTTGTCGGGATCCTAAGGAGTACCTGTACACTCCCCAGACTACATAGTGCATCCTAAACCTGACATCACCTGTCACTTGATGAACTTGATGTAAACTGATATTTAAAAATGACACAATTCATCAGATGGATTAGCTAGTTAGTGTTCAATGCACAGACAGATGGAATACATGGCAGGGATTTCACTTTCTCAATTTGGAATCTCCACCCTTGTTAGCCAAGTACCAGAGGTGTCAATCCCGACCATAAAAAATAAAAACCCTGGCACGTATTTGATCCAATCACTTTTTAACCCAGCTGGTCCTAATGAGCACACAAATAATAAGACAGGTAGGTCAGCTAATTAACTGAGTCATTTGTTAAGGTTGCAGGCAAAAAGAATACCTGGCAGGACTTTTACTTTATATAGCCAGGACTGACAGTTGTACTAAGCACTAACATAATTCACACTTGCTTCTCCAGAGTCCCAGAGGGAGGAGGTGGCTGAGCTGCTGGTCCAGGGAGGTATGGATGAGATGGTGGCCATCAGCCCCAGTGAGCAGGTGGCCTACCTGCTGGCTGAGAGGGCCTCTCTGCTGGAGAGACTGCAGGCTCTGGAGGCACTCGCAGTGGAGAAGTGCTCCTCCTCCCCTGGATGCCCAGAGAAGATGGACCCAGAGCCAGTGGAGGTGGTCAAAGATGGCATAGACAAGGTACCTTTGGCCATTTGTTTTAACGACCACTGGTTGTTATTCTGCCCTGGTCTACTGTCTTTACCCTAACTGGGCTACTGAAGCATAAGGCATTTTAGGATCCAGGAGTCCGTGCCATTCTACCACCCATTTTTGTGTGATATGTACCCCTTGAAATATCAATATTTTTATTAATTGCTGTAAAATTCCTTTTATGTAGACCAACCACTTCATGTAAAATGTATAGCTTAATCCATAGTCATGTATGTAAAGATATATTATAGATAGTGTGTTTAGAATCAGTATAATGTGAAACAATCATCTGTGTTTTCGGTGTGCTCCTTTAAATATTTGTATTTGTATTAACTGATTCATATACAAGTTTTGTGTATAATAATTGTGTATTATACCTAGGGTGTCTCGTGGCAGTGTGATGATAAAGTATCAGTCTAATGCTGTCCACACACTGTTGTCATGTAGTTGTCCTTCCACAAGGCGGTGCCCTCTCGAGGCCAGAGCTCCTGGAAGAAGCTCTTAGGACTCCGTAAGGCTGCTCAGAGCAAACAGAAGCTAGCAATTGTATGTCCATCTCAGTAACGCCACTGTAGCCACAATGCATGCGTGTTTATGGCAGAGTGCAGGACAAGACCATCTTAATCCACAGATAGAAACATGCCTGTCAGCCTAACTCGCAAGGACCTCGACTGCACAGCATGGACCTTGACTCTACGGATTAACCTTCTGTTTGTCTACAGATTAACCTCGCATGTTTGTGAATTTACATCACCCAGAGCTTGTATTACTATGGTATAACAATGACACAGCTGAGATAACTAGCTCTTTTTCCAGCATGGACCTCAGCTGAAATGATTAACCTCCTTGTTGCTCTGTGTGACCTTGTGTCTTCATGAACTAAAAGCACCCAGACTCTGTCTTTACCCACAGCTCATCTAGATTTCAAACTAACACCATATTTTCGGTCGGCCTTATTTTTAACTTTCCTTTTTTCTCTGTAAACGTTTCTCTGGATGGTAAATGAAACTCAAACATGTAACACATACAGTCATGAAGCATGGAATTATCTTCGTAGACATAGGGGCTTTTTGGCCATTAGTTATCTCACACACACACACACAGAATCACATCCTCTCATTAGCCCTCTTGTGTGTTAGTCCTCTAGTGATGAGCCCTCTGAGAGTGGCAATGCTGAGCGTGTGCATCTGGAGAGAGACCTGGATGAGGCGTCCTACCGCCTGTCTTTGTCCCACAAGGAGATCCGGCGCCTGAACGATGAGCTGGAGTCGGCACTCATGACGCAGAGGACTCACGGTGAGGGGGAGGCCAGGGCGGGGACCTTTGGAAATGACATGCCTGTGCTAAAGGAAATGGCAGCAGATGCAAAGCAGCAAAAATACAAATATACATGTATCACCCAACCCCCCCCCCCCCCCCCCCCCCCCCCACACACACACAAAAAAATAGAAAGAAAGAAAGAAAGAAAGAAAGAAAGAAAGACAGAAAGAAAGAAAGAAAGAAAAATGTCAACTTGGTTAGGTTGTATAATTGTTTTTTATGTGTAGGGTTGGTATGTATGGTATGGTTGCATGGTTGTGATAATTCTAGAACTGATAGTTCCAGAATGTTACGAGGTTTCAAATCTAACCTGAAAAGGTTTTCCGTTTAAGTGAAATTAATTGACAGTGCTATACTGTATGTTTAAAAAAGGCATGGTTTCATGAATTAGCATACTTAAGAGGACAGTGGATTGTACCTGTCCTACAGAGATGGAGCTGCAGTCTGCACAGCAGGAGGCTGAACTTCTCAGGCAGGAAGTGGAGAAGCAGAGGCTCTGTGGTGAGACATCATAGGATCATACTTGTTTCAGACATCAGTGAACCAACTATCACAACCCCAATCCCCTCAGCATATCATTAATAGCAGTAAATAATTAAGCATTTCCCATGAGCTTTAATGACAAATCTCCCTCAGTTCCTGCAGATTTGGATGAGCTTCGTAAGGCCAAAGAGCTGTACGAGCACCTGGACAAAGAGAATAAGCTTCTGAAGGTCCACATTCGCCGTATGGAAATCGAGCGCAAGGAGCTCATTGACATGGTAGGCTTACAATCCCAAACATCTCTGTGTTCTTCTGAGAACCACAGTGCCTTCTTCTTTATGCGAGAATATATACGTGTTCCTCACCATTCCTGAAAACATTGCAGGATTTAGCCACATGAGTGAATTTTAATTGTTGTATTGTTTTAGGCTAAGAAGATTAAGGAAGACCTCATGAATGAGAATGAAGATGAGGCTAAGGATGATTCTCAGATGCTCAAAGTGGAAAAGGTGATACAAAATTTTGTTGTGTATAGCGTTGTTGTGTGTGTCAGAATAGCAAATAACATACGTGTAGCAATAGTGTAACCAAAAAGTAATTTCCAAAAACTGTAGTTGGTAACATCATCTGTGTGTTGTTTCAGGCTGAGATTGCCATCCAGACTGATGCAGATGATGTGAAGATTGTTCATGAGAGGTACAGTACCTGACAATCAAGAATATCTCAGTACAGCCTCCATGTTTACTGTACAGCATACAATGTAATAAGTGGCTTACTAAAGAGAGTCGCAAAGTGACTTACTGTATATGAAAAAATGTGGAAGAAAGTGCTTTTAGAGGGTTGCAATCTTTACTTAGTAGGATTTACAGTAACATGTGTGTGTACATGTGTGTAGTTTGTTTGTGTGTTGTATATGCCTACTGCAGTCACTGGCAGGACAGTCGTCGTTAGCAATGAAAACTACTATAAGGATACTATGGGTTGTAATATTTGTAACTTTCAGTAGTGAGCTACTTGACTGCCCGACACAGACATTCTTCTAGGAGCTTCACACAGTGGTGCCTTCTGTGTCCATGCAAATAAACCAGCCTGACATCCCCACTATTTGCCTAGCTTAGCCTAATACACTGGAAGTGGGTTAGGTTACTCCAATTAGCCAGTGGATCATAAATGTCAGCTGGGTTAATGTGAACTTTCTTCAAAACGTCTTTATATACATGTCATGACACTGTACTATATTTACCACAAATAGAAAAGGGGATTTCCTGTATAAATTTATGATATATTTTCATAATGACAACTCACAGCTTTCTGAATGCAGTCGATATATATATATCGTATATATTCCCTTACTGTAGGCCTATATATGCCTGAAAAGATCCTTGAACATGTATCCTTGAGTTTTAGGTTATGATGTTTTATCTGTCTTTCCAAAGGTGCCTTGAGGAGCTGGAGCAGAAGGATGCTGAGCTGTGCAGGCTGCAGGAGGCCACACTGCAGCTGCAGAAACGGTGTGATCAGGCCCAGCAGCTCCTGGACGAGCAGGAGCACAGCCACAGGAACACTGTGGAGGCCTTCAAGGAGGAGGTGAGTCTCGGGGATAACGTGTACTGACATCTCTTCACCACTAGAGGTCATTAATAGACACTGTTTTGTAAAAGCACATGAGCACGCCACAATTCTTGGCTGAATTGACTGAAAACACATTTTAACAGCAGGAACAGGGAGATGGATGGGAAGTCTGTAGTGTCAATCACCAACACCTAAAGCCAATCTGAATAAAGAGGAAATGCAAGCATATGGTTTAAGGTGTTAACAGTATTCCAAAAAAGGAAGGCAACTATAGAAATAAGATAACATGGGAGATGGCATGTAGTGACATCTCCTCACCACTAGAGGTCAATGATGGTCAATGATACTTTTGTGCAACAGGACATACCCTTGACAGAACTTTTAAGTGTGTGGTATGCTAATGGTAAACTAGAATTTTGCATACCTTGTGTCTAGGCAAAGCGAGTTTTCTTTGTGCCATCTATGTTTGGATCTAAGAGGCCATTGTGGGTGACATAAGAAGCACATACTGTTTGTAGAATCTTTTTGTTTGGTAGCTTACAAGAGTTTTCCAAAGCTTGGATTGAAACAGAATTGGTTTTGTGCTAATATGCTAAATGCAGTTTGTTTTTAATGGTCATACTAGTTGAATCATATAAATGCTGTATAACATATGCATCTTCTGCATATTTCCTGTATTTAAGCTGGACTTCCTGAACACAGTGGTGAAACAGCAGGCTGATGCCAAGCAGCGGGAAAGCCAGGCCGCCATGGATGAATACGTAGCCCGCATCAAGGTAAACTGCACTATATGGTTTTGCAGGGTTGCAGAGAAACCAAGTGTGGCCTCTTAAGTACAAGTTCTGGTAGTATCTTAAAAAGCTTAAGTTAATCGATCATCTCCATCACCTCAACCACCACCAAGTTAAAATTGCAAACAAGAAGTACTGCTCTTACTGTACTCTAAAGTCATTGATTGTAGTGACAATGGATTTAATAATCAGTAATCGGTCATCTCCATCACTTCCACTGTTTGTTTGTGTCGTTAGGCCCAGGAGCGGCTGCTCCAGGAGAAGGCTGATGAGTGCACTGAGACGACTGCAATGCTGGAGCGGCACCGCGGCCTCCTGCAGACTGCTGAGGGAGAGGTGCTGGTTGAGAGGGAGCGGACGGCCAGGCTGCAGCAGCTGCATCAGGCTCAGACCCAAGAGCTTGAGAGCCTCCAGGAGAGGAGCAGACAGCTGCAGGACCTCCTCAGCGAGGAGCAGAGCCAGCGCCGCCAGAACATGCAGGTAAACCGGACCTCAACGTCACCACGCAGGCTTGCACCATGCACAGGAGCACCATGTGTGCACATGCAGATCCGTGTGATATCTGTTTGCAATAAACCAGACCTCAACGTCAACATGCACAGCAGCGCCATGTGTGCACATGCAGATCCATGTGATATTTGCTTGCAATAAACCAGACCTCAACATCCACATGCAGGCTTGCACCAAGCACAGCACCACTATGTGTGCACATTCACATCCATATGGTATCTACTTGCATTAACACATTCAGTATTTGAAGGTCATGTCTAAAAAGGTCTGTTATTTATTTATTTATTTATTTATTATAACAGCAGGCTGAGGCCAAGCAGCAGGAAAGCCAGGCTGCCATGGACGAATACTTAGCCCTCATCAAGGTAAACTGCACTATACGGTTTTGTAGGGTTATAATAATAATAATAATAATAATAATAATAATCTTTATTTGTGTAGCACAATTTATACAATGTGCAGCTCAAAGTGCTTTACAGTTTGGCAAGAAAAACACAAGTTAACATTTCTTGCAGTCCAGTGGCGCCGGAGCGGGAAAACACAATGACACAATGCCCTGTTGATGCGGGCTCTTGCGTGACGCAATATTACAGTGTTGCGATAACACAGTGCTCCAAAACACATTACCCTGCTGAACCAAAGAAAGCTAAACCCACATGATCTAAATGAAACCATGAAACCAAGTGTGGCCTCTAAGTGTAATTTCTGGTAGTATCTTAACGAGCTCAGAGTAATCGATCATCTCCATCACCTCCACTGTTTGTTGGTGACGTTAGGCCCAGGAGCGGCTGCTCCAGGAGAAGGCTGATGAGTGCACTGAGACGACTGCAATGCTGGAGCGGCACCGCGGCCTCCTGCAGACTGCTGAGGGAGAGGTGCTGGTTGAGAGGGAGCGGACGGCCAGGCTGCAGCAGCTGCATCAGGCTCAGACCCAAGAGGTTGAGAGCCTCCAGGAGAGGAGCAGACAGCTGCAGGACCTCCTCAGCGAGGAGCAGAGCCAGCGCCGCCAGAACATGCAGGTAAACCGGACCTCAACGTCACCACGCAGGCTTGCACCATGCACAGCAGCACCATGTGTGCACATGCAGATCCGTGTGATATGTATTTTGCAACAAGTGCAGTCAGAGATGGCAACCTGGCTACCCCATGTGGACGGACAGAGTCATTGCATGTGACAGACAGACACACAGACAGACAGACACACACATGGACAGGATCAGTGCAATACCTGGTCAATCCCCTCCGGGGGACCAGGTAATAAACCAGACCTCAACATCACCATGCACCATGCATGGCAACACCAAGTGTGCACATTCAGATCCATATGATATCTGCTTGCAATACCACATTCATTATCTGAAGGTCATGTCTCAAAAAGGTCTTCAAGCTCCAAAAAGAAGTCCAGTTGCTTACAGCTTAGCTCATTTGACTACCATGACTTGTAAAGTGAGTTTGCAATAACATGTTCAACATCTGGGAGTCATGGAGGTCTGGAGGTCGTTTTGAGGTCTATTGTCATTATTACTGTATATTACTACATGTGGGAATTCATGTGCAGTAAGTGAATGCTGCTCATTGGTTAAAAAATGTCAGTAATTAAGAGGAAACATTAGCTGCCAATACCACCATGTTTAAGACAGGACAAATCCTGTATATCATTTGCTCTGCGGTATCATAACAGAGAGGTTTAAATGTATACGTAGCAAAAAACAAACAATAGATCAGCAGTTTCTCGCATTTGTGGCCTAGAGTGATTGTGGGTAAGGGGAAGTTGTGGGTTAGAGGGGAATAACTTGGGTTTGATTCCCCACAGCAACAAAAGATGTCCTCCACCCTCCCCCCACATAACTGAGGTGTACTTGAGAAAGGCAGCCAGCGGTCAAAAATTGTCCACTGCATTTAATCCATTCTGAAAAATGAAAACATATAGCATACAGGTGGCTGCCCAGTGCTCAGGTGTGTCCACTTATATGTTATGTGTTTTCATTTCATGGATGGATTAAGTGCAGACAAGGTTTGTCAGTTCGATTCCCTCAAATGACCCCTCAAGATTCTGATGACCCAAAAACTTTCACTTTTGAAGTTTCACTTTTAAAGTCAAACAAATTTTTTTATGGTCTTTGTCCCAGGTTGGCTTCTGCAAATA
Source organism: Coilia nasus (assembly GCA_027475355.1). Classification (NCBI taxonomy): domain Eukaryota; kingdom Metazoa; phylum Chordata; class Actinopteri; order Clupeiformes; family Engraulidae; genus Coilia; species Coilia nasus. The sequence continues at coordinate 19,002,873 of CM050211.1, forward strand.
TGTGCTTCCTAACGTCACGCGTGGTGGAGGATAAAGAAATTAATTTCTCACATCTGCAGTTTCTGTACCATGAAGTCCTCACCTACTGTTTGTATTTTTTGTGTGTTCAGGAGTTAGATCGGCTGCAAGAGGAGTTGGCACTGCAGAAAGAGAGGCACCATGGCAGGGAGAAAGAGGTGAGGGAGGAAGAGAGAAATACAGTCTCTCATACAGACAAAGACAACACGACAACAAGGAGCATGGTTTAGTCAGTAAAATGGTACAAAACTATGTTGACACAAAGGGAGTTTGTAAGTTCAGTTAACTTCTATTTTCCAGATGCAGGAACTCCAAGAGCAGCTTAAACACGCGGCCTGTGAAACAGACAGTTGGAGGAGGGAGGCCCAGGCAATGGGCGATGCCCTCTCCAAACTGCAGGCTGATGGGGAACAGCAGAGGTAGGCCATGCTTCTTCATGCTCGTGTGCACCTGTGTGTGTGTGTATGTGTGTGCTTGTGTGCATGTGTGTGTGTGTGTGTGTGTGTGTGTGTATGTGCGTGCTAATGTGTGTGTGTGTGTGTTAACCCCACAGGAAGCTGTGGCTGCAGAGGGAGGAAGTGCTGGAGCAGGAGCTGAGGGGTCTGCGTGAGCAGGAGTTCTCTCTGAGAGAATCGTCCCTTCAGCACCAACAGCACATCCAGAACCTGCTGGCTCAGCACAGAGACCAGCGCGCAGCCCTAGAGGAAGTGAGTATGTGTGTGTGTGTGTGTATGTGTGTGTGTGTGTGTGTGTGTGTGTGCATGCAAATAAATAGGCAGGCAGCAAAGGTGTCAGTGACTGTATAGATGTGTGTGTGTGTGTGTGTGTGTGTGTGTGTGTGTGTGTGTGTGTGTGTGTGTGTGTGTGTGTGTGTGTGTGTGTGTGTGTGTGTGTGTGTGTCTGTGTGAATGTGTGTGTGTGTGTGTGTGTGTGTGTGAATGTGTGTGTGTGTGTGTGATTGTGCATGTGTGGCAGCCGAAGAAGCAGTGGGTGTCTCGGACAGTTCCTTTGAATGGGGTGTTGTGTGGGGTGCATGACGCATGACTTTGTCTCTTCTGCATAGAGTTTTGTTGCTTCTGCCTTTCCGATATTAAATGAGCCCATATGATACTAGAAGTAAGAGCAGTACCAACCTAGTAGCAAAGTTTGTCTTTTGTACGAGATATGGGTGAAATGTATTAATATTGACATGACAAGTGTACAAAGACTATAGATGTTGACCACATCAGATGGTACTGTCAATTTTTCAGTATTCATGATCATTTTCACTTGAGGAGATCGCTGTACTCAGCCAAGCCTGGCGGCCATCTTGTGCTAACCTTGTGCCTGGCTGTGCTAACCTGCAGGGGGCGCAGGAGAGGGAGGCCCAGCTTAAGGGGGAGCTGCAGTCCAAGAGTCAGGTGCTGAGTGCTGCGCTAGAGCAGGTGAGGACAAGCAACCGCTTGTCATGGGTTATAAATCAGAAGATATACTGTGTACACCCACACAAGCAAGAAAAACAAATAGCTTACAACTAGTGAAGCACTGTGAGAAGCTGAAATATTCCCCTTCTCACCGTCATGCACTTAACTGTCTTTCTGCTGCGCTGCCGTTAAGGCGGAGAGGGAGAGGGAGAGAGAGACTTGTTCCCGCGGGCACACACACTGACTTGCATGCACGCATTCACACACACACACCTGCCATTTCTCCTTCCCAATCAGCCTTTCTGGACATTTTTGTCAGCGTGTGCTTAGTTAAGGGGTTAATGTGTTTTGTACTTGGTGTTTGGTGTTTGCCACCAAAGTTTACAGCCGAGTCGGCGTTTATGCGCGTCGCCGACCAATTGTTTGGTCGTTGCGATTTAGTAAAGTGTTCCTCTGTCAGGAAATGTTAACTTCTTTGTCATACTCTGTCCTGTTTATATATAGTGTGGTACCCACTAACTAATCATCCATTTCGTATGTATATTTCTGTTTTGTCCATAAACTGGTAACACACATTTACTCACACTTCCTGGTGTTCCATCCAGCCATTCCATAGCGGAAGCACGCTCCGCGCTGGAACTATGCTTTTAGCTCCCTCCCTAGGGGAAGGAGCTCTGCATTTGCTGCACAGGGGTGTTTGTTGTCGTCATCTGATCATTGTATGTTTATTGTATGTTTTGAATAATATTTGGGGATTAATATTTGGGTGTTTGAGTTATATTGTGTCATGCTTATGTCGTATGTTTTTTTCTAAATGCTTTGGTTTGAGTTTTTCCTATGTTATATGTATATCTGTAGACCGAGCTACCCCTTTGGGTAGTTTAGCCTGCTTATTCAATCACAGGCAATTATGAGTTGATGGATGAGTGTATTTAGGCAGGGCAGCTCAGTTGGTCTAGGGTGCTTGAGGAGGAAGGTTGTCTCTGTTGAAGGTATTGTTGCTAAACTGCACTGTTGTGAGTGCAAGTTAAGGTACCTTTTCTTTTGCCTTTACTGAGTGTTTTTTTGTTGTTTGTACCTGGGAAGACAAATAAATATTTTTGTCTATTTTTTACACCGGCAACTACCTCTCCTGCGTATTGTGTTCATCTGTTTCTCCAAGCCCACATCCCAACTAGTGGGTGGGCCGCGGCGGTCTTCCACAAACACCCTCTGTAAAAATGCAATTAAGATCAAAGGTCTTTTTTCCTTGTTAAAAATGTCAATGTCAAACTGATACCATCAGCAGTACCCACTTGGTTAGTAGTTCACAACATATTCTTTGGTACCAACACCTGTGTGTGTGTGTGTGTGTGTGTGTGTGTGTGTAGGTAAAGCCGCCAAATGCTTCACATTGACATGAATATACTGTAATCTCATTGTAAATGTTTTTTAAGTATAGCTTTCATGATTGCTGATGAAATTAATCATAAGTTATCTGTTTTTAAATAACTATGGTATTGTTTTGTAGCCTGTAATGAAATCTAACATCAGTACATGTGTGTAATTGTGAATGATGTGGTAACCATGTGGTCAGGTGGCGAACCTCCAGAAGGAGCTGGGGAACGTGGCACCTCAGCTCAGCAAGGAGAGAGCTGAGAGCCAGAGGCTGAGAGACGAAGCCAAGGTCATGGCTGATGATCTGGGCAAGCTCAGGACCCAAGGAGAGGAGGCTGAGAGGCATAGGTATCCTTCCACACTGCCTGTCCATTTTTTATTTTATGTCAGTTCAGCACTTAGTTTGATTTCTTCTGCATAATCTGGAAATGTTATCGCATTGCCGAAAAGTGTGTTTGATGTCCTATAGTAAGTAATCATTCACCTTTTGAAAAAGTATCGGTAGGCAAAATAACACCATGCTTTAGATATGTTTCTTATGTATAACAGCAGCCAAACCACGAACAAAATGTTACATTGCAGACAAAATGAAGATGACAACATGGCATTTGTTTGTTGCTAAAATCTTAAAGCCTTTGTTAATATATGGCCAATCTTACAAAGTTGAGAAGTTCAATGCGTTTTGCCATCTAGCCTTTTTCAGAAAGTTACAAGACTATTATATTAACCCCTGACTTTCACAGTATCATTGTTGTCTTTATAAAGCTACCAGGAAATGAAGTTATTCAAAGGCTACACAGCTCTACCATCTCTTAACAATGGTGTTCCTCTTCTACTAAACAAAACAGAAGTATGTCAAACCACTATGTGGCCAATGTGGTCTAACATGTTTAGACCGCCACTTTAGTCCCGAAGAAGGCTCTGGGCTCTGGGCTCTGCTCACAGTCTTTGCTTACTCCTTTGATTTATGTGCAGAAAGTGTGAGCCGCCAGTTTTAATCAGTGGAAAGCATTGAGCATGTTTCATTACATTACACTTAGCTGGCACTCTTATCCAGAGCGACTTACAGTTATTTACAGGGTGTCAGTTACAGTCCCTGGAGCAGTGTGGGGTTAGATGCCTTGCTCATGCATGAGGGTGTAGGTTCTCTAGTTGTTTACTCCCCCACCCACATTTTTCCCACTGGAAGAGGATTTGAACCTGCGACCCTCCGATCCCAAGACCGACTCTTTACCCACTGGGCCACAGCTCCCCATGTTTCCTTTGTTTTTCACAATGACACTACCATAGTCAACAACCCTGATTTGATGTCACGAAAAACAACTGAATGTGATCTTCTGACGTCTCACAGGAAGTCGTGGCTGTGCCGTGAAGACGCATTTCTTCAGCAGGAAAAGACACTTCACAACCAACTGGCTTCACTGCAGCACTCAGAACAACAGTTTCAGCAGCGAGCCCTCAACCTTGAGGCCCAACTGGCAGCCCAGCAAAAGGCAGAGGAGAAAGTCAGACAGGAGGTAGGTGTCACATGGTATATAGGGTAAGTTGGAATGGCTGCCATTTTTAATTAGTTCTACACAGCCTCAGTTAGTTCTCCAAAGGCCCCATCTTGTGTTTTGCTGTCGGGTTTCATTTATTTACTAAATCACTAAAATATGGCATTTTCTCAAAGTACTTTAAAAAACAACCATCTTCAACCAGCAACTACCATTGTTAGCACATAATATTTTGTGTAGTTTTGTTTACTGCACTTATGTGTTTGAATAACTTAAACATTTCTCTGGCACAGACATAACATGAAATAACATAGCATGTGAGGACAAAATAAAAGCTAAAAATGTTTTCTGATACAAAACTTGAGGGTACACAGTGCAGCCAAAGCACAATCAAATATCTCATGGTCGTCTTTTGTCCTTGTAGCTGCATGCTACCACCCTTCAGGCGAACAACAAACTGCTAGATAGTCAAAACGAAGCCCACGCCCTCAAGCTTGAACTCAAACAAACTCTGTTGGATTTGGACAAACAGCTGAGGTGAGCGATACTGTGTTCCTGCAATCATTATTACAGTACAGGGCTGTAGCACTTATCTCTGGGCCCTATGCACAAATCGTCTCTGTGGGCCCCTTTACTTTCTATATATTTGTTACGCATCTGGCTTGCTAGGCCCCCTACTGCCATTGGGGCCCTGTGTACTCAGTCCACTTTTCCCCCCACCTATACACCCCTGGTAGCTTGCTTCCTCTGCAGGCAAGCCTTGTTGTTTTTAGATATTTGTCTATGAGATTTGCTACTGTTTATTAACCGGTTTGTTTTACTGTAGGTTTTTTTAACTCTTTTCTTTATCATTTTCTTGTAGCCTCTCCGAGCAGAGAATAACCAGATTTCGGGATAAGCTTAGTTGTGCCAAACAGTTCCACCTTAAAGAGGTCGAATGGCGAGATGATAAGATCAAAGAGCTTCAGAGACAATGTGATTTCCTGACCAAAAAAATGGACAAGGTCAGTTGTCAGTTATGAAGTGCTAATTGCATAGAGGACAGAGCATTGTTGTTGTTTTCAGCCGCAGCAGTGCATTATTATCAACTGAAATAGGCTACGTTGTGTACTTGTAAGTTGTTAAAAAGTAAATTGTGAAATGCTGTTTGCAAAAACAGTGAAAATCCGAACATAAATGAAATGCAGCAAAATCACAAAAGTATAAAACGCGGTTAATAGAGGATGGTAACAGTGGAATCCACATATGTATCCAAGGTGACAGAGCTGGCACAGAGCATGGAGAAGGTCAACAGTGACCTGCTGAAGGACAAACGCCAGTTTCAGTGCGACCTGTTTAAGGAGCAGGAAGCCCACCGCGAGACTGTCACCATGCTTCAGAGATGCACATGCAGGTAACGTATCCACACTACAAGCCCTTCTTTTAGGCCCAATCAAGTCCTATTGCAGTTCTGCTCTCAGTGTCTACTCCATGTGTTATTTGTCTGTTTGTTTATGACGGCTTAATGTTGAATGATCGTGTTGTGATACTGTCTTAACTAGAGTTAAATGTCTGGAGGAGATTATTAGGAAATGGGAAAATGGGATTCAAGACAAAATGATCTCGAACCTGATTAAGGTAATTACACATCAGAACTTTACAGTATCTTTGAGTTGTTCCTCTTTTATGTATGTTATTTACAAGTTCCCCTATTTCACTGTGTGTGAAACTATAGGCAGTGTGATCAATATGATTGTTATTATTATATTATTAATGTTAATAATACAATAATAATAGTAAGAGTAGTTTCTGCTTTTTTGCTTGATCAACTGACACTTTAGTCTTTTTAAAGGAAACCAGAGTTCCATCTCCACACCAGGTTTATGAGAAATCACCACCTGCCAGCATCCAAAGGCAAGATTTGTTTGTGGATATTTTCATATTTACCATAAATGTGCATGAATATAGTCTAATAATTACAAACCAATTTTACTGTAAAAATGATATTACAGTACATTACTAATAACACGGGTCTATCTCCATCCATATTCACCTTTTCCCACATCTGTGTATTGGGCGTACAGTGCTTTGGCCATCCTTGAGCGGTGTGACAACATCCAGAAGGCACACACAGCCAAGGAGTACAGGGGCGTGAGCCCAGCTCTGTTCCTGCCACGCACAAACACCTCAGAGATCGGCTACCTGAACGTTACACCTCCCGTCACTACACCTGACGGCCAGTCGCCGGTCGATGACGTGTCTGCTACCGGAGGCAACATTACAGCACAGACAGAGACCAAGAAGTCTTGCCTCACCGAACGTTTCCTGTAGCGTCACCACAGCTTCCTCATATGAAGTGCCAAAATTCACACCCATGCATGGACTAAAGATGAGCATCTATTTTTCAATGCAGATTTTATTTTCAATAAAGCATTTTTTTGCATTCATTCCTTGAGTTTGATGATGCAACCTGAGGACATAGACAAAACATTGCACAAAGATCTCTGAAAAAAAATCTTACACACAAATGAAAACATGAATCAACAGCATAGATATACACTCCTGATCAAAATCTTAAGACTAGTTGAAAAATTGCAAGAATTCACATTTTTCACTGTTGGATGTTAAGAGGGTTCTAGGTAGTGCTTCAAAATGCAAAAAGAAGAAATGGAAGTGAGACAAGAAAAAAATTTGAGTAAGCAATTTATTGCAAACAACCATTAAACTGAAATAGGCTGTTTATCAGCTGATCAAAAGTTTAGGACCACAACCTATAAAAGCCCAAATTGCCACAAAAATGAGGATTCAGTGTCATTTCCTGTCAGGTATCCACATTGTCATGACCTCCTGATGGCAAAGGCAAAAAAGCTTTGTGTCTTTGAATGCGGTCGGGTTGTTAAGCTGCATCAGCAAGGCCTCTCGCAGCGTGCCATTGCTGATCAGGTTGGACGCAGTAAGACAATCATTTTAAACTCCTTAAAAGATCCTGAGGGTTATGGGAAAAAAAGTCAAGTGGTAGACCCCCAAAAAAAATCACCAGCCATGAGCCAGAGGATCCGATTTGCTGTCTGTCAAGACCCGGGACGATCCCCGGCCCAAATTAAGCTTGTCACTGGTGCCAACTGCAGTCCCAAAACCATTAGACGGCATCTGCGAGAAAAGGGTTTTAAGAACAAAAAATGTCCTCCAAAGACCTCCTCTCCTTCAATGGCACAAAATTGCCCGTTTGGAGTATGCACAAGAGCACCAAACATGGGACACTGAAAGGTGGAAGAAAGTTTTATTCTCTGATGAAAAAAATTACCTTGACGGTCCTGATGGCTTCTAACATTACTGGCATGACAAGGAGATCCCATCTGAGATGTTTTCTACACAGCACAGTGGAGGGGGCACCACAATGATCTGGGGGGGGGTTTCCTTCAATGGAACAATGAAGCTTCAGGTTGTGCAGGGCCGTCAAATGGCAGCTGGCTGTGTGGAGATGTTGCAGAGGTCATCCCTCATGACTGAAGGCCATCGTCTGTGTGGTAATGACTGGGGTTTTCAACAGGACAGTGCTGCAGTTCACAATTCCTGCCTGACAAAGAACATCTTCCAGAGAAATAACATCACTTTTAAAGCATCCTGCATGTTCCCCTGATCTAAATCCAATTGAGAACATTTGAGGTTGGATTGCAAGTGAAGTTTACAACAAAATGCACACTGGTTCCAGACAGTGGATGCCCTTCATGAAGCCATCTTCACCACTTGGAGCAACATTCCCACTAGCCTCCTGAAAACACTAGCATTAAGCATGCCGAATCGAATTTTTGAGATTATTAACAAGAATGGCGCAGCTACTCATTACTGAGTCCTTTTTTGAACATTTTATTTCTATTTTAGGGGGTTTTCTGAGATGTTGTCTTAAACATTTGATCAGCGGATGAACAGCGTATTTCAGTTTAATGGTTGTTTGCTATAAATAGCTTACTCAATTTTTTTTCTTGTCTCACTCCTATTTCTTCTTTTTGCATTTTGAAGCACTACCTAGAACCCTCTTAACATCCAACAGTGCAAAATGTGAATTCTTGCAATTTTTTCGACTGGTCTTAAGATTTTGATCAGGAGTGTATAGATCGATAACCTTTCTTTGTCTACTCAGTGCAAAATTGTTTTCGCAGCTCAATACAGCAGTCACACTGATGACATACACATAGGTACACAGAAACACACTTATCCCACATCCCCCTAAACAAAATATACATGCCATATACACAAACATAAGCACAAACAAAATAACAACCATGTCTCCAGAGGTTGTCATAGTAATCCAACATGACACATGTTGTGTGGTTCATACCATTAGAGTTTTCTCGGAAATTCAAAATGGCAGTTTTGACATTTAGGCACTTACTGAAAATAATAAAGGGAAGAGGTATGGAAATGGAACTGTCTCTCTGGAACTACAGATTTTGTTCACCTCATTCCTCTGCCCTCTGACTTTTTCAAAATAAAAGTACTGACTACAATAAATCACTATTAAATGATTTAACTTTTTAAATTATTGAACTATTAAACTATCCTAACTGTCACTTGTCATCAACTAAATCTCCTGCCAATTCTTTGCCCTGCCAACAACTGTTTCAAAATAAAACTAAAATGTAACTATCTAATCTATTCTAGTATTTAACTGTTTAGCCATTCCAACTGTTTTCCACCAAATGGTTTCCTCTGCCTACAACAGTTTCAAAAAAAGTCCTTACTGTAATAATTCATTATTAAATAAATAATTAATAAAACTACCCAGCTGTTAAACTGTTCAGCCATTCTGTCCGTTATCATCAACTCTGTCTCCAGCCAACTGTTTGCTCTGTCCACAACTGTTTCAAAATAAATGTTTGCATTTTCATGCACTGGTAATTATGCACTGAAATTACATCCTCTTGTTTTTATAAGCCTGTCATAGTGCCTCTCATGCTAGAGGAGTTGAGCAAGGCCCTGAACGAGTACCAAGAGCTGAGGACCAATATTATAAATTAAGGCACTATATATACATGGAAGATAGCTGCTTATTTCACAAGTCCTCACGAAAACCCCTTATGAATTTTCTCTGAGCTTGTCATATTGTTTCTCTTGCCAGATGAGTCGAGCGACGTGGATATCGCGGCGGTAGCCGATGGACGGATCCCAGCAGTACTCTGGGGACAGCACCCGGCTGGGCTTGTGCTCCCAGAGGTACTTGTTCAGGTGGCTCTCGTCGTGCCACAGCGCCTCCACGCCGTTCTCCTTGTCCTCCATGATGGTGCGGTAGCACGAGTCCGTTATCTCTCTCACTCTCTGCCAGGAGCCGCCGAAGACGGCCGCGTGGTAGTAGAAGTCCCCCGGGGCCTCCAACATGTTGGCCCGAGATTTGGGGTTGTGATCGTACGTCCACAGAATCTTAAAGCGGCGGTAGAAGTGCGAATGGAGGAGCGCCACGGAGTCCCCCAGAGCTTCTGGGCCAAACTGGCCCACAAAGACCTGGTCCACATCCATGCAGAACACGTACCGGTTGCGGTGGCGGATGTGGCTGTCGATGGCGTCCCTGATGGTCTTCATGCGCATCATTGAGATGTCCTGCCATCGGAAGCGATGCTCCTCACTGATGACCTTCAGCTCTCGACCAGGTGCCAGGGTTACGGCCGGGACCCTCTCTGGTACGTCTGTGAAGACGTAATACGTCACAGGCAAGCCCACCATGAAGTGGGCTTCTGCAGAGGTCAGGAAGTCCTTTAGGTAGACATCAAGATACCTGGCAAGTGAAAATAAAAAAGAGCCCAGATTCAAGTTACTTTTAAGGGTAGATACAGCTCTGCAAAAAAATTAAGAGACCACTGCAAGTTTTCCTAACATCAGCACCTCTACATGTATGACAGCCATTCCTTTCCAATGTCAGTTGAATTTGGAATTTGGGAGAAATGTTGTCAGTTGTTTACAGAATAAAACAAAAATGTTCACTTTACTCACACATATAGGCCTACCTATAAATAGTTAAATCAGAGAAACTGATAATTATGTGGGCTTGCTACCTAGCAAAGCCCACATATTGTTCTTTCCCCGTTTCTTATTATGTGGGCTTGCTACCTAGCAAAGCCCACATATTGTTCTTTCCCCGTTTATTATTATTTTTCAACACCCAAATTTTGCCTCCGCTACTAGTCCTCAGGCTTTCGAGATAGAGACACCGTTCAAACTCTAAAACGACCGGCCCGGTTTGGAGATGGTAGCTCACATTCGGATTTTCCGTATCTCTTGTCGTTCGTCCGTTATTGTCGTTTTTCTGTCGTTTTTTGTCCCATTGAAATGAATGGTGGAATGTTCAGGCTGATGATGTCACAACACAGTGCTCCACTCTAGCAGCCAGAGTGAGCTCTGCCCTCACTCTAACCTCCACTTGGTTTTTGAGTGATTAAAACTGAACCGCTTAACTTATAAACTTGATTTAAACTTTGTCAGAGAGGTCTGGCATCTGACTGTGACCTGTGTTATTTCCATGTGCCAACTGTTTAAACTGTTTGAGATAGGGCAGTTTAAAAATTGTGTCAGACAGTCTATGGGATTTTGCCATACATTTCATGATCTTACTGTTAAAGGGCAGGGTGCATGTCTGACATTTTGAATAATAAAAACTGAACCGCTTAACCTACAAACTTGATTTAAACTTTGTCAGAGAGGTCTGGGATCTGACTGTGACCTGTGTTAATTTCAAGTTGCTGCTATTTAAACTCTTTGAAACAGGACAGTTTAAAAATGAGGCAGCAAATAATGGGGCCAGTTACACCTGGACCAACTGCCATTTTTTGAATTTGGAATGTTCAGGAATAGAACTCTCAGGTGATGTCATAATACCCCTGCCATGGCCTGCCTAATGTATTGCAATGGGTTTCTATTGAGGCTGTTAATTGTATTGAGTCTATTGAGCTATTAAAAACCAATAAGACAGATATCTCCTCTGAGCTGTGATAGGTGTAAAGATAGCGACAGCAAGATTTGACCAAAGCTGATAACAATAGGCCTATTCACCTGGACCAACTGCCATTTTCCTACATTTTGGAATGTCAAGCAATAGAACTCTCAAGTATTATCATAACACCCAAACAGATTAGCTGAGTTAGCCGAGTGACGCTGTTGGCACAGTTAGCTACTTAGCCTTGTTAGCACTGTTAGCATAGTTAGCATTGTTACCATTATTGCTACAGTCATTTGCTTAGCTAGCCGGGTAACACTGTTAGCATAGTTAGCACTGTTAGCATAGTTAGCATTGTTAGCAATATTGCTACAGACATTTGCTGAGCTAGCCGGGTAACACAGTTAGCATAGTTAGCACTGTTAACAAAGTTAGCATTTTTAGCAATATTGCTAGAGACATTTGTTGAGTTAGCTGGGTAAGGCAGTTAGCATAGTTAGCACTGTTAGCATAGTTAGCATTGTTAGCATAACTGCAAAAAGCAGTAACTGAGCTAGCTGAGAAACACAGTTAGTATAATTAGCATGGTTAGCATAGTTAGCATAACTGCTAATATCATCAGATGAGAGAACTGAGTAATGTTGTTACCACAGTTAGCTAATTAGCCTTGTTAGCATTATTAGCAATAGCATTAGCAAGCCCACATTTAGCATTTTCTGCGGGAATGCAATCTAGTTTTACAATGGTCTCTTAATTTTGTGTCAAATTACGTTAGGTCTCAGAAGGTGACTATTTTCCAAAGCAACATACTATACTACGTTACAGCAAAAAATGTATAACAAGCATTTTAGGAAAAAAATATAAGCATGACTTAAGAAAATATAAGTTATAACTTATATAACAATATAAGCAAAGACTAATAATAGCCAGAAGCATAATTCATTAACCTGACTAGAAGCGTTATTACAGAACAAAAACGTCATAAAAATACACTGTATACTCATTGGTACTGTATATCTGGTGTGCTGTTACATGCTGTATCTAATGCACATTTGATTTGATGGCATATTATTGCCCTGCTCTTTGCACACAGGAGATAAGGCTACCCATACCATACTGTAAACCTCACACACTGGGGAGGAAGTGAGGCCATGCAGGTGCACATAGTTTTGTTTATTGTTTATTGTTTATTGTTTAGTCTACCTGCCCACTGCAAACACAGTCAACGCCACCGATGTCTGGTTGCCTTTATGGACCTCATCGTAAGCCCGTGGGTCAAACATCCCCTCCCAGATAATGGGTGCACCCCATTCAGTGCAGGTCTGAACATCGGGTCTTGACCTACAAGAAAAAGCAAAGATGTCTTAAAAAATATGCTGAGTGAATATGCTGGAAAAAATATGCATAATTTGGAGAACTTCATGGGGTTGTTCTATAGCCTGGTAAACCAGCCCCTAGTATTTCATCTCATTTTGTACAGAGGGTCTTTGCAGTGCTGCATTAAGAAACGATTTCTGCTGAAGTTTAAAAAAAGTGGCTCTGCCTTTACCCAATCGCTAACGTCTGGTCATCACGTATGCAATTAGCCTACCTACGCACTACAATTCAAATGTAGTACATAAAGTCAATGTCATCGCTCACGAACACTCCCTCTGTTCACTGATTGGCTCGGATTTGCTTGGTCCGAATACATGAATGTCAAAGGAGGCAAGGCCAGACCCGCTGCACAAAATTAAATGAAGTATGAGGGGCTGGTTTACCAGGCTAGTAAACCAGCTGTGCATTACAGAAATCTGAGCCCAGCCCTTGATAAGAAAATTAAGAAATAGAGAGTGCTGGGGTACAACGAAAAGACTGGGGGTGCAGAGTGGAGGTAAGGGGGAGGCTAGTGGAGTATATGTGGAGGCAGGGTCTTGAGGTGAACCTACAGAAACATTTACTTAGGGTACATTACTTAGGGTAAATGTGGTGGACAGTGTCGCTGGGGTATGGGGTGGTGGAGGTGGGGAGTCTGGGGGTGACTGCAGTGAGCAGGGTTAGTGGTGAGGGCATCTGGACTGTGGTGGACAGGGTTAGGGCAAGGGGTGGGGGTGGAGGCATCTGGGGGTTACTGTAATGGACAGAGCTCAGGGTGGAGGACTACGGACAATTTGGGGTTGACTGCAGGCAGCAGGGGTTGGGGTGGAAGACTATGGGGAGACTGGGGGTGAAGGGTGGGGGGGGTGCATCTGCAGGTTACTGCAATGGACAGGGCTCAGAGTGGGGTCATCTGGGGTGTCAGGGGTTGACTGCAGTGGACAGGGCTCGGGGTGGAGGACTATGGGGAATCTAGGGTTGACTGTAGATGACTTGGGTCAGGGTGGAAGCCTATGGGGAATCTGGGGGTGACTGCAGATGACAGGACTGAGGTAAGGGGAAACCCCCAAACTATTGAGTGCCATGTTCACATACTCAAAGTGGAGAGTTTTGTCTCCAGCATTGTCCAGCTTGAGTGGTGCTCCTGGAGCCAACTGGCATTTGGGCATAGGGATGAAGCCCTCTATGAATCTAAACACAAACAACACACAGCCTCAGTTACCATTATGACACACCAGGAAGACTTGCTTTCAAGCTTGTACCAAGCACCTCTAGACTGCTATTAGCTATGGTAAGACACAAGCGCAGTATGTCACAGGAAACAGATCTGTGCGTATAGATGAGTATCAGACATGTATGTCTGAGCATCTGATCTGCATGAGTCCTCTTAGCTGTTTGAGGTGCCCATTTTAAAGTGCTAGCTCTCCAACAATACACAGTGCGAATTCCATTGCTGCAATCCTTTATGGTACATCATTTTAGTGCAATTATGGTTCACGATTGATTATTTGATAGGTAATATAAAACTTACCTTATAGAGTATGGTATGTGATAAATACAGACAAGCAGGGGTATAAATCCTGCCACGGCAGATTTACGATAGAAGTGCCTGAAGGATTGAAAAGAAGTATGATGGATTTCATTGTCAGGGCTGGTTGTTCATAACAAATGGGAAATGTAAAAGTAAATGGATAGAATTAAACATTTTATACCACAGAGGAGAATATGTTGTAAAGGCCTACAATAACAAAATGGACGACAGTACTAGCCTACAGTATTGTAAGAACAATCTATAATCTAGTATGGTTCTACTAGTGTATCAAGTGCAGACATGAGGTTAACACATAGGGTTTTTTTCATGGTTGACAGGAAGGGGAGCAGTTGCAACAACTGTTGCAACAACTGTTTCAATTGTCCTGGTACAATGCATTAATATAAACAGATCACATAACAGTATTTTTAACATTTTTTCATTAGTTTTTACTTAAATATAATACAGTTCATCACGTTAGAGCAAGCACAGGAGGTTTAGTGTGGGTGTGTGCGTGTGTGTGTGTGCGCAGGCGTGCATGTGTCTGTGTCCATGCATTTCTGCAACTGTGTGTTTATGTACAGATCTGAAAAAGTGCATGCATTTCAGTTGCTCAACTTTAAAGATGTTTAAATGCTCAGGACCTTTTGCAAGTGTTTTGCATTACTTACCTGATTAGTGTATGACACTTTGAGCCTACAGTACTGAAGATTTTTACAGTATTCTCATTTTCTGAGTTTTTGGGTTTGAGGTTTTAATAAGCTGTAAATCATAATCAGCAAAATTACAACAACAAAAAGCTTGAGATATCTCACTTTGCATGTAGTGAATCTATAAAATGTATTGGTTTCACCTTTTATGTTGGATTGCCTGAATAAAACAACTTTTATGATATTCTAATTTTCCGAGTAGTACCTGTATTTGTCTCTTTCTTTTCAGGGTCACAGACAGAGGGGTCCCACTCCATGTTTTGGAGAGAGCGTCTAACATTATTACTAGTCATAGCTGACAATGACCTTTTTAAGTTTTTGCGCGTGCATTTCCCTCGAGACGGAAGACAGTCTATTTCATCTTAAACATATGTTTCGATATTTTGCTGCATATTTTTATGCATATATGCCATTCGTTTTTAGTCAGGTACATTGGTGATTACGTTTAGCCTACAATTACACATGATATTTAAACTTGAAGTTGCCTAAGTTGTGCGGTATAGTAGCCTACGCGTCCTTAGTGATTTTGAATAAACGTGGTGGCGAACTAGGTCCACATCATTACAAGAAGGCGACAAACAGGAAACGATATTTATGTTCATGGATAGCCTAGTTTGTTTTAATATATTGATAAGGTAGTAATCTATGAAATGTCATTGTACACAAAACATAAGGGATATAGGCTATAAGTTGAAGATACATTATCGGACTCGTTCGAGTGTTTGTTCGGGCAATATTAAACGTCCAGTCTACGTTTCTAGAATTGCACTTTAGCGAACCTTGGCACGCCATCCCTTTCTTTACCAATTACTTTTAAGAGAGATTAATCTACTTTCTGTGATTTTTTTAAACAAATCCCCAGTCACATCCCATTCTCTTCATGATATTCTGATATGGACTAGTAGGCTACTGCGCTTTGACATTTGGAAATGTGCAGTAGTGGAGATGATAATGGTATTGGATTGATTTCCAGCCAACCTTAACATTTTAGGCGCATTCGTTGAAAATTCGGCTAAAACAGATCCTTGCGCGTTTCCGTATGACCTCAAATCTTCTCTTTCAAATCTATTTTCCATTTAATGTTATGCGAATTTCACCGTGGACTGTTCTACTTTCATAAGATGTCATTTTCAATGTGATTTTGCATTTAAAAATCGGAACTGAAACCCAGCTGCCACCTAAACGTCAAACAAGCCTTACGTACAGTATGAGCCTAACTTGGTTTGGCTGGAACAGAACTCTTAGGAGGATAGAAAGTTCAACATATTCATGAAGACAAACCGAATTATTTATGGGCCAGTAAGACTACCGGAATAACTCTCAAAAATAGTATGTTGAAAGTAATAAATAAAACACTGAAGACTTCCTAATAAAAGGAATTGGAATCATGTGTGAACAAAACCCAACAATTATAGAACTTTAACCCATTATGTTACACAGTTTACACAGAAGAAGATCTTACCTAATAAGAGGAAGTCTCATCATCTTTCAGATATTGGCAGCCTTCCAAATGAAAGGATGTCGATATGACAGTCAGTATGAAGATGTCGGACCTCTCTCGTTTAGTTGGATTGAAGAAAGTGACAGAACGGTATGGCTTCTTTTCGCAGAAGTCCTGTAACAGCGGCTGTAGAAATAGCTCTAACAAGAGGTTTACAAAGAAATTATATGACTGCAAACAAAATAGTTCTGTATCATTTTCCTTCCTTCTCTCCAAACAAAATCCATCTCTACCAGAAAAAAAGAAAAACACTAAAAAAATAGCAGAGTTAACATAGTCACCCGATTAAATGTAGCTATAATATAGCCTAATTCTTACACAGCTTTTTCTTCTGAAAACACGCCCATACCTGACCAGGAAATAAGGCAAGACGTTTTAATCTACCGACCCATCTTATTTGGACTTTACCCACGTGTTTCACATCTTTGCACCATTGCAGGAGAACAATTTGTTGTGTCATATATAATTTTCTTATATATAGGCGTATTGATTTGGCTTTCCAATCATTACAGTTGAGACACGGTGTCTTTCTGTGCTACTTCCAAAAGTTTTTAAGAATGCGAGTTGATAGTTGTCATGCCTAACCCTCAGGGGAGGGAGACCTAGTCGTTTCATCTCAGGACAGTTAACGTAATGACATGCAACCTAAAATCAAGACTGTCCCGTTAAACCGGGGCGTTTGGTTAGCCTGGAATTTCTAATTCCCAAAACCGCAATCAGCACTGCAGTGTGGAAATCAAGTAGTGTCATGTCTGGTTGTGCAATTAGTGGAAATGACAAACGCAATATCAGTGGGAACCAGGGGCGTCACTAGACCTATTACTGTACTGGGGCACAGATATGCGATTGCGATAATAGGCATGCCACTTACAGGCATAGCTAAAAGACAGCAGCTAACGTCTCCAGTAGGCTCCTTAAATTTACAGCCAGAGCTAGCTTGCATGACAGCTGCAAATCCACGTGGAAATGGCGACACAGAGGTGAAAACAAACAACAATGAACGGCAATTTACCCGGTACTAACCTCTAAGACAGGTGGACAGAAATAGCGCTCAGACACGTTGTTAGACGTTAAGTCACAGCCAAAGTCGCATTAATAAATTACCATATTGAGTAGCCATGTGCACATTGTGTATGGAGTGAATAACGTAGCAATGCGTTGCCATATTAAGTAGCTGTGTGCGCATTATCTAGATCGTGCCATATAGACCTAAAACTCGAAAATTATTTTTTTTTTACTGGTGAGATTTATACTGGGGCACTACTAACCAATACTGGGGCATGTGCCCCAGTAGAATATGTCTGGCGCCGCCCCTGGTGGGAACACGCCTGTTTGCGCAAGTACTTGATTTGAAACAGATAGCAGGTATTCACACAAGCATTAGAGGAACTAGCCAGTCTAGAAGAACATGAGATATCACCTGTGCGACATAGCCTTCCCTTTTCTGTCTATGCATGTTCGGTATGGCCACGTTTTGAGGAAATTGGAAAGGTGCATCTAAGCTATTGAAGGTAGCTGTCAAGAGTACAAGGTGGGCCTTTGGCCAACCGTTTGCTTGCCTTAAGGTTCTTGATATCACTGGTTTTACGGTTGGCTCAGGAAGTCATGGACTAGTGGTTCAGGAGTTGGGCTTGTAGCCAAAGGGTGACATTTGTCCCAGTGTCTGGTAGGTTGACCTGGTCTGCGGTCAGTGGTTCATGGCCATAATGCTGTGAAGATGTTAAGCTACAGTATGTTTTTTAACAGATGATACTGGAAGTGGTCTAACTAAAATACAACCTGTGGTTATGTGTACAACAGGTTGGGGGAAGTGAAATAGTACACCCATGCTGTGTCCGAAACGGAAAAAAAGGCTTCCTTCGAAGGGACCTTCGTTTTGCCCAATTTTTAAGGAAGCATAGATGCTTCCTTCATGCTGCCTCAACATCCAACATTCTACCGAACTATGAAATCAGCTGTTGGTGTTGACAATCTGTGTTGCTGTCTTAGCAGGCCGTCCGAAACAAAGGTTTTATTCTGCACCTTCATGCCCGCTTAAGGTGCGTGACTTGTTAGACAGTGAAGGCAGCAAGGCAGCAAGTCACTAGCTTCCTGTTTCGGGCATAGTCCCAGTGTGCTGTATTCCACAGGCGATATCTCATGTTCTCTTCCAGAGAGTCAAGTGCAAGAAAAAAAATGAGTGTTTCTCTTGACTAATGCAGCAGTCAGGTTTTATTCCAGTAAAGAGCAGTGATAAAGCATGCGTAACACACTCTGGATACAGCAGTGTTGATCTGAACCACAAGCATCTCAAACTCTAGCTTTTTATACTGTTAAGACTCCTATTATGTAATTGAACTAGGTTTCTCATTTAAGCAGATCTGGAAAAAATGGGTGGGGGTTGGGGCTGGAGGTGTCAAACATGTATTGGTTCTGTACACAATAAACCTTCTCTTCCAACTACGTATTTCTTCCCCACAAATTTGTGTATTTAAATTGCTGGTTTCAGCTGTAGACCAGTAGCCACCTGCTACACAACTGCAATAGCCATGACCCAAGGAGAGATGTGACACCTGCTCACTTTTTGCAAAAAGAGTTGCCAGCTGGGTTGTTGTTTAGGAGACATGCTGTAGGGCAGAGTTATGTTTTTAATTTTAGATCCACCATATTACTGGTATACATGATAACTCCAGTGAACAGGATGATTCCACACTAACTGAGTTTCACACTAACCTGATTATAATTCACTGGCTGAACTGCACAGTAATTTCATTTTCATTTTTATCTACATGTACATGTAGATGCTCCAAAACGTCTGTCATAATTTGGCCTTCAGACTGCACTCAGCTCACACTAACACAGACACAGTATGCCAATAAAATGTTGATTACATATAATTTACTCATTTTATTTTAAAAGTATCTTGGTTTTATTTTTCTACTAATAAATGATCTTGTCCACAGTACATCTTAATTAGCACAGCTGCAGTCTAGAAATAGCCTCATGTATAAACAGGTTGTTGGTAGCCTGGACTGCCAGGAAGAAGAGGGTGGAACACTCACCATCCATCAACTCTAACACAAACACACCAGATGGAAGGTTCATCAATTAGACATTATATTGTGCACGTGTGTGTGTGTGTGTGTGTGTGTGTGTGTGTGTGTGTGTGTGTGTGTGTGTGTGTGTGTGTTTGTGTTGCAATGGTGTTGAGTGAACACACATATAAAATATAAAACATTTAAAATGTAAAATATTTAAAACACTTAAACAAATCAAATAATCAGTTAAAACAAGTGAATGAATGAGTTAAAGAATAAAGTAATGAATTACCAGATAAATGGCTTGAAGTATTACACAGCCCAAGAACATCTAGGAACAGCATTATGACAGGTCAGCATCCAATTTTGAGATCTATAATTACAATTATGCTTAGAAATAATGCCGTTTCAGATATCCACATCTATTATAGATAAATAATGGAGACAACACAGAAAACAGGAAGTGTTAGTTGACAATTTTGTTCCATCCATAAAATACATTTTCCATAACAGTACGTCTTCTTCTGATCAGAATGTGAAAAGAGATAGCTGAAGTAATTGTCTCACTTGTCAAACTGTATTTTGACTCCTGGGAATGGCAGTTAGAGATATGTACAATTACATCACTGCATAAGGAGGCTATTAAAATTCATAAAAAGCTTGTGGTCTTTTTTTAGCACTACATTTCTGGAATAGACATGTATGCAGACATGCAAAATGTTCATAGTTCGGTTTTTCCTAGACAAAATGATCGTCTGTGCCATGTCTGATCCACAGCTGTTATGTCAGAACCACATTTTCCCTCTGTCTACACCTGTGCCCAGGGCGGAACAGAGGGAGGGTTCATGAGCGATGATGTTGACTTCGTGGGCTGCATTTGAACTGAACATTTGAACCTAGGTAGGGTAATTGCATACCAGACGTTAGTGACTGGGTAAAGGCAGAGCCACTTGTTTTAAACTTCAGCAGAGCCCACACCTCCAGCAAGAAATCGTTTGTCATTGCAGCAAGGCCAGACCCTCTGAACAAAGTGAAACGAGGTACGAGGGGCTGGTTTACCAGGCTTTACCCGATAAACCTCACAATATGATTCTGGCATAGCCACCTGCTTTCCCTTGCCTTAACTGTAATGTAGAAAAACAGAAACTGAAAGAGGACAGTACCTTCCAAAACATGTCCCATGCCTAAAAAACAACAAAAAACTAAGATTGGATACAAGAATTGGATTGAAAACTGGATTGAAAAAAATACAGATGATAAAAAACCAAGTGAAATAGGAGTCTTAAAGAAAATAATAGTTATAGAAAAGGAAGACCCTTCACAATATTAAGAGCTGAAAAAGTTAGCAGAAGGCATCCAACAACAGTTTGCTCTATAGCACTACAGTCCCAAGCCTAAGTCTTTGGTCTGGTTTCCCCTAAAATAACTACTTCAGTCATTTCAGTGTTGAAAGTGAAGAAAGTGTTGTACCATCCTGTCACCGACTTCCCCATCACTGCAGCAACACTTTAGCATTTGGATAGGCAGGTGGGAGCTTTGTTTAAATCATAAAAAAAAAAAACAGCATGGTATTCTGTCCACAGACAGCGGGAGTGGTCGTGAAAGTCTTCATTCGCCTGGTAATGATTTATTTAAGCATATGAAGATGATTAAGTGCCTCGAAAAAGTTGTATAGTGCTGCTTTAAAACTTGTGTCACATCAGACGTTCATACACTGATTCAAATATTTGCACTAAAAAGGAAATATGAACCATTTTCTCTAAAGCATGACATCAATTTACTAATTGTGCATACATTTATTTTTACTTTATTTCATTCATCTAATCAGCAACATTTTCGCAGCACCCCTGATTATGCCCGATGTCACCCTGGTTAAAAAATGCTGCCCTAAAACATCTGGTGACTAACTAACCTCCTCCACTATCTCAGAGTACGTTGTGTTTTAAAACTTCATGCGTTTTTTCATACTCATGTTAAAGGTGTACTTCCATCGTGTTTTCATTAATTTTGTGGTGTTCTCTAGTATTAATAATTGCCCTGTGCGCTGGTTTTGATGAAAAAAATGTTCTAGTGCTTCTGTTTCAGGCTGTTTTAGTTTGGTGGAGGCGGTGGGGCCGGGAGAACGACACGATTTCACCAGAGGCGTGACAGAGGCGTCCCTGCAGCTTCCTTTGCCCCACAGTCAACTTGATAGCAGAGTAAGGTACAGGGAAAAAGTCAACTTGATGGCAGAGTAAGGTAAAGGGAAAAAGTCAACTTGACAGCGCTAAAACTGCACACAGAATGTCTTCGGAGATACAGCCTTATGTGTTTGATCCTGAATCCGAAGAGGCAGGAGAGATGGCACAAGCACAGTCGCTTCCTGACCGTTTGTCAATGAACGTTTCAGAATGGTAATATTTAATAATATTAAATATATAATATATATGTAATATATGTAATATATAACATCACCCTACTGAACAGCTGAACTACACATGCATACATACATACATGCACATATGTGCATGTATGTCCAACATCAATGCCATCAATGCCATCCTCAAAAAGGCGCAGCAGAGGATGTACTTCCTACGCCAGCTGCGGAAGCATGGCCTACCACAAGAACTGTTGGTGACCTTCTACACAGCTGTAGTAGAATCCATCCTCTGCTTGTCCATCACAGTCTGGTTTGGAGCAGCCACACACCATGACAAACACAGACTACAGCGCACAATTTGGACTGCTGAAAGAATCATCAGTGCCCCCCTGCCCTCCCTCCAGGACTTGTACATTGGGAGGACCAGGAAGCGGGCAGAGAACATAATCAAAGACCCCTCTCACCCTGCACACACCCTCTTCGACCTCCTTCCCTCTGGTAGACGCTACAGATCCCTGCGCACCAAAACTACCAGACACAAAAACAGCTTCTTCCCCACTGCCATCACCCTACTGAACAGCTGAACTACACATGCATACAAACATACATGCACATATGGGTATATGCTTACTGTTATGCCCTTGTATCCCTACCCCCCCCCCCCCCCCCCAGCGCTTCTCTTGCACATGACACAAGTGAGGACTTGCCTAAGTGTCCCCTGCCCAGCAACTCAAGACTCTTTTGTGCCCCCCCCCCAAACTTTATGCCTTATTGGTATATTGTCATACCGCTTGTTTAACCCACTGTGACACCATGTGCCTACTTGTATATTATTGCCCATATTGGGTGCCTGTATGTATATTGTATATTGTTGTCCCTACTGTGCAATACAAGTACACATACTTGTTTAGTCTATCGTATTTATTGTATTGTATTACATTCTGTGTTATGTGTATAGAGAGCTAACATCTGCCGGAGTCAAATTCCTTGTATACATAAGTATACTTGGCCAATAAAGCTGATTCTGATTCTGATTTGCATGACAAAACAGTGCAAGTGCCCGGCTAAATGCAGTTCAGTCATTCAACTAGCCTGCTAATCTTATGCGAGTGTCACAGGCTAACATCATTTAAAGCCCATTCGGTCAGTTTCTCTTATATGCATTTTCACGTCTACGTCACGCCGCAGGTCCTTTTCGCATTGGGTCGTTTTTCCACCTATTGTCTTCTTTTGACTGATATAGAAAATGGGGGTAGAAAAACATTTTGATATGCAGCATGCATATGCAACTCGGGGTGACCTATCATATTTCAAAAGAGCAAGTACTAAACGGTTTCTCGTGGAAGTACACCTTTAAATATAAATGTTTTCGTAGTTATGTTTGGCTTTCAGTAGACTCTTGAGTTGGGAGCAAAGACTTCCAGTCAACTTCTGATTTGACAGCAGTCAATTTCTGGCCTGGCCTTAAAAACCTGTGGTGATGTAGACATCCAGCTATCAGTTTCATTTTGGGTGTACGTCCTGATCGACCAGTGGTTCCTTTCAAAGTGGACTTCACAGATAACTCATCTGTCATCATCATCATCAACATTCCAAACTGCGTGGGAATAAACATGTTGAGTTGAGAAGGAAACAGGATGTCGAAGGAATGCTGCCAGAGGATTCAGGTGATGTGGTGCCACAAGCATTCCAATGTTGCCACATCCACAAATCCGTAAGACGAATATTGAGTTTAGGAGGAAGTAGATTGGATGTAGAAGGAACACTTCCAGATGACTTAGGCGAACTTTCACCACAAGCATTGCAATGTTGCTACATCTGCGAATCTATATGACCCAAAGTTGCACTGGCTACCTGTGGCTGCCCGGATCAAGCACAAGGCCCTGACCCTTGCATACAAAACCATCTCAGGATCAGCCCCAGCTTATCTGAAGGAAATACTAAGGCTGTATGTTCCTGCCAGAGAGCTGCGCTCCTCCAACACAAACCGACTAGCCGTGCCCCCTCACTCTAAGCGTTATCAGGCAAAACTGTTTTCTGTAATTGTCCCTCAGTGGTGGAACAAACTTCCAGAAGCTACAAGACTAGCATCATCTCTCTCAACCTTCAAGAACCATGTAAAGACTGTCCTCTTTTACAACTACTTACTGCATTAATGCCTGAGCTGGCCCAGACCCAGGATTGACTCTAAGGCATGTTGTGTGTTGTGTGTGTGCTTGACCCTTTACTAAAAAAAAAAAGATCCCCAGTTGGCATTTGCACTTATTGCTCTGTATATTTCATGTGCACTTTGTATCGGCAAGTGTTGTACGCTGTGATTATGTCCTCTATTGTAAGTCGCTTTGGATAAAAGCGTCTGCCAAGTGTAATGTAATGTAATGTAATGAGTCATCCTTTAATGGCAGTTGTGTTTAACTGATATCAACTCTGTGTGTTCATGAACCCTGGTGGAGTCTTTAAATTTGTGCAAAGAGTCTAGAGACTCTCGATAGGCATACATGTACTTTATAGTGGGTGAGAACTTTGTTTGAATTTAAAGTCTATTGGTTCTGTGTTCAATTAATGTTCACTGGTTGGTTGCTAAAATGTAATCAAGGGAAACTGAAGCCTCAGAGGAGCTCCCTGACATAGTACTGTAGCACAATACAGTATTGAGTGGAGGCACTATAGGCACTAGCCTAATTAGGGATCTCGACCTCCGCTAATATTTGGAATGGAATTCATGACATGGAACATGGTATTTTTAGACTTTCTTGGCCCTTCCCACAAATAGTGTGTCTGATAAAGAGCTTGGCGAATGCAAAAAAAAAAAAATATATATATATATATATCCCAGAGGTATTCAAGAACGCATGGATCTGTCTTCAATGAGGGTAACCGCTTCGGTTTGGCAGGCTCAGGAGCCAAGTAATGAGCTTGGGAGTAATGTGATCTCTTCGCTGCGGGGTCAGGGGTCTCGCTTTTCCCTTGTCAGACCAAGCTCAGCTGCTATTCGTTCACTTCCCCGTAGCGTAGGTCAGCTGGTTCTTTATCATACAGGGGATGGATGCGATGTGGCATTAACCTACTGACAGAGCACAAACCCATGCTAAAGTCGAAAACTAAACATGGAATCAATGATAATAATGATGTAATAAGGAATTATATTAAATACATCAATTACATCTCTTCTTCCAAAAGTACTCTTCCTATGTGCACAAGTATCTTGTGTTTTCTCTAAACATAGCATACCGGGAAGTCATTCTTCCCAAAACAACACCTGACAAAGGATTGTCTTGATTTCAGGAAAGTTGTTCACAAAACCTCTTCCTGGTAGGGCCATGTTGGCTGTACCTGTACACTGAAACTCTGGAGCAGTAGCAGTAGCAAGTCACATTTCACAATATTCTTACCTGTGACACAATAAAGCAGGTACACTGATCCTTCAAAGAGATAACTTGAGCATAAGTGAAGGCTTCCTCTTCCAAGATTGAATAGATTACATTAGATTTGATTAAATTGGATTAGATTAGATTAGATTACATTAGATTAAATTAGATTAGATTCAGATGCAGTTTTGCTGCACCTGTCTTACTGGTGCTAGTCTGTGTTCCTCTGGCATACCAACATGTCATTTAATCACCATTATTCAACTCCTACAGGCAAACAATTTTCCAACAGCATGAACTCTGATGAAGGGGAAATTCCAGTCTGTTCACCCACACTAAAAGTGTGCTATGTAGACCCAATTTACCGTTGCAACAAGCTGCATGGTTTTTTTGTGGTTTAACTGCCACTACCAAGTGTCAAGAATGTGTTACATGTGTTACTTAAATGCAAACTAAACTAATGTAAAAAAAAAAAGCAATGCATTATGTTGCCATTATATTTAAATATTTTTATAAATATTTGTTAAGTTGGACCTAAGCAGCAAGAGCATGCTCAAAACACAAAATAAAATAAAACTAAAATAAAATCTGAATAAAATCAACCAACACACAGTGGGCTTCAGCAAAATATTGTAGTGATCTGTTGAGACAAGTCATTATAAAAGTCCCCTATCCACAATGAGAAAAAAAACGTATGACCTCAGGTAAAGGTTAATAGCACAATTGTGTCATTTCAATTAAAGAGTAACAAGTGAGCGAAAGAGTCAGCGAGAGTTGAAGAAATCAGACAAGCAGAGACAAGTCAGCAAAGTGTCACAGCTAGAAAAGGAAGTATGAAATGTTTTTACAGTGAATGAGAGAAAACGCAAGGCAAAGGCCGCATTTGTGTACTTTTAATTTTAGCGCTGTTAACTTTACACAATGACTCTTCTTGCTATGAACTCTGACTGCATATGTTGTGCTTCAGTCAGAGGTCAACTTCATTATAGGTTATCAATATGCAACACAATGGGAATGTATTCATAATACCTAGAGTTATATAATCACTCCTTATAGAAAACAGGTTAACAGTTAAGTATTTCATAGTTTATTTACAGTTTATCTCATGCTATCAAATACAAAAAAAGGATACAGTACTCAGTGGGGAAAACACCAATATGGTAATTTTTTTATATAAAATGTGGTGAATAACATAACATGATATTATAGTTAAGGCTTAAATGTGTATAAAAATAACAATGTTAATTATATGTATATATGATACATTGACATGGTTAAAAGAAAAAAAGTGACAAAAGGGGTTCTGTACAAAAAAGATACCTATACAGATTAAATGGGACACCCAAAACTGAAATTTCATTTCTCTGTGGGTGTAAAAAAAACATGCATATTTTAACTTGATTATCAGAATGTGGAACAAAGGCGGCAGCTGACATCTGTGGAATAAACACAGGTTACCCGACCGCCATCTCTGTCAGAGTCCATCCCATCCACATTTCTTGCCCCTCTCTTAGAGGAATGTTGGCTTCATTTAAAAGAGGACATGGGTGTATACATTTGGCTATCTACAAAAGTAAATTTTTGGTGTATTTTTTTTCAAGCAGCTGTAACATCTGTGCTACTTGTGATTTAATGTACCCAAAGGGGTTACATAGACTGCTGTGCTACTAGTTATCACATAACTACCATCTGCCTCCCTCCCATCTGAATTGTCTATACCGTATATATCGCCTCTGTATCACTGGTACAAGTAACTGTCCATAGGGAGTTACCCAATGATTCGAGCTGACCATAGTTCATTTAGTGTCCTTGTGATGGAGTGTCATCACTACGGTCGAGGATGTACGCTGACCGCCATTCCATTGAGCCTGGCTCTTTGGCGTTGCGGCCAGGTTGCATGTTTAGTACCCCTGGGTAGGCCTGGGTTCAACGCCCAGGTGGGGTGACTGCTCTTGCCCTTCGCTGCTCCCTACACCCTCCCTACTGCCACATTAACTAAGCACTGCAAAGGAAAAAAATGGCATTATGTATTAATGTATCTGTGACCCACACATGCAGAAGACACAGGAGGAGTGGTAATTACACAGACAGGCCTTAGACTCATGGCATGTAACAGAAGCTTATGAAGAAGTTGTTCTTCTTAGGCTATGCTTACCCAACACTGACTGGTGTGTGTGTGTGTGTGTGTGGATGCCTGCTAGCTTACCTATGCATATAGCAATTTAGCAACATTTTGATGGCTTAAGAGATGTGCAAGTGTGTTGACCGGTGGCCGGTAGTCTATTTTAGTCTTTTCAGACTGGCTAGCACACTTAACTCCCATTCTAGGAGTTGCTGGAAGGTCACAAGTTCGAGCCTGGGGCTGGACTGTGTGGGATATTACGGTGGTGCCAGGTACTTGGTTGGGAGTGAGCTTTGGGAGGGTGAGTGTGTCGGATGCAAGGTAGATGAGCAGACAGATCGTTAGTAAACCTCCCCCGCAAAGCCTGAAAAGAGGTTGTGAGTTTGAGGCTAGGCCTGGATTGCATGGGATGACCTCGGTTACGTGTACAGACATGTGTGTCTGTGTGTGTGTGTCTGTGTGTGTGTGTGGTAGAAGAGCACTGTACTTCCATGAGCATTTGCAACATTCTAAACTTCACAACAAGTGGCTGAGTGTTCCTGACCAGCACAGAACATGCCCTTAACAGGGGTAATGTTCAGCTTCTCGAATGACATAATTTTTACAGGTAAGAAGACGGTGGTCACATGTTATTTTACTGGCAGTCAATCTGCATGTTGCTAATTTATACTCTGAAGCTATTATGTTTTGTGGTCTATGTAATTACATACAAAAAAAAAATATAGATTGTGCCCCATTCATACTCAACCACAGAAATGTCAGAAATGTCTACTGGTATGTATCTTAAAAAAAAAGTAACAGTCAACTTGATATCAATTAAAGCTTAATTAGCTTAAACATATAAGAGGAGGGAAACACAAACATTCAGTAAAAATGTGTTAGAAAAAAACAACTCTAAGTGTGTGTTTTAATTGTCATGCAATATGTATGGTTAGAGTGTAGCTGCCAGAGTCAATGGTCCTTGTGTCTTAACACATAGAAAAACAAACAAACAAACAAAAAAAGCCAATGTGATTGGCTTGAAAGTGCTGCTAAACCATCTTTGGATGACCATCTGAATACCATTTCAAGAAGTTTCAATAAGTGAAAGAAAACTACTATTTTTTACATTGTCCTCATATTACAAAGAGTGCTAAACATATTTAGACAACCTGTGGTCAGTACACAGAAAGATAAAAACATTAATAAACGAAACATTTAAAAAAACAAACAGACATGACTATGACAAAATAAACAAGTACATTTGGTTAAAGAAAGACAAACAGGATGAGAAACGTAGCCGTACAAACACTTGAAGGATAGGGCGAGGAAGCTCCACCCTGGTGACATGGAGTGGGAGAGAGAGAGTGAGCTGAAGCTAGCCAAGAGCCAGAAAGGGAGAACCAGAGTTCATATGAGGCGAAAGCAAAACGGACCTCGGCGCCAGCCAGCACTCTGAAGAGAGAGGAGAACCGGCGATGGGCAGGGTTGGACCAGGACGCAGGATGCAGGGGGTTGTGAAGGACTCATATGAGGGAGATCCGTATGGGGATACCCGGCGATTCTGCCCTTTGAGGAGAGTGGTGGCTCACCAGGTGTTCTACAACTGTGTGCTTGGACATGTGCTTCATAAGGTACGTCTCCTGTGGAGAACACAAGAGGACAACGTCAAGGCTCAGCTCGGTTTTGGCCTTGCAGGATACACTGGTGAAGACTGCACTGACATAATATGGCATTATTGATTTGAAGAGATTTGAAAGGTCTGTATCATAATAGCTTCCATTCCCTTAATTTAAAAGCTCTTTATTTTTAGTCATCATTGTGGGAGACTATTTACATAATTGCTAGAAAGAGGATGTAACATAATGTTTTGTGTAATATTTTACCTACACCTAATGACTGCTTGTAACATCATACTGCCCATGTCTCACTGTGCATAAAGCTGTTTTGAACACGCACAGTCTGTTGGAATGTCTGGAAAAACGTTTTAATTATAGATAAAGAGGATTGTGATTGTGTCCTGTTTCCTGGTACATGCACAGTCATGTTCAAAGCCTACACTTGACGTGTGGTGTAAGCCGGTCTCAAGAAATCCATGTTTACTTACTGAGGTGTACGCCCTGCCACACATGCTGCAGGAATAGGCCTTGGCATTTTTGATGGCATGTGCTGACAAGTGGATCTGAAGAGAGGCAGAGTCGGAGTAGGCACGGAAGCAGTTGGGGCATTTGTAGGGCTTGTCTTTGTTGTGCTGTCTCTGGTGGGACTGTGGACGTGGGAATATAGCATAATCACTCTAACACAGCATAACCACTCCACGCCTCGCAAACTCAATAAAGTGAACGAAGGACTGCAAACACAGTGTAAACTTTGGCATGGCCTTTAGGTCAATTATCTCAACAGTTCTTGCCTGTGTGTGGGGAAAAAAGACAGTTAGCAGTAAACTACTCAAAGTTTCAGTTCGCCATTGTATTTCAATAGTCCCCTAACCCCCACCCCCCAACATTCAACATCTGACAAATTCAGATGTTTATCTGCCCCTAATGTCTGCGTGCTTTGAAATAAAAAAAACAGTGTGTATTTAGCCTGGTAAATCAGCCCCTCGTACTTCATTTCATTTTGTACCGAGGGTCTGAAGTTGCTGCCATTGAAATTCATGTGTGCGGACTGAGCAAATCCTACAGAGGGATCCTACAGAACCATGACTTTGACTTTGTGTGCTACATTTGAAATAGTGCCTAGGTAGGGTAATTGCATACGTGATGATCAGACGTTAGCGATTGGGTAAAAGCAGAGCCACTTGTTTTAAACTTCAACAGAGTCCACACCTCCAGGAAGAAATTGTTTCTCAAAGCAGCAAGGCCAGACCCCCTGTACAAAATGAAATGAAGTACGAGGGGCTGGTTTAGCAGGCTAGTGTGTACTGGTCTTGTAAAACCCAACCTTAAGCAATCAACAACATATCAGCCAACACAGACGAAATAGGTTCAATGGGACTGGCTGCTGAGATAAAATACCAGCAAACTTTCAGCTGAATCACAGGAAGCACCTTTAAGAACAAACATGGCTAAATGCTGAGAGAGATACAGCTTTTCCTTTTATTACCCTCCAAGCAGAGGCTTCCACATTTGGCGGCATGTAAACAAGGGAAAGACATGCAGTTCGAGGCTCACAAGTAGCTGAATGTTATAACAGGTCTTACTTGCAGGTTGGAGAGTTGAGTGAAGGCCTTCTCACAGCTGGGGTGTCCGCACTTGTATGGCCGATCACCGGTGTGGATTCTGCTCAAGCACGTACACAAAACAAACATATGTGAACTGACATGTTTCCAGTATGAGATACTCAGCAAACATACGTGAACTGACATGTTTCTAGTATGAGATACTTAGGAAACATACGTGAACTGACATGTTTCCAGTATGAGAGACTTAGCAAACATACGTGAACTGACATGTTTCCAGTGTGAGATACTTAGCAAACATACCTGAACTGACATATTTCCAGTATGAGATACTTAGCAAACATACGTGAACTGACATGTTTCCAGTATGAGATACTTAGCAAACATGCAACAGTGGATGCTTAGTTTACACTTCAGGATGGCAGGATTTACATAGTTTACACATTTACATAGCTACCTAGTTTAGCAAAATCTTCCATCTACTATTCTAACTGTGGGGCTTCTGTACTACTGACCTGTACAAATATGGCAGCACTACATTAATATGGCAAAGTGCCATAGCTCACCTTGAGCTACCAAACCAGGCTAGCTGGCTGGCCAGCAAGTTGGCTACTCAGACTCTAGCCTTCATGTCAAAACTGTCAACATTAAATGCTTAATGTACATGTGACAAATCAAAGCACAGTATAAAGCCCTGAAAACCTAATGTTTTTAGCAAATGCATCGACGCCGAAATATTACTGTACTGTGTATCACCAACCAACAAAAATGACAAGTAACAATCTGATTGGCCGCAACCCACGGAACTGCCTACTTATCACCTAGAAAGCCCTAAACAACCTTGCACCCTTATACCTGACTGATCTCCTCCATCGCCACTCTACCACCCACCGACTACGCTCTGCTGATGCTAACCTCCTCACCCCCATTACCACGACCAAATGCTGCACCCTGGGAGACAGAGCCCCCACCCTCTGGAACTCCCTCCCCCCGGCCATCTGAAATTCTGATACACTGCTGTCTTTCAAACACCAACTCAAAACCCACCTCTTCAAGACCACATACAACACCTGATACCTATCTTCCAGCACCGCCCACCCTCTCTCCTTCCAAATCAGTTTTTTTCTCTGAGTGTGTTTTGTGTGTGTGTGTATTGCCCATAAAGCGTCTCTGAGTGTCAAGAAGAGCGCTACATAAATCACTGCCCACCTCCAACCAGAGTGGTAGCTAGCCAACAGGTAACAAAGGCAACTGCTTGGGGCCCCCAGGCTTCTAGAGGACCTCTGGGGGCCGACAACCTTTAGACTACAGCAGGGACAATGTATACTACTGAAAACAATTAAGGGAGCAAACCCATTTTGTCAAAATGTTCATATAAATTCAAGTTTACCTGAACTGTTTCTTTAGTTTGAACTGTTTCTAGACTAGCAGTGTATCTCTGAGTCAACTGGTGAGTTTGAGCCAAATCACGCGGAACCCTGTTTGCTCAAACCTTGTAGTAGCAAGGCCCTATATAAATGCAAGGTTCCCACATTTGTATTCTGTACCCTAATGGCTAAAATGCGTGCAGGATCGTGGATGCGTGGATCTGGCAGATGTGGCCAGAGCAGTGAAACTCTTGGAAGATGGGAACACTTAGGGGTAGGGCGTTTGCCGCTTTCTGGTGTCACGTAGTGATAACTCGCCTCTGGACTCTGGTTACCAGCAGACTTGGGAATATTCCAGACGACCAGGCCAAGGCCGAAACCGGTGTCAACCAGCTCAACATATATTCTGCTTGCTCCCTTAACTGTTTTGAGTAGTGTAGTTTTCAATGAAAGTTTTCGCCAACAGAGTCTAGAATGGCCTGTGGCTCCGACTAAAACATATTGAACACAAAACTACGCTTTGCTGGCGTGTCAATGTGGCATAACATTTGGACACAACCAGAGGAGGTGCATGATTCAGCTCCTCTCACCTAGTGTGCTGCTGTAGGTGGGAGAGCTGGCGGAAGGATTTCTCACAGTAGGAGCAGTGGTACGGCTTTATGCCCAGGTGAATGCGCAGGTGCTGCGCCAGGTAGGAAGCGTTGGCGAAGGACTTGGTGCAGTGGGGACATTTGTGAGGCTTGGCCTCTGTGTGGGACTTGGAGTGGATCTGCATGTCTGACTTGGAGAGGAAGGTCAGTGGGCAAACTTTGCACCTGCATGACAGACAGATAAAACAGAAGAAGTACAAATAATAAAAAAAAAATTTTTAGAATCTGATTATAGACTGTCACATCACATTGGGAAACAGTTAAGGGGCTGCAATTAGCCTACTAAACATGTTTTGCACTTTACCATGTTATATATTAACACACAGAGGGCAAAGATGGACCTAGTGACATTTTCTGTGAACTTTGAAAGTACCTTGTAAATATACAAGCATAAGCCGAGATATAACAGGTGACATTTAAGCGTCAGAGTTCTGGATGAGTAACGGTTGCCACATCCTATTTTTCTTTTCCATACTTCATCTGGCATGTGGTTACCTGTATGTTTTGCCTTCTTTGGCAGTGATTGTGACAGGCTGATCTGTTCCTGATGCCAGTATTGGGTACGGTACCACGAAAAGAGGGCCCGATGGGTTCTCTGCCTTTATCTTCTTCCGGCCACGTTCCATTTTAGGGGGCGGTCCAAGCAGCCCAGCGAGACTCCCGCCGCTTTTGATTGGGTCCATGCCAGCACTGCTGGCCAATCCTGAGATGACATTGTGGGATGGGGTCCCGCCCAGTCGGCTCTGGCTGCTCGAAGTGGGAGTGGTGGGAGTAACGGCCTCTGACGACACATGATTGGATGAGCGAGAAGCTAGGGCCAAACCTGTAGGACAGCATGAACTTTACATTAACAAAATGAAGTAGAAACTATAGTGCGGATTTATGTTATGCATTTCATTACAGCACTTCATATAGTAAATTTTAAATAAGTATTTAGTCATAAAAACATTAAAACTAAAACAAGAAGCAATAGCTGTCTGTTGATGACAAGAGAAATGTACTACTGATGAAGAATTAACAATAGAGTGTTGTTAATACAATCCCTTGAGATTCATTCATCCAACATTAACATCCTGTTTCCTGTTATTGGAGGACATTGCTTAACATGACCAGGGCTTCATTTAAGCTTGGTAATGTTTTTAACAACTATTAAGAATAAGTAATACAGCCTCTTAAAAAGAACCACAATTTACACTCCAGTAAGTTAGTCTATCATCATGCTATTTCTGGCAAAAAACATTCAATTGGTCCATATATTTAGGTACAGTATTGTTTTATTCTACAGTTTAAAGATTATTACTCAGCAGAAACATTATCTCATATGTAAATACTGTAAGGCCTGATAACTTTTCATGAGAAAGAATAATGATCAGTGCAAATGATACTGATTCACTGGGTCGTTGATGGATTTTAGACAACATTTAATATTACAAAATGAGTATAGCAGACAATATCCTTCACATGGTAGAGCAATAGACACTGCTCTTAGATCTTCCTTTTCCATATCTCTTAAATAAATCTCACAGGCGTTGTTTATGGGGATCTGCAGGGGTCTGTCTTTGGGCCATTGCTATTTTCCTTATGTACATCGCTAAAATATTTTGCATGGCCCCTAAATCTAGAAGGATTATTGATATGATCATAGTAACTGTCCAATAATGTCTAGATTATTTGCTATGCAAACTACTGAAGTAGTGTAATTTGATGTAATTTCCTCCAGTTTACAAAGAACACAAAGTACTTGTGCATGTAGGAAGAGCACCTTAGGGAGAAACTATGGCTATTACACCTACCCCTACACTATCTATGATCAAGTAAATAGTTCAGGCTGTTAGTCCCTACTCCCAGGTGTAACACGCACAACTGGCCGCTGACTACAGCTATTCACGAAACCTCATGTGAGCTGTACAGGACAGAGCAGCTGAGGGGGTGGCCAACTGGAGCCGTACAGACAGATGCTCAACAAGGGTTAACCTGAACCAGCCGGCTACCGTTACAGTGACTGGGGCTGCTGGGGCCGTTTACATGATCCACTCAGCAGCACCTACCTATCGCTTTCCCCCATGGCTTTCACCATGCCAACAACATGCATCTCATCCAGGACCACTGGCAAGCCTTTGCAGTTTCCTCCAACATTTCCTTAACAATTAAAATAACTAGATAAATACATAAAAATACAAGACACTTGCACATGTGGGGAGAGCACCCATTGTACCACACTTCAGGCTTTCCTAACTACAGCCATTACAATTATCCATACACTATGTGGGACACATCCTCAGCAGTGTACCTCAGGATCAACGGGTGTTTCGGGCCTTTATTCACTGTACACCCTCCCCTGAGGCGGCCCCACTAAAGGTGATCAATCCTTTAGTGTGTGTCCACAGTTCAGCTACCTGCTACCCAAATTTCCAAAATGTACTTCCTCAATTCACTTACAACCAAAGTTTACTTCCAAAATTTACTACCTACTGTTCATTACCACCTGTTTGCACGACTTCCAAAGTTTTACTTACAAAATTAACTACCACCACAATTTACTTCCAAAATGACCTGCTTACTTACTAATTAGGACTTATTATCGAATATTTGCACTTTACCACCATTTTACCACAAATACTATCACTTTGCAGTCACTAACGCATATGCCATTACACAAACAACCCTGCCAATGCTAGTTCTAAAGACGATTCTACCCACTTACTTAACATTAAGAGTATACACCTCTTGAATCTAATGGTGACTAATGCTCAGTTATAGTAATACTGTAATAATCACATATTGATCCTTTTATGGGTGACTGGTAACAATAATAAACTGGCTGTTGCCACTTACCAGTAGGAGAGAACCTCAGAGAACTGACCCGTATCTCTGGCTTAAAGTGGCGAGAGGTCCCGATTCTACCCGCTGACTTAACATTAAATGTATACACCTCTTGAATCTAATGGTGTCTAATGCTCAGCTATCCCGTGTTCCATACACCGCAAAACCCCGGGAAACTTGGCCACTCTGTATCCCAATACACGCACGATCCCAGAGAGCCTGATTCTAAGCTGCCCATGTGTGTAATGGCTGCCATTTATAAGCCTCTTTCTTCTTCTGTGTTTCTATTGACCCACTAAACGCACTACTGCCATCTGCTGGTCTGGGGTGCCCATCCTTCTCTGCACAAACAGCCCTAGGTTGCACTAATCTCCACCACCTTACTAATGTCCTGTGCTGAACCAGTACCCACGCTAACCACTCCCAGCCTCCACTGCCACATTAATAAAATAAAATAACACTAATCCCAGCCTCCACTGCCACATTAATAAAATAAAATAATAATAATAATAATACTACTAATAATAATAATGACGCAATCACGCAATGCCCCGTTGCATGCGGGCTCTTGCGTGATGCAACAACGCAGTATCACTATAATAATAATAATAATGACGCAATCACGCAATGCCCCGTTGCATGCGGGCTCTTGCGTGATGCAAAAACGCAGTATCACTATACACTATAATGACGTAATGACGCTTCACCGCCCCATTCGAACATGGCAACCCTACTGCTTACCCCAGGCAGAGACCGCCCTTCTCATCCAGATCCAATTACTAGTCCTAGCTGCTTCCTCTGACATCTCCCTAACAGTTTTACGTAGATTCTTACCACCAACCCCAAGCTCCCCTAGCAATGAAATGACTGACCTCCCTACAAACCCTATACAACCCACTTCTACTGGAAATACTCTTGCCCTCCATCCTTTCTGCTCTGCTTCCAATCTCAACTCTTCATACTTAAGCTTTTTCCTTTCATATGCTTCCTCTAGGGAGCTTTCCCATGGGACAGTGAGTTCAATAAAATACACTACCTGCTGGCTGGTCGACCAATAGACTATGTCTGGCCTCAAGTTAGTGGTAACTATTTCTTGAGGGACCACCAACTTTCCACCCACATCTACTCAGTACTCCTTGACTTTACGGCTCTCTTACTTTTCTCACCCTCCCGCACAAACTGGATACGTTTTTTATGACTACCTTCTGCATTTACCTGCTGCCTCCTACTCTCAATTCCTGCTGCTAAGCATTTTAATACTTGGTTGTGACGCCACGTATAGCGACCCTGTGCCAAGCTAACTTTACAGCCAGATAGTATATGTCTCAATGTGGCTACACCTGAACAGAGTGTGCATGACGGATCCCCATCTGTCCAGATTATCTGGCGATGGGAGCACGTCGTACGTCGCTCCCAATAAAAACTTTAGCCTGTTAGACTCCATACTCCACAAATCCCTCCAAGTAACCTGTTTTCTCTCTACTCCCTCCCAATTCAACCACTGGCCCTGCTTTGCTAGTGACACAGCTTTTACCTGTCTACTAGCTTCTTCTTGCCTGCGTATCTGCTCTACAACCAATCTCCTTTTCTCCTTCTGATCTGCCTTTCTCCACATTGGCTTCCCTGATGTACGCCCCAAGCCTCCCCGCCCAATCTGGACATTTCCCATTATCTCTCCATGTCTAAGGGCTGCCTCTGCCTCCTGCACTGCTACCTTTGGTTTCCACTTTCTCCCTTTGCTCAGGTTAGGAGCCAGACCGCTGACTATCCTGTCCTTGCTCCCTGTTAACAACAGCTCTGTCCTAACCTTAGCACACTTAAATTCCTCTACCAGACTATTTATTGGCAGCTGCAGTATGCCCTTCCCATACAGAGCTACACTGCTTAGGCACCGTGGAACCCCTAACCACTTTTTAACGTATGAATTAACCACCTTTTCTAGCTTCTCTACTTTTGATAATGGTACTTCATACACTGACATGGGCCACATTACTCTAGGGAACAGTCCAAATTGCATGCACCACAATTTCAGCTTTCCTGGTAGCCCTGACCTGTCAATTTTTTCCAATCCCTCCACCACGTCTTTTCTAAGCTGCTCTACCTGCTCTCGATCACTCAGGTCTGCATTATACCACCTCCCCAGGCTTTTCACTGGTCTCACCCTGATGGATGGGATTTCCTCACCTTCCACCGTGAACTTCTGCTCTACCACTTTTCCCTTGGTGACTGAGATACTCCTTGACTTACTAGGCTTTATCCTCATCCTCGCCCACCTGAGATTTGTATTTATCCTTTCTAACAACCTTTTTGTACATGCCACCGTTGTTGTTAACAGAGTCATGTCATCCATGAAAGCTCTAATTGGCGGGAGACGCAGTCCCTCCCGACGCCTTTCCCCTCCCACCACCCACTTAGACGCTCTTATTACCATTTCCATTGCCATTGTAAAAGCAAGTGGTGAGATCGTACACCCCGCCATAATGCCTACTTCTAGCTTCTGCCAGTCTGATACAAACTCCCCTGTACCTATACACAATCTAATATCTTTAAAGTATTCCTTCCTTATATTCACAATCTCAACTGGCACTGTAAAGTATTCACAAGCACTCCAAATCAGACTATGCGGCACCGAGCCAAAGGCATTAGCTAGGTCCAAAAAAACTACATGAAGCTTCCTACCCTCTTGCTTTGCTGTCTGAATTTGGTGCCAAATTACACTAGTGTGCTCAATGCATCCAGCAAAACCTGGGATTCCTGCCTTCTGCACTGTTGTGTCAATTAACCCATTCTTTTCTAAATACTGCACAAGTCTCTTAGCCACTATACTGAAGAAGATTTTCCCCTCCACATTAAGCAAAGAGATCATTCTAAACTGGTCTATTCTAACAGACTCCTTTTCTTTTGGAATCAACACACCCCCTGCCCTGCACCATGCTGTTGGAATGCTCTGCTTATGCCACACAACCTTAAACAACTTCCACAGAAACCTAAGAACCCCTGGGGCATTCTTATATACCCGATATGGCACCCCATTAGGCCCTGGAGCTGATGAAGCCTTAGCTTTTCTCACCACAGCCTCTACCTGTTTCCACCTAGGTGGCACAACATCCATCTGACTTTCTATCTCCCCCAAAGGTGGCATGTCAGGCGGAAAACCAAATCCTCCCTCCCTCCCTGGATCTGAATGAGTTTTCCTCAAGTACTCCTCTACTTCCTCTTTTGAGGTTCTCAATATCCCTCCCTTTTCCTGGTTAAACAACCCTTTCACAAACTTAAAGGGGTCCTTATAAAACAGTGTTCTTACCCGCTCCTTCTCTTTTCTCTTCCTTCTAAGATTCTCAGCTCTCCTAAGAGTTGCTAACCTACATCGTAACTCTTCCTGCAGGGCATCTATACCTTCTTTCTCCTCAATTGTGGCCCTTTTCCACTGTTTTCTTAGCTGCCTCCTTCTTAACACCAATTCACGAATGTCTTTCTGGCGTCTCGACTGACAATGTTGTGCTGGCTCCCTTTTCCTTCTATCACTACTTCCAAACCTATCTAAGCCATAACTATAGATCACTTCCCCCATC
Source organism: Coilia nasus (assembly GCA_027475355.1). Taxonomy (NCBI): domain Eukaryota; kingdom Metazoa; phylum Chordata; class Actinopteri; order Clupeiformes; family Engraulidae; genus Coilia; species Coilia nasus. The sequence continues at coordinate 19,041,607 of CM050211.1, forward strand.
CTTTCCAACTTTGCCATGGCTGTCCCTTTTAATCCTTCTAACACCATTGCCAAGTCTCTGTCTACGGACTCCCAAGTCATCTTATCTTTCGCCTGTGGCCAACTAACCCTAGCTTTCTGCTCCCAGGCTTTCTCCCTTTTTGACTGGCTAGGCTCTCCTTCTCCCTCAGTCCCTCTGACCTCCTCCCTCTCTTCCAAGACTGGGTTTCTGATATCCTGCGAACTGTGGTTTTCTACCTGCCGCTGGACTTCAGCCGACTTACTCCGCAGACTTCTTAGAAAGTACTGCTCAATGCGGTTCCCCTGTCCCACTTTTCCTCCACACCCCTTCTTCCCCTGATGGATTTTAAGGCCTCTCACTGTTGTAATCTTCTGCCAGCCACAGGAACAAACCTGTACTTTCTTTTCTAATTGTTATCTCATTACTCTTTGACTACTTTCTTCTTCCCTTTCAAGTCTACCGGATAACCCCACCTCCCCATCCTCCCTTAAGTCGCTCGACCTTCTCATAGTCATTTCCGTTCCAGTGTCTAAAGCCGTGAATCCTGCCTGTGAGTCATTTTCCACCCCTGCTCTCGCTGACTCTAGGGGTATATCTCGTGTATTAGACGTAGCAAAATGTGGACATGGCTCAGTTCAATGGACTTGCCACTGCTTATCTGGGGAGCTAACCCATATAAGCTCCAGTGGGGTCTATTCCTTCCTGTCAGCTGTCTTTCCAGTCTGTCACGAAGTCTTTCCCTTGTTGTCAGCTGCCCTGTTCACAGCAGTCACTAGCTATGCTAGACCACAGTTTACAAAGAACACAAAGTACTTGTGCATGTAGGAAGAGCACCTTAGGGAGAAACTATGGCTATTACACCTACCCCTACACTATCTATAATCAAGTAAATAGTTCAGGCTGTTAGTCCCTACTCCCAGGTGTAACACGCACAACTGGCCGCTGACTACAGCTATTCACGCAACCTCATGTGAGCTGTACAGGACAGAGCAGCTGAGGGGGTGGCCAACTGGAGCCGTACAGACAGATAAGCATAATCAAATAAAATTTCAGGAAGGTGTAAAAAAGGTTGATGATTAACCCAGTGCGTGACGGATTGAACTGACTGGATAGTAAATCCTTGATGATGTCCCAATGTTGTGATCAATAAAAAAAGTGTTGATTTCTTGTGCACAGCACTCCTTTACCTCGCTTTGCTGTGGTTTGAAGGCACCCACATGTCAAGTGCAGTTTCATTGTATACAAGCATAAATGTTCCCAAAACATACGTAAAGAATAGAGGCACATTATACAGAGGTATAACAGAGGTAGAATTAACAACCTAAGAGGACAAATATGTTTAATATACACAAAGATAGTAAAATAATAACGAGAAAAAACTGAATAAGAATGTAAATAAGCCCCATAAAATTGAATGACTAAGATAAAAACAAAACATGCTGAAACAGAACCCGCTAAACAGAACAGGGAGTTAAGACTGATTCTAAGATTCTATAAATTTTATAATTAAATAACATAAAAGTAAATTAAAATTAAATTAAATTAAAAAGTTTGTTAGAAATCAAGTCAAGTCAAGTAGGTTTTTTATTGTCATTTCAGCCATTTGACACACTACATAGTGAGACGAGACAACGTTTCACCGGGAACAATTGGTGATACACGCAACTGTTAGAACACTGTATGGATAAGACAGATACGTAATAGCGCCTACATACACTATTATGACCACAGACGCACATAGTGCGCACACACAATTATGAGGGACTACATAGATTGACTCACACATACATGTGCCTGTTCACACACAACTACACACACACAGTCTTGGACACATATGTACATACATTACAATACAAGTTCTAAAGGCAGGTCCGAGTTACAGGTGACATAAAACAAACACGCTAGACAGGGAATGGCTTTTAGCAGAGCACTGTGGCTAGTGGTATGATTTGTACAAAACCTATTTTACAGAAATATGGGATATTAGCAGCAAAGAACGTATGAGGGGCATAAGGTGCAGTGTGCTAGTTTGCATTCTGAGTTGCTAAAGAATTACAATCTAATTGCACTACAGGTTGATCCGCAGTCTGACTGCCTGGGGGAAGAAGCTCATCTCCATTCTGGAGGTACAGGCAGTGATGCTGCGGAACCTTCTACCTGACGGTAGTAAGGTGAATAGTCCATGGCAGGGATGAGTAGTGTCTTTGACAATGTTCTTGGCTTTCCGCAGACAGCAGGTGCTATAGATGTCTGAGGGGGGCCAAAGAAACTCCAGTGATCTTTTTGGCTGTCCTCACAATCCGTTGCAGGGCCTTACGGTCTGCAGCAGTGCAGTTGCCAAACTGCGCTGTGATGGTGCCACTGAGGATGCTCTTAACAGTCCCTCTGTACAAAGTTCTGAGGATGGAGGTTGGGAGATGGGCTTTACGCAGTCTTCTCAGAAAGTACAGATGCTGCCGGGCTTTCTTTGTGATGTGTGTGGTGTTGTGAGTCCATGAGAGGTCGTGTACACCCAGAAACGTTGTGCTCTGAACAATCTGTACTGGAAGGTTGTTGATGCACAGTGTGGTGTGTTTGGGCAAAGTCCGTCTGAAGTCAATGATGCATAGTCAATGCTTAAATCAGAAATGTTTAGAGTTTTTTGTGTAAGGTGTTCCATAGTTTCAACTGCAGGGCAGATGGAGAAGATGAAATGTTAAAAGCTTTACGGTTGATGATTAACCCAGGAACATGTACTGAACTGAACCACCTGGATGATGAATCTTGTGGATGCCGCACTATGTATAAAATGGGTAGATTATTTTCTTGTGTGTATGTAGCTATGCACTTTTGCTTTATTTTGAAAAAGGTTTTAGGGTCTCCACCTGTAAATTGGATTCAATTTGTAATGTGTATTTGTGTGTTTTTCATGGCATACATTATGCTTTTTATCTTTATTTGCCACTTTTGTGTATTTGTTGCTTTTGTGTAAACTGGTTTAATCCTAATAAAAAAAAATGTGGCTTTCATCATATTGGTTGTTGTAATTGTTGTAAATACGCTTGGGTTGCCTAAACTGGATTTAACTATTGCCATCTAGGGTAGGTGACGTATAAATGGGGCTATCACCAATGTGGTATGACATGTTAAATAATGTTTTTAATGTTAATCTTTTTAGTGTTAATGCTTCACGGAAAACTCAGGAAATATGGCATTGACTTGGATCAGTGTATGTGTGCCTGATCTGGACAGAGTATGGTGGAGAAGGCGACAGAGAGGTTGGAGCCTCGTGTTGGGGAAAACAAGGCTCTCGGAGGACACATTCCATCCTCCCATCTAAGCTATTCTTCATGCACGAAAAAATTACAATGCAAGACTGCAAAGAGTCTGGTTAGTCTGCATTCCAGTATCTGGTGGTGTTGACCAGGGAAAAGTTCCGAGACATGGGGTGGATTGTTTGTGGTGGTTTAGAAGTTCTAGTCTTTGAATAAAGCCCAATGCTCAGTGGGGGTGGGGTTGGGGGCGTCATCTTTAACAAACACTACATGGTCTCAGTTTTGTGCACCAACATTCACAACAAGTGCAACTGAACTGACTAGAGAGAACACAGAGTGTTTCCTCTTTTTGTACCAACTTTAATTTTTAAACAGTTTGTACTGACACCGTGTGTCCTCTTTCGTATCAATTTTAAATTTCCAATTTCAGACTGTTTGTCCCCTTAAGGATCTTTAAATCAAGCCACACTTGAAGGAACAAGACACCCCTAGTGTGTCTGTTTTTTGCAAGTGTCATTTGAAAAGGTTGTCAGAAATTATGAATTATTACACACACTTTAAATGTCAGTTGAGGACAAATATGTCAGTTGAGTACAAATGTCCTTTTTATGTGCACCACTTACAGATGAAGGTCCCTTTGTTAGAAATGTGCAAACAAAAGATAACTCCTCCCTGGTAACATAATGTCTTTCCAAAGCAAAATCAACACTCATAAGGTCACCAAGCCAGATGTACTGCATTTACAACATGTGATTCATGCACTGTAGAAAGAATAAATGCTACTGGAAAAAAACTCATGGAACTGCGCTCATACATAGCATTTCCTTGTACCTCCTCCCATTGACAATTGTTGCATATATTTCAATATCATATTCTGTGTTAGTTTCCTATAAACCGATGTCTGTCTGAAAGTAATTATCATTATGTGTGTGATGAAAGGTGTTACACAAAGCCTTTCCCTTGGCCTTCCATGCTAAGCGTGAATGCTAAGGGCAGAACAAATGAATGTTTACAAAGGGTGTTACTGTTTGGTCACAGTATTCGAGCACAGCCACACCTGTCATGCAGCACAAGATATGTACACTATTTAGTCTGTACAGAGGTGAGCAGGCTCTGAATATGTGTCTAACTTAGGACTGCCTTCAGACTAGTGTTTGTCAGTGTACAGTAAGAAAAACAAATGAATTTGATTTGGTTGCCTTTAGCTCTGTTTTGTGTTGAGGTGTTTTGTTTCTGTTGTTTTGTATTTTATACATTGATTGTTTTTATGTGTTATATGTTAAGGCCAATACAAATTTCCAGATCAAAAGTCAACTCTATAGTACAATTGATTCAGTTAAATCTTTTTTAAACGTTTCGCTTGGTAAAGGGCCACTGTGAGGGGGGCATCTCTTTAAAACCTCATCACACAATGTGTATCATATGACCCGTGGATCTTTAGAAAAGATGTAATTTCTCGCTAATGCCAACGGAAAATTAGTTGGTGCAGTGCATGTGTGGTACTGAGAGGCAATTACTATCACCTGACAGGTGGTTTGTCCGTGGCTGGTCAATAATCTGACGTAGATGCCAGTCTTCCCACAATCCTCTTGCTTTCAGGGCTGTTTTGTCATCCAGGTTCAAGTTGACGTCACCAAGAATTCTACCTGTTAGAGTAAAAAGTATTCAAATTCAAAAAGCAAGGGTTTGGGGCCCACAACTAATATGACCACAATTCCACAGAGATTTACCCAAAAGCAACAGGAGTGTAGGTTTGGGGCAAAATATCTCAGTGAGTTGGTGGTATTGACTTTGTAAGCCCTGGTGGCAGGTTGTACGATGACTGTTTGCAGCTCCTGTGAGAAAAACTCAAAGATGTGACATCATGGCCTGATTTCCCTAGTCTGCCCTACTTTACCTATAAGCAATGGGTTATTTTGCAAGTCAAAAAAAAAAAAAAAAAAAAAATCCACACAAACAGACTTTTGGTGAGCACAGGTGTCAAAATGGAGGGCACAAAAAATCCCAACTAATCTATACTTTATATTTTCTATATATTTTTACATTTTATAATTTTTCAATCAATTTAAATAGCACAGAACAGTAAACAGTAGCCTTCTGAGCAGCTACACAAAAGACTATATGCAAATACTCTATCACATGAGTACATTAAGTCAGGCAAAGCTTATGGAAGCCTTTAATACTATGGCCACAAATGTGGCTAGTTATCGTTAAATTAGAATACAGCTTAGTTTCCGAAGTTAGCATGCTGTTAGGGTAGCAACCCTCACAGGGTTCTGGTCTTCCGTCGTGGTATTATTATGTGATCACCTCAAAACCCCAGATCTGAAGAAAACACTGAGGTGGTTTGCTGCGTGCGTGCGTGCGTGCGTGCGTGCGTGCGTGCGTGCGTGCGTGCGTGCGTGCGTGCGTGCGTGCGTGCGTGCGTGCGTGCGTGCGTGCGTGCGTGCGTGCGTGCGTGCGTCTGTGTCTGTGCATGTGTCTGTGTGTGTGTGAGTAAAAAAAGTAAGCCCAAGTTCCGATTGTTTCTGGATGAAAAAAAAACAGCAAGATATTCAGTTGAAAACATTTGAGTCATATCCTGGCGGAATCATAATGGCCAGACCTGCACCCACTGGGACTATAAAACACACACCGCTCCACAATGGCAAATTCTAACAGGAAGTTGGTGGGAAAAGGCGGGGAGTGGCACTGCCACATGACTTCAGGCCCGAGTGTAAACTCGGGTGGTCATGTGACCTCACGCCTGGCACCGCACGCCAACGCTGCAGCACTGTAGCAGCAGCGGCCCCTGACGCAGACGTACCCTTTCAGAGGTTTTCCTCTGGCCCTCTCCAAAACTAGCCTGTTCACCCACCACTCCCTAACCACTTCCACTGCACTTTGCAACAGTGACATGGAGGGTCTGCTGCATAAAGCGCCGTCCAAAAGCAATTTCGAGGGGAGTGGAGTAGAGTGGGTGGGCATAAGGGTTGCATATTATGCCCCAAAGGGGAAAATCTGAGTTGTCTGAGTCGAAGTTTCCTTTCCAAACATGTGCAGTGATTTACATATTTCCATAACACCTAAAAACTGTGTGTTGTTTTTGCCTCACATGGAGACATTTGTTAATTAAAGCATGATTTGGACAGTGACAGCACAACTGATATTTCAGCATTAGTAAGGCAGTGAAATGCAAAGATTAGTATAGGTTCATGTGTGGGTGAAGAGCAGCTCCCCATATTTGGTAATAAAAGGCGTGAAGAGGGAGTACATTTTATGTTTACAAGGGCACATACTGCATTTCATTTTTGTTTTAAAGTTAAATTTGTTGTATTGCACAACAGCTCCACCCACAGGTGGGTCCTTTTCAGGATTTCTCAGAGGCATCTGATTAACCCTTAAAGGCACAGTGCGCAGTGCTGGTGAGAGGTTTCACAAGGGCGTGAGTGTCTGTTTAACTGCACATACTCAACAAACAACAGTAAGAACTGAGAGGAGAAATTGGTTGAATTTGACAAAAACTGTTGAAATTAGAAGTAGAAACTAGACGTTTCCATTTCCCTGGGACCAGCAGGGGGCGACACATACAACTCTGGGAAAAATTAAGAGACCACTGCAAATTTTCCTAAAATCAGCATCTCTACATGTATGACAGCCAATTTGGAATTTGGGAGAAATGTTGTCAGTAGTTTACAGAATAAAACAAAAATGTTCACTTTACTCACACATATACCTATAAATAGTTAAATCAGAGAAACTGATAATTTTACAGTGGCCTCTGTAAGGGTGCAGCGCAGAACCAGTTTTGAGAGCTTGCGTATTCGGGCGCTCATATGGACAACTTATGGACAATTTATGGACAATTTATCAAAATGGAAAGTTCGAATTTGTTAAGAATTGTGGGCCCCCTGAAAGAAAATAATTTTGGGCCCCCACCCCAAACCATATCACAGTCCTCCAAATGTCCCTGTGAAGCTCTGAGCCCCCTTAATCACCCTGACCTCAATCTGCCTGCGCTCAATTTTGTTGTGGTCTACCTGCTTTGTGTGGAATGCAAATTGTGGTCTTATTTCTGCCTGAGATGAAGTCCCCAATGAGGGACAATAGATTTCATTTCCTCTCATCTAATCTCAATAAGGGTGTGAGTGGGAGGGACGACACGCATTTGCAGATGTGGGAATGAATGATTCACTCGACTTCCACTAAAAACAGAGAAGACATAAAATATATGTATAAAGTGAAGTAGAAAAGCATTAAAGTAGGCTACAGAATTTGTGTTCAAAATACTGTTTGGGAGAAACTGCAAATGTTTTTAGGCACTCTGCACTGATGCATTTAGAAACTCCTTCCTGCTCCATTGCCATACGCATGACAGAGGAAGAGGGCATAATGCATAATGGCAAGGCAGGCCTTACTTCCTTAAAGAGACGTACATTCACAACTAAGAAGCTCACCAAAGGGAAATGTGATATTTGGCATAACTTTTTAATAGTACATCACAACAAGGGCTTAATTTGAGGGGGAGCAAGCCGGAGCGCGCTCCGGAACCTCTGACGTTGGCTCCGGCAGCTATTTATACTGGATCCGGTGACCTGACAGTGGCATTAGTTATGTTGTCTAGCTTTGTTGACTAAATACGGCAATAAATATATAAATTTGTACTGAAATTGTCCTGATTTGATGTAACTAGTGTTATTACAATGCAGTTTAGTTTTGGTGCGCGCGCACAGCGTTGTTAGCCAGCGCCCCCCACTTTTCCCCTTCTTCTTCTTCTTCTTTTTTTCCCTGTCGGACCCATTCATCCTCTGTGCTCCGGGACCTCCTACTTTACAAATTAAGCACTGATCACAACAAGGGGAATCCGGTGCCATACTCCTGCTGCGATGCCCAAAGACCTTTGTTTGCAGGATTTAGCAGGTGAGAGTGGGACAAAATTTTACCGATGCGGGTGGAGAAGGGACCAAGTTTTACACATTTCTGCGAGAGCGGGATAAAGTCTTGCAGGAGCAGGCAGGAGCGTGACAGTGAAACTCTCCCCCGCGTAGACCTTTACTACAAACCTGTCGGGATGCACAAAGGTCTTTGTGTCAGGCCTCAAGCCCTTTAACCCTTTTTCCACGGCACCCTTTTCTACATAGCCTGGTAAACCAGCCGCTCGTACTTCATTTCATTTTGTACAGAGGGTCTGGAGCATAGGCCGTGAGAAACTGTTTCTTCCTGGAGGTGTGGACTCTGCTGAAGTTTAAAAAACAAGTGCCTCAAATGCAGCACACAAGGTCAACGTCATGGCTCACGAACACACCCTCTGTTCACTGATTGGATGGGTGTTGCTCGGACCGCTTATGTGACCCTCAAGAGATTCCGGTCCAGACCCTCTGTACAAAATGAAATTAAGTACGAGGGGCGGGTTTACCAGGCTATTTTCTACACACGTCTCTTTTAGTATTGTTTTTTTTTTAATTATTTAACCTTTATTTAGCCAGGATTGTCCCATTGAGACTGAGCATCTCTTCTGCCAGGGAGTCCTGGTCAAAATGGCAGCCAAACAAATAGTTCTAGACACAGACAAACACATTAACACATAATAAAAAAAAGAAATAAGTAAAAAAAAATAAAAAATAGAGAGTTGTGTTAAAGAGAGTTGTGTGAGCTACCCCTTAAAGCAATGACATTCCTCAGTATACACAGTATTAATTACTCTTTTAAAACTCTCCAAAGAAGGCAGAGAATCCATACTCCATGTATCCTGCAACTCATTCCAGAGATGAGGAGTAAGAAATGCAAAGTCTGTTTTTCCTAATTCAGTTCGAGGGGTGAAAGACTGTAGTAATAACTTGTGTGAGGAACGTGTACTATATGATGAAGTGCAGAGACAATTGTGACTGTACCTGCCACAGTGCTGGAGGCTGGCCGGGCGTGGAGGGCCACATCGGGCTGTGAGGGGCTGTGGGCGTGGAGGCCGGGCATCTGCTGCAGCTTGGGCACCGTCATGGCATGCTGGCCCCCCTCGGTGGACGTGGGCGGCACCAGCAAGGGCTGCTGGGACGTGCCCGTGGTGGGCGGCAGGTGTGGAGGTCTGATCTTCTCGGCCATCAGCTGCTCTTTGATCTTGTTGATGAGCACCAGGTTGTCCAGCTACAGGGTGAGCACACAAACAGTGACGGGACAAAACAGAGGCCTAGGGCTCAATAACAAGTTAGCTATTAGTATGGGCGCCCTCCAGTGGACACAGAAAGCAAGTACAAGTTAGTGCACACTGTACAGTAGGTACACAATCCGGTCAACTACACGATCTGTTCTGCACATGTGCATAATGACGTATCAGGATAGCCTGCACAATCTGTACCAGACATAAGGCACTGAAATGCTTGATCCCTACACGCTGTATACTACGATAAACAGTCAGATTAGACAATTTATCTTAGCAGCATCCGCCACCAAATCTTTCTTAATGTCTTGTATGTATGTCGGTGTGCAGTTTACAAATCCAAGTAAGACAAATGTTTTTTTTTTCCACCACCTGACTCTGAAGTGGTTCTGTATTGCTGCACAGGCTACGGATGTGTTGATGCAAAATTAGAATTTGTGCTCAAGTTCCAACAAAATAAACGTCAGGTACTGAATAGTTAGTGATCGAATGATCACACGTTATGTTACTAATGAGTCATGACTTGACAAATAATGAAGACCATTAACATGTTTATTTTCAACATCAATCTTACACTGACATGTTTAACATATGTGACTTGTTGGTGCTCTATTAGCATAGGTTTGTGTCTGAAAAATAGGTATATGTGCTTTAACTCTTTCCTGACTGTCCATAGAGAAATCAGTATGTACGTACTGATGATGTAAATAAAAAAATAAAAACACTTTCTTTTCAATAAATTCTCACAAAAATACCTCTGGGTGTCATGGAGTGTCTAAGCCAATCATACAAATAATTTACATTGGTCTATGAGTTGAATTTCTCCATTGGTTGGATTAAACATTTCTGTATTGTTTGTTAATGGGTAATTCCCATTGATAATTTGGTGATATAATGGTCATTTTCGCCTGTGTGCATTACTACTGCATTATTGAGATCTCCTTTTATCCAATTGCTACCAAATTTGGTACTGATATAGCCAACAGACAGATGTAACTTTCTGCCATTTAATTTTTTTAATAACAAGTTGCATTTAAGATGTAGAGCCTTTACCAACTCAAAATTAATGTTCTGCGTATGCAAATAATAAGCAAGTATAACCCTATAGTTAGTTATAGCCTAACTATATGGCTTCGAGGAAAAATAGCTGCTTTCCTTGAGGTATGCTTAGCTTACCAACAGCAAAATAAAATGTTAAAGGAGCCATTTTTGCCCGGTCTGAAAAAAGTTCGTATTTTAAAAGTTCTGTTATGGCCACTATTAGTCTGTCATGGCCGGTGTCCTTCTCTATGCTGTGGTGTGTTGGGGAGGCTGGAAAAGGGATTAGGAAAAGGGATGCTGAATGACTAGACAGACTGGTAAAAAAAAGGCTCTGTGATGGGCACAGAACTGGAGTCACTCACATCAACTGCGGACAAGAGGACCCTGAGCAGACTGCTCTCTATAATGGACAATGACTGCCACCCCCTGCACACCACTTTCTCCAAGCAGAAGAGCATGTTTAGTAGCAGGCTCCCGTCTCTGTCTTGCAAAACAGACAGGCTGGGATGGTCCTTTCTTCCTAGGGCCATTCAGGGAGTTACATGATTGACTTTCTGAACACTGCCCTTTTTACCATGCATTGCATTACATTACGCTTAGCTGACGCTCTTATTCAGAGAGACTTACAGATATTTGCAGGGTTTCAGTTACAGTCCCTGGAGCAGTGTGGGGTTAGACGCCTTGCTCAGGGCATCTCAACTATGGGTGGGGCTGGATTCGAACCGGCAACCTTTCGATTGCAAGACCAACTCCCTAACCACTAGGCCACAGTTACCCCCATGACTTTATCTGGGTGACTTTCTAGATACACATAAACTAACCTGGACTGGACTGATTGGCACTGATAGGGACCCGGTAGCTGTCGCACTAAGCAATAAATCAATTAATCGCATGATAACTTCAAATGAGCGCAATAACTTTGCTGGCCTCAATCATTTCCATTGGCTTGCTTGTTTGTTTTCCATGTGTGTCTCTCTCTCTACCAAAGAGACTGGAGCCTAATGTTATATATTTTTAAAGTGTAATTTTGTTTACAGAGACTTGATAATCCATCTTTTATTTATTGTTTTGGTTTTGTGTGGTTTTTATTTCCATTTTATTTACTGTTTTTGGTTGTTTTGTTTATTTATTTTGGATATTTAAAAAAATGTCTTCCAGTTCCAGTGTAAACTATTCTTTAGAAATGAAAGTTTATTGATCTTTGAAAGAGTGTACTTGCATTATTATGCTGTCATTATATTAGTTGAAATGGTCTCAAAACGACAATATTATCATTTATCGCAATCAATTGTGGAAGAATTTATCACCCAGCAATATGTGTTATTATGACAGGCCTAAATATTAGTCACTTGCCTAGTTTGCATGGTCAATACATGTTGTCTATGTATAGTTGTATGATAGTTGTATATAAGTAATAAGTATTCTTTGTTTTATTGTGTAGCCTGCTGTACTTAATCAAGATATTGAACTAGTACTGACAATGTACTTGCAATAATGATACCATAGCACCACACTGCACCATGTCACAACCTCACTGTGTTGTAATGGTTCACAATAGATGTCTTCCTTTGTACTCTTGTAGTGCGTGGATGTCATATGTCTGTGCGTCTATGTGTATGTATGTATGATGTGCACATGTTACACAAGGATACAAGGATATTTTATTGGCAGATGCATAGATATAGTGGGTAGAGTAGGACATGCAGTAAAATGTCTGTAATTGATACCATATGTGTAGATGTGTATATGATGTGTACATGCTACTGGACACCTTAATTTTCTTCGGGATAAATAAAGTATCTCTACTCTACCCAAAAATGTACTAAGCATTATTAACTTCATGAGTGACATCACTCAACTGGTGTCCGGTTAACTGCTATTAAATACAATCCTACAAAAGCAAAGCCTGGGGTAAATCACCTGGGGTCAGCCTCAGACGCAATTATAGCTAAAGTCCACTAAACGTGGACCCTGTAAAAAACATTATGATACCAACTCAAGTCCACTACATGCTTTCCTTATTTACTGAAACACACCCACCAAGGTCATTTCTTAAAGAATGATAATAACGCTATCACATTGTTATACATAGCTCCTGACCAAGGCCATATTATGAGCTAGAATGTTTTGTGAGTTCAGAATTCAGACTAAGCCATATCTCTGGAGGACAGCAAGATAATGCTGCCTGATGATGTGACACAGAGGCATTTATACACCTAAACTTCACCTCTGCCTGCACTTCTTCATTACTTCTGCTTGCTCTTTTCAAACACCCCAAAAACACAGCGCTATAAAACTGAGATAATCCTGAGTCCTTCTCATACTGGAGACTGGCATCCTACTTAAGTCTCACGTCGGACAGAAGAATCTGTAAAAGCTCTACAACCAGAGAAATCGGTGAGTGACATGCCTGTTTACGTTGCCTTTGTTTCATGCCAAAAAAAATAATTAATCAGAATAAACCCTAAAGACAGAAACGTTAGTCGAATACGTGTGGTGCATACTAGCCCATGTTTATAACATTTACTTATGGCTTGCTAAAACTACAAATAACATTAATGAGAACTCTATGCTGTTTACTGTAATCCCTGTGACATTTTAAGCAGTATGTTAAGCGTGTTAATTTTTTATACAATCCTTACTGCTACACAAAATAAAGAAAGAGAAGCAAGTGCTTCTCTTTATTTTTTTTAACTTAATTTTGAACTTTCTATTTAAGTAAAACTTTCTGTGATCGACAAAAAAACTGATAGCTCAATGTAAACGTGATTGGGGAACATCCCAACCACACAGTAAATGGTTTGCTCGACGGGCTGTTTAAAAAGGTGAAAGAAACTGTTGATGACCTTACCTGCCCAGGCATGGCAGGAGGTGGAGGCCAGAAATATGCGTTATTAAAGCGAGGCTCCGCCATTCCTAAAAGAATCACATGAGGGACCAATGATTATTGTGCTCAGTTACATTTGGGGTAGGGGATATGCATCACATGGGGGACCAATGATTATTGTGCTCAGTTACATTTGGGGTAGGGGATATGCATCACATGAGGGACCAATGATTATTGTGCTCAGTTACATTTGGGGTAGGAGATATGCATCTTGTTGTTGTCACTATGCTGGAGAATTCCTGCTGCTAGTATTCTCCTACAGTCTGTTGTTAAACATTTTGTTACATTGCATTACAGATTATAACCTAACTGCTTTCACACACAGACCTAGCAGGCTACAACATTCTGAAATGTTTAATTGGCTGTTGGACTTAGAGTCATGGGCATATAAGAAATGTCATTTTCATCATACAAAATGGCGTGACTATGTAACAATATCTAGTTCTGGTTCTTGCAGTGTGTTGGTGTTGGCAGTGACTGTAGGGACAGGGTGACTGTGCCTTGGGTTTATTTGCACATCTGGGAATAGTGCATAGTTCAATAGTACACTACATAGGGTGTGAGTTACATTGTCTGGTTTCCTACACAGTGTACTATATTCAGCTCTGGAAAAAATTAAGAGACTACTGCATCTCTACATGTATGACAGCCATTCCTCTGAAGTGTCAGTTGAATTTTTTAATTTGGGAGAAATGTTGTCAGTAGTTTACAGAATAAAACAAAAGGGTTCACTTTACTCACACATTTACCTATAAATAGCTAAATCAGAGAAACTGATAATTTTACAGTGGTCTCTTAATTTTTTCCAGAGATGTAGTCAACAAGTGGACACTTCCGTTTCTGCATAACTATACTGTTTCAATAGTATATGGAGCTTTGCAGCTTGTGGGGTTTTGCCGCATCAGGAACAGGAACAATTGGTTCCTGTAGTGAACTTAACTACCTGAACTTCAAAAAACTAACACAACATCAGTTCAGAGTTTCCACACTTTGATGTGAAAGACGGCGGAAGAGGGCCTTTCCACGAACTCGTCAGTGGTTTTAACATCTCTTCAACTATGTGCTTTCATTCATAATTTGTAATGTAAATTATAAAAATAAATGATATGTATAATTATATGTATATATATTTACATATGTATTAAATTATATATACATTTGTAATGTAAATTATAAAAACAAAATATGCTGCTAGCACCTTAATTTCCTTCGGGATCAATAAAGTAACTCTACTGTACTGTACTCTAATTTAGCTCAACGATCAGAATGGGCTTGCCAGCTGCACTTAAATATGTTCAAAAACAAAAGCAAGCCCCATGCCTCCTGTCTGGCCTTTAAAGGGAGGGTGGACCGCTAAGAATAAGTGGAAGGAAAGTAGACTTTCTGAAAGGGGATTGCTGGGACAGGGGGATTGGTGGGTGGTTTTTGGACAAGATTCAGCAAGATTTCTTCAAAGAGAAACTTCTGAGTCACATTGTCCCACAGGGATGCAAAAAACCCATGAGGCCCTGTTTAGTCTTCCCTTTCATCGGCCAATCGTTAAGAGCTGTTTAAACCCACCCCAGTGCATTCTGGGTACCCACTAAAAGAGAACCTGTCCTCTCTGCAAGCCAAGGATTATCAGGCATTATTTAAATGCCTGCCTGCTATGAAAACAAGTTTGAAACATGAGGACCATTTGGCACTTTTACATTTAGTCTGAATCTGGTATATTTGTCTCAGTTTAGAAGTCTGAACGGAATGTTAAAACATCATTCCATTGGGCAAATAATTACTCTACTTTTATGTCATATACGGCTGGCTGTGAAAAACAAAATGTTTAATTCTAAATAACTGCACATATTTGCGGTATAAAATAACTGTGACTGCTACAACTCAGGTCTAAAGGATCATTAAGAGATTATCTAGACCTATGACTTAATTTAGGATTAGATACACAGAATTGGTGAATCAAGTGCTACACACACCAACATGGCTCTTGTGTTCTGTGATTTGTGGTGTAGAACTGCCAGTGACTGTATGGAACTGAACAGCTTAGAATTCCCACACAAAGCTTACTGCTATAGAACACAGTGGAACACTCCTTAAGCAAAGTTTACACAGTCATTAGCCTCTTAAAGTTTTCAATCTAATTAACAGCACTCTTGATCACAGACAAGTATTAATTAATGTGATACAGGCTACACACCTTGTCTCTAAATGCCACATCAAAGCTGCAGAATGTAAACTTCCTGGATTTCTTTTTTTGTTTTTGTTTTTTAAATCGGGCAAGAACGCATCCTTTTTAACTCACAGGTTTGTGCTAAGCCCTCCCAGTGCACATACAGTATTTGCTGTGCTTGTCAAAATGATTGATATGTACTTAGTCCAATCAATGCACAGAACTTTCCTGATTGGTTGACAAGGGGTATGTACAAAAAATACCTTATCTTTCTGTAGTTCCTGATAACATGTAGGCTATACGATGGCGATGTGAGACTCTTTCAAACAGTGCCCATTCTGGTTAATTGCCAATACTTCTTTATCATTATTATTATTATTATTATTATTACTACTACTACTATTACATTACACGTAGCTGACGCCCTTATCCAGAGTGACTTACAGTTATTTAGGTACAGGGTTTCAGTTACAGTCCCTGGAGCAATGTGGGGTTAAATGCCTTGCTAAAGGGCACTTCAGCCATGGATGAGGGTGCAGGAGAGCACTAGTTGTTTACTCCTCCACCCCCATTCTTCCTACTGGAACAGGATTTCTAACACATATAAAGGGCTTCAATCCTATTTTACAAAAGAGTGTTAGCAAACTTTACAAGAGTGATAAACAGTGATGATAAAAGTGACAACTTAAAGCTATTTCTCATTTTATCGGGGCCAAAAAGCATTAGTTTAGAAACACATAGATGGTTAGAGACAACCACACAAGCAGTGACCTACCAACCAACGTATCACAGAGGGAGAACCTTTACATAATGATGGTCAAGGTTGAGAATTAGCATATGTGTAAACACTGTTCACATAGCATAGCTCCTAGCAAAAGGAGCTTGATAGATCACTGGTTTCAAAGCCAACATATCTATTGATAGACACATGCTGATAGACAAACAAAGCGACACAGGTTTGTCCTCTTGATAGACTGATCTCACTTTGGATAAAAGCGTCTGCTAAGTGTAATGTAATGTAATCTACCAAGTTCAAATACAAACATACTACTGATGTCCAACAGGCCTAATAGAAGAAGGAGACCTATTAAGCGTATACTTAGGTGAGTAGTAACTGAAATGACAACTGAAGTGTAAAACAAGACAAAAAAATGCATAGAAAAAAGGAATTAGGAGTCAAGATGCACAATCAAGTTTGGGATTAAATTAAGAAATGAAGATTTTTTTTGTGTCTTATCCCATTAGGGAAGAAAAAAAAAACTCCACACTAACTCCAGGAAGTGAAACCTACACCCAATGGCATCATTACGGAAATATTTTGTGGGTTTTAGGTTCATAGGCCTGGACATATCATCTTTATTTTTTTTGGCTGATGCAAATGAACTGTGCTATGCAGCCCCCTTATTCAAACAGACTTCGGAACCTTCGAAACGGAGAGTGCTGCCAAAACATGCAATGCACAATGTCACAGAAAGGAATTCATTATGCATGAGAGCAAACCAATTTTTTTTTTTTGAAGTCTGACTTTGGGTTAGAAATAACATAGATTTCTAAAAGATTAGCCCTGTGGAAATGAACACTTTGCAGACAGTTGAGAACAGAGCAAAAAGGAATTAACAGAGCCTGCATAACAATTCATTGCTGATTTTTAGTTAAATGAATCTAAAATGAACGTTGTTGTCCAGTGATTAAAGCGTCAAAGTAAATGTCAAATGTATTCATCATTATTTAAACTCTCCAATATATTAACAGATTTTTTTTTTTTTGGGGGGGGGGGGGGGGGTTACATTGTTAAACTAAACCTCATTTGCTATTGTTTAAATGTTGTGCAGCTGTATAAACACTAGGCTATGCCTTGCATGGGCTTATTCTATTTGTTTTGTTTCATTTGTATTTTTTCCAACAATAGGACAAAGAAGATACACTGCTTTAGTCTGTTTACCTGGCCATTCATCAGCCTACAACATAAGCAACAAATGAACTCATCCTACTCTGCCCAGCTGTCGCAGATATGCTGATCCGGCTCTAACAACGTCCTGCAATAGGCAGTAATGGCATGCCCCCTGATACATCTCTCGGATCAAGCACTGGTAATTAGAATGCCAATGAAAGAGATTAATGGATTAAACAAAGTGATCATCACGCAAGGTATTGTGGGAGCTCCTTGAGGTGTTGGACTGCTTCAGGATGTCCAACACTTAACAACTTCGACTAAATATAGCGCACAAAAATGGAAAGGACTGGATATTTTCGTGAAACTGTACCCAAATCAGGCCATGAACTGAGGTAAAATGGTTTAGCATTCAGCTAGGTAGGCTACATAACCTAAATCACACCACATAAAATACTATCTGTAGAATGTAGAACAAGGCTGTCATAACAATTCTGTATTCTACCTATATGCACTTTCTTCGGCAGCAAGCCGATGCTGAGACAATAAGCTAGCAGACCCTGTCGACTTTAACATTCCTTTTATGAAATTAAACCCGACGACACAAATAGTCTAGAATATCCATGCTATTAACCGGTAAGGTTTACGCGATTCTCAAAGGACAAGAATGGTTTGCACTGTCGAAGTGAATCAATGCATTCCCCCCGAAAAAAACTGATAAAAGTTACTTAACTTTTCAGCTTTTGCTCTACTGGTACCACAGCGATTATTTCCAATTTTTATATTTTCTTGTAAAAAAATAAAGGGATTCAACAGACAGACGCCAACATTTAGACGTCTAAGAAATCGGCTCCATCGGTGCTCGCTCTAGCCTCTCCCACATTCTCAGACAGTTTTATTAAAAATTTCAGACAAAAGGAAAACAAAAATGGCAGCCCGTCTTATTTTTATAAGGACAGGACGCCATATTCTGCAGACCCCAAATTTTCAGACAAAATCTTAACCTAAAACGTATCGATCATAATCCATGCAAATATGCCACCAGTTTATTTGCATTAAGTGCTCGGATGATTGTTTACTTAGATTTGCAGGTTTGAATAGCCCGGCTCGGAGGAGAAAAAAAACTAGACACTTCCTACAACAATCATGCCTTGCAAAATGGCATTGCAATAGGCAAGATAGGTTTCGTCGCGTTGCAAATTCCAGCTGTGACAACAGAGAAATTTGCGCGGTTCTCCATACGTGTTACATGTTGCACTGTTTTATTTAATTCCCCGTTATAGCCGATCTTTTCAAAACATGGGCTTTATGTTTTTTTTATTCGAACTTTTAGGCGAGTGGAATAGGAAACAACTCCTAACCAAATAACGAAACGGTCTGGACGCTGTATTAAAACCGCCATTAAGAGGAGAATAAAGGAAACCATACGTACCCAACAACACGATGGCAGATTTTGATATTTTATAAAAGGTTAAGATGTTCTTTCTGCCTGCTTTCAGTCGGAGTTCAGACCTTCCGGGTCGCCTACTGTTCACTTCTGGGTGCTGCAGGCAAAATAGCGTACATCATGAGAGTGTTCTCAAAATATCTGGCGAAATACTAAAAATAATACAAGGCAGTTGGAAATGTGAAGCTATGGTGTTGTGAAAAGCAATGGCACAAAGTCTGACTGTTGTCAAACACATGAATTATGGTTTTGGCTTAATATTTAGGTAGCGCTGCAGTGGCTATACGGACGTGTAAAACAATGCATAAAGGCAAAAAATATTTTTGCCCATGGAATCACTGCACCAGTTTTTCCGCACCATTAGTCTGTCAGATATGAAAATGTGGCACGCATGTTTCCTAAACACTGGTAAAGGTGTTTTAGTGGTTGAGACTAGCAGTTATTTTACCGATTCTAGTTTGATGCCACTTGTGGACCTCACAACATAAACGGTCAGTAAAATCAAGGCAAGATGAAGGGGCCTACAGCGGTCTATCATTCCATATGGGTGCTGTTATCCCATGCGACTGACAAATGATTGTTTTGCTCTCAAATGAAATAATTCTAGTAATGATCTCTCATCAACGTGTACTAAAGCCTCCAGTTGCGTTAGGACACAAATTTGTCGAACTGTTATTTATTTAAGGTTTAACTGGAACTAAACAGGATGCTCAGTCCAGCAGTCGGCTACTCTAAACCACATCTGGTTCAGTTTCAGTATGTTTGCGCCTTTCTCAGTGTGCCACTAGAGGGCGACAATTTAAAAGGAAAACAATGTCTACACGTTGTTTTTCTTAAAGCAGCAGTAAGGAATTTTGGTCGAAAACTACATACCTACCAAAAAGGCCTGCAAAACACTTACAGGCTAACACCACACTTGCAACTGCAGAAATACTTCTTGCCTCGTGTATTTTTGACCTAGTAAGGTATGTGAAAGTATTAGCATCATACTTTATACATTCTTCTTCTTCTTCTTCTTCTTCTTCTTCTTCTTCTTCTTCTTCTTCTTCTTCTTCTTCTTCTTATTTTGACAATAACCCCAAGCAGTGTATAGCAATTTGGTGTAAATATATGAAAATATGTCTAGACCAAAAATACCTGTGTTATGCAGTCAGACGGTGACACACCTTTTTTTTTTTTTCTTTGAAGCACATGGGGTGCCTACCACTGGTGGCATTTCTCTTTGACGGTGTTGGTTAACTGCTTTACTTTTACCAAACCTTAAAAAAAAAAGTTGGACTAAGGCAGGTGATCTCACAGGTGAAAAGGACATGAAACCGAATATTTCTGTTTCGGCTAGTCAATCACCCAGAACACATTTTACAGACAGTAGTAATGATGAACTCATATAGTATTGGAAATCCCACAGCATGGCCTTATTGTTTTGGTTAAAAAAGAAAAACTCTTTCTGAATAGATTAGATTTTTCAGTGGTGTTTGCTATGAAATTAGGGGGAAAAGTTGGGACACATTTCAGAACCTTATGACACTCCACACGCTGGAGATCACAGGTGCGTCAGTTCCACATCTTTCATTTCTGCTTTTTTATGCAGATATGGACACACACACACACATATACACACACACTCTAAAGGACGGGTAAAACACATGGCACCTAACACTTGACTAGTGAACCATGGCATCTTTCCTTCACCGAGAGACAGAGGCATAGAGACATAGAGACAGAGAGAAGGCAGAGAGAAGACGGTAGGAGAATATAGACATGATGATGGCCTCTCTATGGAGACAAAAAAAGCTGCTGGACCGGTTTGTGTGTGTGTGTGTGTGTGTGTGTGTGTGAACCCTCAGCAAACAGCAGGCACTCCCACCTGTCAGACACGTGTTGACACACACACACAGACACAGGTACACACATACACACACACACACACACGCACGAGCGTAAGCAGGTAATGGGGGGAGAGCGTTGGGTTTGGACATGTCCCCGGAGTGGGAGGTTTTCAGAGGGGTGGTGAGGCAGGGCAGATAAGGAATGAGAGGTGTTTGACTGGAGCATTTAAGAGTGGAGCGCTCGCGTGGCACCACAGGTAAGGCACCAAAGCTGTGCACTTCACTCCTCTACGTCCTGTGTCTCTCCTTCCTGCTGCTTTCCCCCTTTCCTGCACTTTTTCTCTCGCAAACTGGCCTGGTCTTACAGTACGCCGGAGGTTATGTTTTGGGAAAAAGTATTAATCCTGTAGCCTGGCAAACAAAGTGCCGACCTTGGGGCGAGTGTCTATGAAAGGGGGCTGTTTTGTATGTGTCTCACAGTGCAAACACACGTCGTCAGCTTTGCAGATGGCTCCCATTTTGCAACAGTGATCTTTGGACAGTAAAATGTGTGTTGTATGGTTTGCATGCCGCGCTGTTTACAGTGAGACAACCCGAGTCATGGTCTTTTGTTTGGAACAGTCCATGGGGGAGACAAACACACTCGATGATATACATCAAAATGTTTGAGACTTGCTCAACCCGTTCTCTGGGAAAGTTTGACTGAGTGGAGAGAAAGGGTAAACAGAAAATGAATGGGTAAAACTGCAATCTCTTGATCTGCTAGAATGAAATGTTTCCAAAGAATAAATAGCCATATGTGATGATGTCAGTACACCTGATTTAATTTGGGTAGACATTACATTTTTTCACATCAAAAGTCAATGTCATATTAGCTGTCTACATTTAATTCTTTAATTTTTTTGTTTTACAAATTTCAGTTAATACAGTATCATAATCTAACCCACCAACCACCTAACCAACATCTAAATATATTCTCTCGCAACACCTACCCTGTAATCTCCTATGTCACCTGAGATCAATTGTCCTCCTCCACTGTTAGTCGCTTTGGATAAAAGTGTCTGATATGTGTAATGTAATATTTATGCAAATGTTACACATCAAAGCTATTTGGTAAGGACACCAGTTAAAGCCATACTAAGCAATTTTCATCTTCGGTCGCCCTACAGGTTGGAAGCGGAATTGTCTCTCTTAGAGAACTACAGAGATACGCTCCTTCAAACTTACTTAGTGCGGTAAAGCCCATGTAGGGTGGCAAAGCGAATTCAGAAGTTCCATTCACCCTTTTACTAGTTGATGAACCACTGAAAAGATTTTGGAAACATTAGTTTAAGGTTGAAAAAACGACCTAGTGTTGCTTTAACTTCCACTCACAGTGTTCTAACTATATCTAGTAATTCTGCAGTTAAACCCAAAGTCATATTGGGGGGATGGGGGTCTGGGGTGTTCTAATGTTTTCTCATAAAAGCACTAGCTAAGCCTCAGCCTAGGCTTTTATGCTTCAAATTTAGATTGTAAAAACAAGACAGAATAAAAAAATGAAAACTAAATAATGAAGAAAATTACAAAAAAAAAAAATGAGTTCAGTAGTTCACCCAAAAGGTGGTTTAATGACATTGACTAACATTTTACACTGAGGATGGGGTCACTCCATAACAGCTGCAATTGCACTGTACTGTAAATAGGCAGTTTAGGAAGCTGTCAAATCACCTTTTTGGTATGAACTACACATTTTTTGAGCAGTTTTGACAGAGTACAAACTTTACTTTGTCGTGTTTTTGTCGTACATGTGGAGCCTTTGCACCACTAAAGAGACAGCGGCCTCCGTAAAAAGTGCAAATTTCCAGTGCAGTGCTCCCAGAGCTGGTAAAACAATGCAAAAAATAAAGACCAAAGATGCTCTGTCTATAATTGACCCGCAACTTCAACTTCAACTTCAACTGACGTCTGAAGAAGGGTGAGGAAGCCCGAAACGCCACACAATATTTAATAAAATAAACTTGGGAGCATAAATCTGTTTGAGCTGACTTTTTCCTTTCCACTTAACACAACTTTAGGGCTGACTGATTTTACTAGTTTATCCTGTCCACTCACATTTCTAGCCAGGAGCTGGCAGGGGTGAGTCATGCAGTTATGGCAAAATCACTGTAGTGTGCATCTTAAGTTTCATTTATGGAGACACGGTGTCACAAGGGGACAAGTGCTGCTATTTGCATAAACACTTGCATACCGACTTGCATACCCACTTGTTATATCTGGTTACAGCAAACACGATCCGCTGTGCGCTTTGAGGGCACTCAGTACATCCGTTTGCCTTATAGGCTCAGGTCTATTTATTTGGTGCAGTTCTATGTATCTGCCTTATAGGCGCAGTTCTGTTTATATCTGGTTACACAGTAGTATTTGACACTGGTGGTGTGGGTTGTGTTTTGTCCAGTTCTCAAGTGTGACACTGGTGGTGTTGACTGTGTTTTGTCCAGTTCTCAGGGGTGACACTGGTGGTGTTGACTGTGTTTTGTCCAGTTCTCAGGGGTGACACTGGTGGTGTTGGCTGTGTTTAGTGCAGTTCTCAGGTGTGGCGAATGGCGATGGAGGGACTGCTGCAGGCTGCTGTCGCCGTGTGCGCGTGCAAGGTGGGCTTCGGCATCCTCTGCATCCCCGCGCTGCGAAGCTCCCTCAGCTCGGTCGGCCTGTGCTGCGGCTGCCTCCTGCTCCTGACCGACCTCGCTGTCACACGTAAGCAGCACCCCTGTCTTCCCCTGGTCTTATCTCCGTCTACATCTGAGCTCACCTCACCTCACCTCACCTCACCTCAGCTCCAGGCCTCCTGCTGTTGCTCTCACACACTTGCAGAAAGGGCCTTGTCGTGTGTGTGTGAGTGAGTGTGTGTGTGTGTGTGTGTGTGTGTGTGTGTGTGTGTGTGTGTGTGTGAGAGAGAGAGTGTGTGGTTGTTTGTGGTGTCTAAGCCAAGGAAAAGGTTTTTACACAGGATTTATAACTTAAACACAAAAAAATATTGGCAGATGGAATCCAGTATAGAGAACCCATTAAGAACACATTTTAAACAGAGCCACACAGGAGCACCCCTAAAAGGTTCTCAGGGTACCCTCTCAATGCTAGGTGCTCCTTAGAACCAATCACCTGGAAGCACGTGTGATAATACCAATACTAAATATCTTCTTTTTTTTTTTTTATTAAGGATGACCATAAATGCTGACATGGTTGCATGCCCTGTAAGTAGGGGCAGCTGTGGCCTTATGGTTAGGGAGTTGGTCTTAGGACCGAAGGGTCACAGGTTTGAATCCTGTACCAGTAGGAAGAATGTGGGTGGGGGAGTAAATAACTAATGCTCTCCTGCACCCTCATCCATGGCTTAAGTGCCCTTGAGCAATGCACCTAATCCCTTATTGCTGCAGGGACTGTACCCTGAACCTTAAGATAAGATAAAAGTGTAATGTAAAGCTAAATGTAATGTAAGTTGTGTATTTCTGTGCACCATCTGACCAGGTGTGTGTTTCTCTTGCAGTGTTCCTGGTTGTGTTATGGATGGCTGGGCCCTGGCTGCTGCCCTCTGCCGTCTCCACCGACCGCATCGCTCTTCGCTTCCTCCTCTTCCTCACGCACACCTACGGCCACGTGATGCTGCTCTTCGTACCCCTGGTTGCCATGGAGATGGTATTCCAACGCCACAAGCCCCTGCAAAGAGGGGTGGAGGGGGGAGGGAATGGAGGGATGGAGTTACTGACAAGGAAAGGAGAAGATGGAGGGAAGGACTTACACACAAAAGGAGGGGACGACGGCGCCCCTCTGTGCCCTGAGAAAAGAGAGACAGAAGGCAGAGAGACGAGCCCTGAACAAGCCCCCCCCACGGTGCCATCCGAGCCACAGAGATGGGACGCTTCCACCGCCGGCACTTTGGCCCACGTCGTCTGTGTCCTGAGCTGCCTGCTGGCGTGGTGCGTCTCTGGGCTCCACGCGCTGCACAGCGGGGACCTGGACGGGGCCACCGTGGAACTCTGCCTGGAGGAAGGCACTGGTGGTGGGGGCTCTGGTGGTGGTGGTGGTGCGGGCTCTGGTCGTGGTGGTGGGGGTGGTGGTGGTGGTAGTGAGGGCTCTCTGTGGAGGTGTCTCCCCAGCCTTCTCTCCTCCACCACCGCTGCTGTGTGGCCGGACTTCAGCAAGTCCTGCTGGGGCCTCCCCGTCGCTGCCGCCGTCCTTCTGGAGCTCTACGGGAGCCTCCGGCTCATCCACGTCCTGGCCGCCAGCGGCGACGTCGCTTGCCCAGAGAGGGCTACATCTTCGCCGGAGGAGGAGGAGGAGGAGGAGGAGGAGGAGGGAGCAGGTGTCCAGGGCATTCTGTTCACAAGCGGCAACGCCGCTTACCCAGAGAGGGCTACACCTTCGCCGGAGGAGGAAGAGGAGGTGGAGGAGGAGGGAACAGGTGTCCGGGGCATTCTGGCCGCCAGTGATGTTGTCAGTTGCCCAGAAAGGGCTACATCTTCACCGGAGGAGGAGGAGGGAGCAGGTGTCCAGGGCATTCTGTCCGCTAGCAACTTCATCAGTTGCTCAGAGACAGCTACACCTTCACCGAGGGAGGAGAAGGAGAGAGCAGTCGTCCAGGTGCCAAGGCAAACAGCTCACGTGGGCCCAGGAAGCCTGACACTTTTGTATGAGGATCAGACGGCGGACACGGATGTCCGCGGGCAAACGCAAACACAACACACTCTGCTCCGTGTGACCGTTAATCCGACAGTCGGTGTCACGACACAAAGCCCTTTTGTTGACACGGAAACAACAGGGGACAGGTGCTGTGTTCTCAGCGCACTGGTGTGCCAGGGCGGCGAGCGACATCGGCCACCACGCCTGATTGACGGACAGCGCCGCCTTTCATCCCGCCGCTGCGTGCCCTCTGAATGGTCCCTGAGTGGCGACGGGAGGTCGGGTAGGCAAATGCAAAATAAACGACCTTCGGTGCCAGTGCAGCGACTGCAACATAGCGTGCCAGAAATGCGTTATGAGAGCACGATGACGCACCCAGACAGCGGGAATCAGATAGACCCTCGGCAGCTGTGCTCCCAGAGCTGGGCTTTCCCAGGGGAATCTCCCGGCCCCAGGGGCCCGGTGCTGATAGTGTGGGGGCTGGTGTGGGGGATGTTTGTGGGCCTCTTCCCCGCGGCGCTGGGATTCAGCGTCCTGCTCCTCCGCCACACAGAGACGCTGCTCTTGTTTGGGCTGAAAGTCCTCACACGGCCCCCCTCACAAGACAAACACACTGAGTCAACATGACCAGAGATAAAGGACAGGGTACGTGGGGGTCGTGTGTGTGTGTGTGTGTGTGTGTGTGTGTGTGTGTGTGTGTGTGTGTATTAATGCTAAAGGGAGTGTGTGTTAATGTATTGTGTATTTGATTGTGATTGATGTAAAAGTCAGAGTGGGTGTTTCTATGTTGGTGTATTAATACACTAAGCAACATTGAAAGGGGCTGTTTGTGTTGATATAAAAAAGTAAAGTGTGTGTGTGTGTGTGTGTTGGAAAGGATGAACAGTGTGGTTGTGTGTTACCCAAGAAAAATAAAGGATTCCAGAATAATAACACAGAACTGACTTAATGAAGACAGCTGGTCTGTCCCCACGCTTGTAACAAAAAGCAAATACCCCTTGTGTAGTGTTGGCAATGGCTGCCTTGACTACGATATCGGTGTGTGGATGAAGCCATTATAAGAGACCTTGAATAAGACCTCACCCCATGACTCTGTGTTTTCTTTTTCTGTAAAGCCTATAGTCGTGATTCCTCCAAAATTCATTTTTATTCATGACTAAAAATCTTCTAAAACCTATTCATATCAAAACTGTGATAGAAATGAACAACCGTGACAGCGACCAATATAGCCCACCTTATAACTGAATAGCAGAGTTAATTTTAACTACACCTGGCCAAAGTTCCCTTTTCAGCATCACTGCACAATAGGGAGAAATGAGCACTGGCGTTCATTATGGCTAAAAAGACGAATCGACAGAAAATTAAGACACTGTACAACTTTACTGATCTGACCAACACAGAGGCACAGCTGTGGAGAATGCCACAGTCACTGAAACTTTCTTCTGGGGTTTATGGTTTCGAAACCAACACCACTGAAATTTCACATGGCTTCTGAAGAAGATGTGGTAACATGTAGTCATGTTCTCACAAGTAACAGAATAGTTGCTTTCTGTCCCTCTGTCTGTATTACAGAAAGTTATGCGAGCATGTTTAAACTCCTCCAAGAGCACACGTTGGTATTTGATATGTGTTGAATACAGAGATACAGGTTCACCACCAGGGGGCGGCATTTAGCCACTCAGCCCCAAGACACATGACGGCAAATGGCTGTGACCTCTAAGAATGTGGTGTTTTTATGTACAACGAAATAAGATCTGGAGAGGGAATAGAGAAGAGAGAGTGGGCTATTTTAGACAATGGATTTAACTTAGCTAAAAGGTTTGTGTGTGTGTGTGTGTGTGTGTGTGTGTGTGTGTGTGTGTGTGTGTGTGTGTGTGTGTGTGTGTGTGTGTCAGAAGTAAGGGGTTGTAGGTTAGCTCATTTGAACTACAGTATAAGCTTCTTTAAAGCTGAGATTCCCTGCCCTTGTTGGAGACTGCCGAAGGGCATCAGAATGACAGAAGATGGATCATCGCTGACAGAGTGCTCAGGCTCTGCTTTTGCAGCAACCCAATGACACACACACACACACAGACACACACAGAAAAAGAATCCGGGACACAGACAATCCCAGAGACCACGCTGTGCATTGTGCAGTCAAATAACTCAGGTGATGCAAATGAACAGCATTTCAAAGCCGGATTGCCACACTGTGGGCTCAAACCACAAGCAGCCAGGTCACCAAGTAAAGGGCCATGCAAACTCCAGAAAAAAAGAACACAATACAGGCATTTTCCTCCAGGCTTGAATGAGTGCATCTGCTCTTTTTGTATTTGCTCTCTGCTTTCTGATTACCCCAGTAAATTCAAAGTTCAGTGAAAAAGAGTCTTAACTGCAGAAGTGCAGCTTCTCCATAATCTGCATAGCCTACTTTGTGCAACACTTCACACGAGGACAGGGCGAGAAAGCCATCCGTCTGACTATCAGCACGCGCTGCTGTATATGTTTGTTAAAAATAGACGAGTTGACAGGATCATTGAGGAAGCGCGTCGGAATGTCCCTGAAAAACAATGAGCTCTATTCATCGTATCTGAGTGAGCGCATCTCCAGTCGAGTCGGGTCGAGTCGCAACACAAGAACACAAGTGCAGATGGATGGCACACTGTTATGTAACAAGAGCGCTGCTTAAAATGTAGAAGATGAGTCTTGATATTGTCCCACATGGGATAATCTTTTCCACACATCACTTCATTCTATTCCAAAAGCATTTCACAACAAAGTCACAAACATACCCTACAACATGAAAAACATCTCCCACAAACACACACACGTACACACACACCAGGGATGGAAAAACCTGGTAAAATACAAAAGGGGCTGGTAGATTTTGGAGAGAAAATAATGATTATCTGTTGAGTGGTTGAATTTTACCATATTTCTGTCAGCAGCTGGTAAAGGTTGAGATTTTGTAAAGTTAATTTCCACCCATGACACACACACACTCACACACACACACAATGAGATAGTTGCACTGGGACAAATGGGACTTCAGTTCCATCCCTAAAGGTTCCCTCTTCTTGTCCTTGATATTGTGGCTGTGGGAATATGCCATCCAGAGCCTTGGGATGTTAGTGCAGAGAGGCGCGCATCTACTGCACGATATTTGCTCTTTGTGTACCACATGCTCTCACACTCATCCAGCAGCCCTGCAGGGACGTCCCCTGTCAGAGAGGAGAACGCAACAATAGACGAGGGGGGAGAGCATCACCGCAGAACTTAAAACACAGCCTATGTACATGGGAGGGAGGGAGAGAGAGAGAAAAAAAGAAAGAGAGAGAGAGAGAATTGCTGAGAATGCCCTAGGGAAGGTGCTTTTATGAAAGAGGATACTATGTCTTTGTTGTCGTCGTGTGTGTGTGTTTGAGAGATAGAGAGAGAGTGAGTTTGGAAAAGAGTGTGTGTGTGAGAGTGAGAGTTTGAGAAACTGTGTTAGAGAGAGAGAGAGAGGGAGAGAGAGAGAACAGATGTATGCATGTCTGTATGGCCTATACCACTTCATCTCCTCTAACCTTCCAAGGTCATGCAGAGCTGAGTGCCATCATGACTGAGGGGATCTTTTACATTCCAGTTCATCACTCACCACTTCACACTCCATCATCAAAGCAGCAGACAAACACACACACACACACACACACACACACACACACACACACACACACACACACACACACACACACACACAGCAATGCCACTGAACCACCTCACCACACACCTCATGACACCGTGACCTTGACAGACTTGTGGTGGTGTGCTTTACAGTCAGCCACGGGAGATCAATGCAAATCCTTGCACAAACAGTGAGAGGCTGCGTGCCTTTCCACAGACACTGTGAGTCCTGCTGGTTCACTTTCAATCAGGCTAGACGGCACTGTCATGGCAGGACACGACAGTGGGAGACAAAACTGCAGGCACCGCAATGAAAGCACAGTCTGCTACACTTGGCAGCACAGGAGCTGGAATCTCGTTGAAGAAGAGAGAAAAGAGGGCAAAAATAAGAGTTAAAGTAAGGAATAAAAGAAAAAGAAATACATAGAATGCTACTGAAATATAAAGACAACAGGCGTAAGGGTTAGGGTTAAGTGTAAGGTGTATGAGAGAAGGGAGAGCGAGAGAGAATAAGAGAGCAAGGGAGAGAGAGAGAGAGAGAGATAGAGAGAGAGAGAGAGAGAGAGAGAGAGAGAGAGAGAGAGAGAGAGAGACTCCTTCTTTGTCATGTCACTATTTGTCTCTGCGGTGAGGGGATGGATAGTTGCTAGGTGAAATGCTTTTTTTACCTCACCACATCCCAGCAGGACCAGTGGGCCAGGGTCAGCCCGTGATGGCACGGTATGGAGGCTCTGTGCGGGGATTTCATTTCAATAGGTGACGCCAAGCCCTCCGGAGTCAGCTCCGCTTGAGTGGTTCGCTCTCCCGGGTATCAGTAAAAGAAGAAGCATTAGCTACATTATCCCACGCGACCGCACATAGAAAGCAATCGCATGTCAAAGACGAGCGTGCACACACCAGCTAGCGGTGGTAAGACCTTGAGGGCGTCGTGTCATGCTGAACATGAAATGGAGGTGAAACGTATAGGCTATCATACAGGAATCGATTTGCGCTTTGTAAGGGGGAAAAAACTACCCATTTATTATTACGGTAACACGAATCCAATTCTACCTGAGACAACTGACATTATCGCCAGAGGTCACAAATCCTAACACAGTGTAGGCTACTGAGATGTCATGGGCTTTGAAGGAGACGATGGAATACTGTCATTCAAATGCAAGACGCCTTATTGAGATTCTACAGAAGTAAAAGACCCAGCCGACAGACTGCATTCTCTAACAAGATGGGCAAAGGGTGTCTGCTACCCAACAGGCTAATATTTTATTATTAAATGCCATTTCCAGTCAATAAGACTGAAAATAAGAACAAAGAAATGTTAAAGGGTGGTGGGCTAACGGTTTGAAGACAAGAATATTTGTTTTCTACACAGTTAAAAGATGATTCAACATATGTGCCAGTATTTGTGTGTTTTACGGAACAAAAGAAAGGAAAGGTGTGTTGGTTTCATCATCATTTATTCATACATTGAAACATTTCTCATGAAACCCCTGGAAGGCTGACGCCAACTAGAGTGTTTATACAATGATAGGTGCAAAGCGGCTGTCAAAGACACAATCATTATCATCGTCGTCATCATCATTATCATCATCATCAGTATAATATAGTCATTATCATAACAAGCGTAAATAATAAATCATCTTTAATATTTGACATATCCCACCACCAAAACAATAATTAACCCCCCACCCCCAGCTTTAGATTGCAAAGGTAAGGGGTTAGGGGCTAGGAGAGAAGCCACTGCAGTAATGGGAGTCTCCACAGCAGGTTTCTGGGTAAATTTGTTGAGCAACACCACATCCAACAAGAGCTGTAGGGGCACCGCCCCTGACACTTACAACACCGAGATGACACAGACACACACACATAGAGACAAACGTGCATGATGCACAAACTAGAAAATGGCTCATTTGGGCTGGACTTGGTGTGGGTGCTTCTGGGTGTGTGTGTGTGTGTATATGTGTGGATCAGGAGGATGAGTCAAAGGCAGAGTGTGAACCACAGTAACCACAAATGCGAGCGAAGCCAGAGATGGGGAAAGTGTGTGTGGGTGTGTGTGTGTGTGTGTGTGTGTGTGAGTGCACACAGATTGCACACAAACCACAAACACAAAAAGAAGGCATGGGGGGTCTACATGTTCTCTTGTTGACTTGTTTAAAAGGACCAGCACACATTCCCCCTGTCTTTCATCTGTGCCTTTTCCTCTCTCCTCTGCCAGTGTGTGTGCCCGCTCTGACAGTGAAGGGGATGCATCTGGATGCCATCAGCACCAGGATGGGAGGGGGATCTGGGGGTGGGAGGGAGGGCAGGCGACGGTGCTTTGAAGCTGCAGACGGCTCCTGAGAGGCCAAAGCAGCCCAGCGCAGCTCTGGAACAGAGCCGTGGAGAATAACAGCGCACCAAGTGTTTACACTGCGGGAGAGCCAAACATGCCTACAGGAAACAGACACACAGACACAGACAGGCACACACACGCACACAGCTGAAAGTAAGCAGGATTGTGCACACACACACACACCTGAGACCACTGCAGGATGGCGTGTACGTGTACGCGTACACACACACACACGCACACACACACACACACACATACACACAGAAGACAGTCCTCTTACCCACACAGACTGAGGTGAGGTTTTATGAGTTCACAATCACATCATCAGGACTACTATCTACACAGCCAGTTGCTCAGACCTGGGTGGTTATTTGGGCATCTCCCAAGCCGAGCTGCATTGTGCATCCTTTCAACAGACAAACAAATAACAACACAAAAGCAAAAACAAAAACAACTGGTGAAACACCTCTTGCTGTTTTACAAAATTGTGCAGTCAGCATACTCACACTGTAGTGATCACACAGGCGACAAACTGCCCTCCAAAACTAATGCTGGACACCAGCATACCTAATAAACCTGGCCTAGTTAACCAAGAGGTAGTTGTAGTTAGCAGAAGAGCCCAGAGCTTCATTCTTTTAACCAGAGGCGGACATCCCGGGTTCAGAAAGTAAAAGTCCTGCCATATATTTGCTCCAGCCAATTCACTCATCCAGCTGATCCTACAGTAGGTAGATAGAAGCTAATTAGTGAAACCACCTGTGTTGAGAGCACAGGCAGAAGGAATACATGGCAGGACTTTTACTTTCACAATCCGATTTGTCCACCTCTGCTTTTAACTACAGAAATGGCAACTCGCCATTTTTCTACTAGGTTTACAACTACCCCAGGGTTAAATAAACCAGGTTTGTCACTTAACCACCATTGTAGTGTAACCCCCCCCAGGTGTCTCCAAGTGAAGCCCTCCAACCGACCCAAGCTCCTAGAGCACACAGTGACAAACTGTATAGGGGATATGGGAGCAGCGGCCCACCCCAAGCCTGAATTGACAGTGGCGGCATATTAACAGTTGCCGCTACAGGGAAAGGGGTGGCAGGTGGGAGGTGGCAGGTTAGTGGTTTGTGATGTGCACAAAAATAAAAATAATAAGCACTCGATGACAATGACTAGGGTGAGCACACCCTCACCCCTCTCTCTCTCTAGCAGCAGGTGCATAGCCTGTGTGTGTGTGAGGCTTGCTCACCATGGCCTAATTCACGCTAAAAGACAAGACAGATAGATGGAATGATGACACACACACACACACACACACACTCCCAAATACAGTAGGCATAAATGGCATTTCAGCCAATTATCACTTCGGCAGAAATATACAGTAACACTCAGACACACACAGACACACACAGTCACAAGTCAACGTCAACACTAACATTCACAATTACTGTTATAAGCCAGGCATCTCGTCTGCCTGCACTGCTGTGTAAAAGGCAGCAGCCACAGCCACAGCCACAGCCACAGCCAACACATAAACCAGCTCCCGGTAACGACCATGACCTGAGGATGAGAACAGAAGCCAACTCCACGCCACTCCAGACCCTAATAAGACAGACGGAGTGGGGAGATGGGGGCCAGACAGGTGTCCTGTTTGTGTCTGTGTGTTTATTTCGGCTGGAGAGAGAAGAGGGGCAGGACAAAACACAGTGAAAGAGGGGGGAGGGGATGAAAAGCACTTATAAACAGGTCGGCCTGTCACCAGCGGAGGATGCTAAGTGTGCCAAATGAAGTTAAAAGAGAAACATAATAACACAGGAACAGGTGGCTTAGAGGTGCTGGACAGACTCCATAAACACCAAAAGCCCATTGCACAAAGAAGTCTTTTTTTTTTTTAAGAAAAAGGCAAAGTAAAGACAGCCACTTTCAGCCACGCATTCCGACATTTATATGGAGAGTGGCTATCACACGCTTTGGAGTGTGTGTGTGTGAGTGTGTGTGTGTGTGTGTGTGTGTGTGTGTGTGTGTGTGGGCAATGTCAGAGCAGGGCAGTTGGGGAGACTGAAGAACAGAGGACAGGTGAAAATGGTGAAAACCCAATACAGGTGCGTGGGCTGCTTTTTTCTAAAGTCAGTCTTTCCCTTTGATGTGCAGGATGTCTTTCTCTCTTACACACAAACACACACACGCATACCCTCATATATCAAACAACCACCATTAACGATACGGCCACAGAACCAAAAGCCTTACAGCAGACATCAAAATGAAGGACAGGACATTTCGTTTCATTTCGTTTTCATTTATACACCCTGTACGGTCAATATATATCCCGATTTTTTTTCCTTTCTCTTTTTTTTTGTCAATAGATAACGTTGTCTTTAGCAGAATGAAGAGCTAGGACGGCAAGTTCAACATCATGACAAGTTCACCGCATCATTTTCAATAACCTCTCCTGTTTTTGTGTGTTTTTTAAAATCTCCTTCTCCTCTCAGTGGTCATCTCCCAGGCCAGCGCTGGCCCACACGCGTGTGTCTGTCTATAGGCGGACAGTGTTGATGCGAAGCGGCTGGACGTTCTTGCCGTTGGCGTGGCTCTGGCCAGGGCTGAAGTACGGGTACAGCTTGCCGGGGAACTTCTCGCGGTAGGTGTACAGCCAGGACATGTCGTCGGCGTTGTAGAAGACCAGCAGGCCCTTGGCGTAGTCCAGGTAGACGCCCACCTTCTCCAGCTTGCTCTTGACGTTGAGGCGGGTCCAGGGCTCGGTGCAGGCGCTGTACTGGTTGCCGTCGTGCATGACGATGCAGTAGAAGCCGCGGGTAGGCTGGATCTGGATGCTGCCCTTGCGGGTGACCGCCTCGTTGGCCACGCCGATCATCCACTGGGTCTTCTCCGACACCATCACCTCCCAGTAGTGCACGCCGCCGCCGAAGGCCTCCGCGCCCAGCACCGACACCTCCACGTCAAAGCGGCGCGGCGAGTCCTGCAGGGGCTGCGGGTGCAGGTTGCCGTACGCCACGATGGTGCAGTCGTCCGACAGGATGAGGCGCTGGTGGGCCGTGATGGGGTCAAGGGTCAGCGCCGCGGGGACTGGAAGTGCAGAGAAGGAGGGAGATTAGAACAATGAATTTGCACATGAAGTTAAGACATTCACAGTTATTAGTAAAAGTGAACATGAGTCCCATTTGTCATTGTGGTCACACGGCACACAGTGCACACAACAAAATTCTATCTATGCATTTAACCCATCACATGTGAGCAGGGTTAACAGGCCCAGTTAATAGGCCCATATAGCTAATACTGTTACAAATAGAGAGAAACCACTCATTAATGGTCAGAGTGGCAAAGACTGGAAACGGAAAAACAGATGGGGGGAAGAATCAGAGATCAGTGTTTAGAACAGCACTTCAAACATATTAAGACATTAACAGTTTATGTGTCTGACTAATGAATGTCCAAATACAGGCAGAGCACTATTAAAGCCTGTGCATAGAGCTGCAAGCTTCACATGAAATACAGTTGGTATGCAAATATGAGTTGGATTTTTAAGCTATAGAACCATTAAACAAACTAGCTTTTACCTGTAAGATCATTAAGGAAAATGACACAGTATCCGCACATAATCATTCATTTATCAAGGTACTGTAGCATTTACTGCACAAACACAGAATGTAACAACCCCAACACAAACATGATGACTAATACATCACTCCCCTAGCCAAACAACTAACCATATAATAATATAAGACAGAGTGTCTTTAGCTGTTCCCTGACTAGGCAGGTAACTATTATGGGATGCGCTGAGAGAAATAGGAGCGACATAATGCATAGTCTCCAAACACAGAAGACTAAAACATGTATCCTCTCTATGCGTCATCCTCATTAACTCGACTCTGTCAATAAAAAGCTCAACATCAAATATGCAGTTTGCATGTGCCAGTCACAGTTGTTCACTTAAGCCCACTTTAATCTTGCCTCGCTCATTATAATTTACGTCTTCGGTGCCAGCTGCTTTTACCAGCCTTGTCTGTGCTGCTGCAAGTGAGTGGCTAGCGCTTTAAAACGAGGCATCTGCAGCGATACTCACTGGTGCTTTCTGGCTCCGAACAGCTAAAGCAAACTAAGAGCAGCAAAGCAAAAGAAAGCGTAACGGAACAGCGAGAGCAACAGGCAAGTAAAGTGATGCTCAGAGAATAGAATGAGGAGTGAAAAGGACAGCATAGACAGATAATCTAGAGTGAAGATGGACAGACATTGTGTGATTTTCATTTAAGGTGCGCACGTGTGTGTGTGTGTGTGTGTGTGTGTGTGTGTGTGTGTGTGTGTGTGTGTGTGTGTGTGTGTGTGTGTGTGTGTGTGTGTGTGTGTGTGTGTGTGTGTAAGGTCTAAGTTGTGTGTGCGTGTGTATGCCTTCTATATCTGGACCTTGAGTCTGTAAATAAGGTCAGGGGAAAAGTGTGAATGAATGAATAAGGGATAGTGAAACTGCAGAGAAAGGAAAGAGGAAGGGAGGTGGTGGTCAGACAGAGTCAGAGTGAACAGAAAGTTAACAGGAAGCAGGAAGTTAATGAGCAAGTAAATGACACAGGAGGAGGAAGTTAAGTGTATCTGAGCAAAAGAGGAGTTAAAAAAGTGGCTGTAGCGAACAACGAGTGGCAGACATGAATCAGACATTATGACGGGCATGTCTAAGGAGTCAGTGGCACTACACAGAGACATAGTTACAGCACGGGCAAGAGGAGGGGTCTCCAACACGATGCCCACGGGCACTACTGTATGTAGCTCGCCATGAGCTTGTGAGGTGCTCACAATAGATGATCTTTAAATATATTTTAATTAATTTGAAGGAGATTATTTTGAATGAGTAGCCCTCCATGTAGTTTCTCCAAACACTCTCCGTATACAGCGCGTAGACAGCAAGTGCCCGTTTTCTGTCCGTATTTGTTTAGAATGCACTTTAACAAATTAGACTATTCACACCGCATGCGTGACCTGAGCGTATTCTGTCACACATACACACATATTGTACACGGTTACGTGCTGTACACGCTCAAGTCGGTGTGAATGAGGCCTTGGCCGGTAGCCCTCAGTCTTAGAATGGTTGAAGACTCCTGTGCTAGAGGATGCGCCTGAGGGTTTCATTCTGAGCTTTTTAGGGGCTAAGAGTGTACAAGCTGGAAAAAAAGGGGAAACAAAACGAGCCTTTGGCTCTCAGCAGGACATCAGACAGGATATAGTGACATAACCATCAACAACAGCAATAACAACAACAAGACTGGCAGCAGCACGAAAACATCAAGCTCTTTCATCCTGATTTCCCAGCATGCTCCATGCCCTTGACTCCTCTGCCAGCATGCAGGTGCTTAGGCTAGTGATTGTACATGGGGCGTTACTACATCCCTAGCAGAGAGGGGTAGCAGAGAACAGTCTGACAAAGCAAAGAAAACACACACTTTTCAAGGGGAAGGCAGGATTGGTGACAAGCCTGGGACCTTCAAGGTCTCCCAAGAACACCTAAGTTTGGTTTTGACTCGCCGTGTCCGTCAGTGCGTGTGATATTGAGACGTCACCAATGCGCCTGACCCTTTCATACTGGCGCTTGGACACAACCGCCAATGTTCTCCTTATCAGAGGTGTCATAATGACACGGTAGTGAGACCTTGCAGTGAAACATGACTGAATTGCAGGTTTACATCTTGATTTGGGAATTAAACTAGGTGAATCCAAAAAGGTTCGGTTCAGTGTGTGTATTCATTGTGTTTTAAACAGTATGTTGAATGTTTTTCATTAGTAAAGACATTATGAGTGATGGTAGGGCGACAGGCTTGCACCCATGTTGGTGTGTGGATAAAACTGAATAAATCCTAAACGTTTCTCATCAGTGTTTGAATTTATTGTAAGTTCCCAGCAATATTAGCCTATTTGTGCCCATGGAAAAGATGTTATGCTAATAGTTACTAGGCTAAAGTTAGCTTAAAACACACTCGTCATTGCCTATTGTTTTGAATAGGTCACTGCGCCGATGTTGCACGACAGTTACAAAAAACAAAAAAAAACAAAGTGGTGCACGACCTTGCAACGGGGCCCTTAAAAGCGGCGTGAGATGTACGACGTACTGACGTCACTTTGACGTCACATTGTGGCATGACATGGCAGACACTGCAAGTATTAACCAGGCTTTAGGGAGGAAGGGGCAGAGACAGAGCAATTGGCTAAGAGGAGGAAAGAGGAGAGGAGAGGAGAGGAGAGGAGAGGAGAGGAGAGGAGAGGAGAGGAGAGGAGAGGAGAGGAGGAAAGGAGAGAGGGTGGGGTAAAGGAGGTGTGAGGAGAGGAGGAGGAAAGAGGAGAAAGGAGGAGAGGAGAGGAGAGGAGGAGAGGAGAGAAAATGGGGTAGAGGAGGAGTGAGGAGAGCAGAAGGGAGAGGAGGAGGAGAGAGGAGGACAGGAGAGGGAAAAAAGGGGGAGAGGAGGAGTAAGGTAGAGAGATGAAGAGAGGAAGAGAGACGAAACAGGAGGAGGAAAGAAAGAACACATAAGGGGGGAGAGGAGCAGAGAGGAGCGGGAGAAAAAGAGAGAGAAGCGGAAGGGAGAAGAGGGGGAGAGAGGAGGAGAGAGGAGGAGTAGGAGAAGAGAGGGGAGAGGAGCGGAGGAGGGTGAGGAGAGAGGAGGTGGGAGAGGCATAGGAGGAATGAAGGAGAAGAGGGTGAGTAGAGAAGAGGAATGAAGGAGAGAGGAGAGGTGTGGGTGGGAGAGTAGGACAAAGGAGGAGAAAGAGGAGGAGGAGAAGAGAGGGGAGAGGAGAGGAGGAGGGTGAGTAGAGAGGAATGAAGGAGAGGGGAGAGGTGTGGGTGGGTGTGGAGGAGAGAGGGGAGAGGAGAGGACGAGGGTAAGGAGAGGAGGAGGGAGAGGAGAGGAGAGAAGAGGAGGAATGAAGGAGAAGGGAGAGGTGTGGGTGGGAGTGGAGGAGAGAGGCGAGAGGAGAGGAGGAGGGAAAGGAGAGGAGAGGAGAGGAGGAGGGAGAGACAGAGGAGGAATGAAGGAGAGGGGAGAGGTGTGGGTGGGAGTGGAGGAGAGAGGGGAGAGAAGAGGAGGAGGGAGAGGAGAGGAGAAGAGAGGAGGAATGAAGGAGAGGGGAGAGGTGTGGGTGGGAGTGGAGGAGAGAGGCGAGAGGAGAGGAGGAGGGAGAGGAGAGGAGAAGAGAGGAGGAGGGAGAGACAGAGGAGGAATGAAGGAGAGGGGAGAGGTGTGGGTGGGAGTGGAGGAGAGAGGCGAGAGGAGAGGAGGAGGGAGAGGAGAGGAGAAGAGAGGAGGAGGGAGAGACAGAGGAGGAATGAAGGAGAGGGGAGAGGTGTGGGTGGGAGTGGAGGAGAGACAGAGGAGGAATGAAGGAGAGGGGAGAGGTGTGGGTGGGAGTGGAGGAGAGAGGGGAGAGGAGAGGAGGAGGGAAATGAAAGGAGAGGAGAGGAGAGGAGGAGGGAGAGACAGAGGAGGAATGAAGGAGAGGGGAGAGGTGTGGGTGGGAGTGGAGGAGAGAGAGGATGTGGCCTCTAGCTCTCCTCTGTCCATCAGTGGTGCTGATGCAGCTGGACTAGGTGCTGGGGGCAGAGACACTGGGACACCACTGCTACGGCTACTGCTACTGCTACTGCTACTGATGCTTCTCATGGCTGCTGCCTCATCACATCTCGCGTCAAACTCCTCACCTCCAGCTAACCTCGCCCACAATACCGCTGTCAGTAGCAGTCAAACGGGAAACCGGGCTTCACAAAGGTCAAAGTCTCACCACGTACCGCTGCTTCCTGTACACTTAAGACTGGCAAATTTCACTAATTAGCGCCTCTGTCTAAAGACACTGCACTAATTACAGTCAGCTGTGGTTAGTGAAAAAAGAGGAACAAAAACTCGTAGCAATGTTACTTTCCAAAGCCTTGCTTCCCATCCAAATGCTGCAATCCACACTAATCCAGCACCACAAAGATCAACTCATTCCACTGGATAGGATGAGAAATTTGGCTTCCAGTCAGAGCTACAAACATAGCTTTGATACTTGTCTGTCAGTGGTAAGAGAAAAAAAAAAACATCAATACTGGCACACCGTCTTCCTGAGCACTTACATGTAGCACAGGGTGGTGGAAGCTCTGCGGCCTGCCTTAGTTTTAGTCAGGCTTAGTTTTGTGAAACACTG
This sequence comes from Coilia nasus, assembly GCA_027475355.1. Lineage (NCBI taxonomy): Eukaryota > Metazoa > Chordata > Actinopteri > Clupeiformes > Engraulidae > Coilia > Coilia nasus. The sequence goes on from CM050211.1 coordinate 19,081,052, forward strand.
CAACGAGAACAATAAGATTTGCGAGCAGACTCTGTTGCCAGCAGGAAGCGAGCCTGTTTGTGAAGCGGCGCGATTGTGCATGTTTCTCGAACACAAAAGACGGAGCGACACGCTGCAAATAAACGCTTTGGAACTGTGAAGGAGGCAAATAGTGTAAGAGGATTTTAGAGTAAGGGATTGGGGGGGGGGGGGCTGTAAGGAGGCAGACTGGCTTGGAAATAAAATGAAATAAAATGAATGGGAGCCATATTACTCATTCAGCTGCCATCAAATCCATAAGAGAAGGGCGAGGAGGGGAAAAGAGAAAAACACATCATCATCACCCCATTAAAGATTAGATTTGAAAAGGGGAAATGTGCAGCTATGCAGAGACTGTGCAGCACATGGTGGCACAAGTGTGTGTGTGTGTGTGTGTGTGTGTGTGTGTGTGTGTGTGTGTGTGTGTGTGTGTGTGTGTGTTTGTGTGTGTGTGTGTTTGTGTGTGTGTGTGTGTGTGTGTGTGTGGGTGTGTGTGTGTGCGTGTGTGTGTGTTTGTGTGTGTGTGTGTGTGTGTGCGTGCGTGTGTGTGTGTGTTTGTGTGTGTGTGTTTGTGTGTGTGTGGGTGTGTGTGCGTGCGGGTGTGTGTGTGTGTGTGTGTGTGTGTGTGCGTGTGTGTGTGTGTGCGGGTGTGTGTGTGTGCGGGTGTGTGTTTGTGTGTGTGTGTGGTGGGGTTCATATAAAATCAGAGGGAGTAGGGGAATGCAACTTAGGTATAGTATAAAGGGGAAACCATAGAGTGTGTGTGTGTGTGCTGCTTCTGTGTGTGTGTGTGTGTGTGTGGGAGAGAGAGATATTTGTCACATAGGAAAGGCAGAGAAAGGGTATCGAGGGAGTGTGTGTTTGCATAAATATGAGGATGAGTGCAAGAAAGCAGTGCATCACTGATGGTTCTCTCAGAGAGTGTGTGTTTGTGCATAATATGATTGTGTGTGTGTGTGTGTGTGTGTTTGTGTAAGTTTGTGTGCGTGTGTGAGTCTAGTACTTCCGAAGCTGCTGACTGAGGACCTTGGCGAGACGGAGCAGAGCTCAGAGAGTCATCCATCAGGCACACACACGCCCACACTGCCAGTGCCCACCGGGCACCCGCCATGCTGGCACACACACACCTAAATACACACACACAGATACACACACACACACACACACACACACACACACACACAGATACACACACAAATACACACACACACACACAAATACACACACACACACTAAAGCATGCACGCACGCACACATGGGCACACACACAAAGAGTAACACTCACATTGGCAACACCTACCAGCTCTCTCTCTCTCTCTCTCTCTCTCACACACACTCACACACACACACACACACACACTACAGTCACACACACCTAAACTGGCACTGGTACTAGGGGTGGGCGGTATAAAAGGTATAAACGGTATGCGGTATAAATTTGGCCAACGGTAGAGATTTTGGGCTATACCTTCCTACCGCGATAGTTCATTGCGTTACCACAACAAGGTAGAAGGAAAAATAGCTGCGAGCAGTGAACACATGGAATAGAAGGAGCTCGTAAAAAAGACCGACTCAATTTCTGTAATCTGGTCATGGTTTGGCTACAAGGTGTCGGATACTGAACAGGAAAACATAATCTGCAGAATTCACGTTATTCTGACACGCCTATTTTCAAAATTGCTCATCTTCCGCGGTTGTAACATTACTTACGGTCGGTTTGCTACAGCAAGTCAGCTACGTTGGAAAACCTTGTAAGCAAAGTTCCAGTGCACAGAAGCTGTGAGAGAAGGACAAGAGGGGGGGGGGGGGCGGGGGACAGCACCTCTGAGTCTCTCAAATGCAATGCACAAGTGGGCAATACTCTGCAATTAGTGAGCGAAGTCAGTCACACATAAGCTTCCTTCCCAATAACGCACATTTTATTCCTAACATTATATTTACAAGTTTATAATTCCTGCACATTTTTTAATTGTGAAAAAACAGTATGTTGACTGTCGAGTTACAACCAGAAGGAGATGGACAGAAAAAGGTCAAAGCCGTTAGAAGTGTAGAAACGAGCAAAAGATGAAGGTATGCAACTGTTCTCTCTGCATGATCACGTTATCCATGCCATGAATGAAGGGCTAATGTTAATCATGGTATAACTCTTACGTTTGTTAGCCTTCTAGCTATGATGCTACGATTGCTATACTCAACAATAATTCGGTCTTAGCTCAACAAACACAAGATCTAATTTCACCATAAGATTTGGCTTTGCAACAAAACGGTTACAAGTTTAGGAGGGGGTCTCGCCCTGGGAGTAATTCAATGTAGAACCACCACTGCTTTAGGTAATGCTTAATGAGGAGCCTGCCGTGCTGTTTCATAGACAGCTACACCTGCACTTGACTGACCCATCTGCGCCGACAGCAAGTCACTGACGACCCAGCTCTGTCCATTTGCCAAAGCGCACGGATTGGCTGCACTCTCCCAACCTCATCATTTCCTGTGCTATCATTCTCACGTGTCCATCTAGTTGTTTTGTGAGCGGATCCTGTGGAATACGACGTTATTCTGCTCTGAACGTGTTGTATATTTAGCTCAGTCCCGGTTTGCCTAACCTCTGGCTGAGCCAAGTCCCCACACGAAAATGTTACAATGTTTTATATCGTGTTTGGTGACGTTCAGAAATATTGACATTTAGCATTAAGAAGCTGTTAACAGTTAATACTGTTACATACCAAAGTATACCATGATATATACCGTCTACCGTCTATGGTTCAACTTATACCGTGATATAAATTTTAGGCTATACCGCTCACCCCTAACTGGTATGCACACACAAACACACACACAAACACACACACACACACACACACACACACACACACACACACACACACACACACACACACACACACACACACACACACACACACACACACACACAAATGAACAGCAAACACATTCTGCATATGAAAACGCTCACATGAGAATACTTTATCACACACAACTTAACAATGCAACCCCCCACTGTTCCACCTAACCAACACACACTCAATGTGGAAATGCAGACAATAAATCTGAAGAACACAATGATATCAGCAAGTTTGTTTTTCTACAGCTTAACACATTGGGTCCAGAACTAACTGAAGTTAGGGAGTTTGAGACATGTCACCGTCATCGGTAACATTCATTTTATGAAGCTTGTATTCATAAGACTCTATAAGCATATTCATAAAGCTTAGTAGTAATGGTTGAAATGAATCTTAATAACTATTTATACATACCTATGACTGCACTCTTAGGGTAGGTAAAGCTTTATAATCAAGAATGCATTGTGCCACTTGAAGTTGGAATAGGGCTTACGACACAGCATTATTATGACCTTAGGATTACAGTCATGAGTATGCATTACCAGTTACACATACTTTATGAATGCATTATAAGACATTATGAACATATTTATAGAATCTTGTGAATACAAGCTTCATAGAAAGTGTAACTGCCTCATCTTTAGTGAGGTCAGAATGAGAAGGTCTAGACTAAGACATGACAGTCTAAGGGCTCATTCACACCAAACTCTCTGCGTATTCAGCGCGTGGCCGTATTCTGAGCATATTCATTTAGAATGCACGTTGGCAGATGAGACCATTCCCACCGCAACCGTGTTCTGAGCGTATTCTGAGCGTATTCTATCACCATAGAAACATATTGTACAGGCAGAATACGGCCACGCGCTGAATACGGAGAGTGTTTGGTGTGAATGAGCCCTAAGGGGAATTACTGCAGACACAGTGTGTGCCTGTGCATATGTGTGTCTGTGCACACATGCAGATGCAAAAGTCAACTCAAACAGATGACTCTTAAAGGTTAGCTTAGTTTGTGTGCCTGTGTGTGTGTGCCTGTGTGTGTGTGTGTGTGTGTGTGTGTGTGTGTGCGCACATCAGTGTGCATAAGTTGCCATTACACAGTGGGGTCAAACCACAGACATTAAACCTTAAAATGTCAGGTGTGAAGTTACTCCAGCCCTTATGCTGACTCGCGCCTGCATCTGGGTAAGAGTCTGGGAGGGGAGAATGCCATCGGTGTGGCATTTACAACCAAGTGCTGCAATTTCAACAGTGACTCACCCCCCACAGGAAAAGGCCCTGTAATCTAGCATTTTTTAGATGTTGTCATGACCAAAAGGAGTGCGCTTTCTGACAGAGAAGACGTGGCCCCACACCTGCTTATGAGTTCCAAAACGTATGACCTGGTAGGCCACAGCCTTAGCCTAGTAAGCCAGCCCCTCATACTTTATTTCATTTTGTACAGAGGGTCTGGTGTTGTTGCCTTTGACATCCATATATTCAGACCAAGCGAATCCAGCCAATCAGTGAACAGAGGGAGAGTTTGTGAGTCATGACGTTGACTTTGTGTGCTACATTTGAATTGGTGGGGGTAGGCATGCTAACTGCATACCTGATGACCAGACGTTAGCGACTGGGCAAAGGCAGAGCCACTTGTTTTAAACTTCAGAAGAGTCCACACCCCCAGTAAGAAATCGTTTCTCAATGCAGCAAGGCCAGACCCTCTGTACAAAATGAAATGAAGCAAGAGGGGCTGGTTTACCATGCTACATGTAGCAGCAGCCTCTGCCTCAGGTTTTACTGCAACCTTGACAGAGTTCAAAGTTTAATAACATCTCCTGAGAGAATGTGTGATGAATCCATATCTGTGTATAAAAGTGTTTGTGCAATCAAGAGCTGTGTCTCAATTAAGGTTCTGCATGCTTCGAAGGGTCCTGCCTACAGAGTTCTGGCCTAAAGTGACCGCGGAGGCTGAATTAACCGTTCGAGAAATTAGACGATCTAGCCTATGGAGAACTTCCCACAGCGCTCCTCCTGTCGCCTAGCAACTGCACAGAGCAATCTGACAGTTAACCTGACAGCTTGACATTCCGCAGTCTGTTATCACTAAGTCAATACAAAAACAATGAATTAATATTGCTAAACTGACAAAAACAAAGCACGGAAATGTCATTTTGTTGTTTTCACTTTATCACAGTCCTTTAAAAACATACTTCTCTGTCACTTGTTGTTCATTTCTATCATCTACCATGTTGCACGAGATGAATCCTGGGAGAAACGAGGCTACAAGTGACCCAACTCCAACAGCCTTGACTGCATGGAAATTGGAGGGAAGTAGTCGCACCGCTGTGATGTATCCAGCCTCACAACCATCCCTCTGAAGCATGCAGAACCTTAGTTGAGAAACAGTGTGTATCTGTACCTATTTAAAGTCAGGCTTCTCAAAGTGAAGGGTTCGTCTCAAAGCAAACACTGAACTGACAAGGCAGGAAAACTGTGGGAGGACAATATGAGTGAGGAGGAGAGGCTGGGAGGGGAGAGGAGAGGAGAGGCTGAGAAGAGGAGGAGGGGAGGAGAGGCTGGGAGGAGAAGGAAGAGGAGGAGGAGGGGGAGAGGTTGTGAAGAGGAGGAGGAGGAGAACAGGAGGAGGAAGAAAGGCTGTGAGAGAGTGAGAGAGGCTGGGAGGAGGATGAGGAGAAGAGGAGAAATGGAGAAGCTAAAAAGAGAAGGAGGAGAGGCTGGAAGGCTGGGAGAAGGAGAGGTTGAGAAGAAGAGGAGAAGGAGAGGCTGAGAAGAGGAGGACGAAAGGCTGGGAAGAGGAAGAGGAGAGGCTGGGAAGAGGAGAGGCTGGGAGGAGGAGAGGCTGGGAGGAGGAGAGGCTGGGAGGAGGAGGAGGAGAGGCTGGGAAGAGGAAGAGGAGAGGCTGGGAAGAGGAGAGGCTGGGAGGAGGAAGAGGAGAGGCTGGGAGGAGGAGGAGGAGAGGCTGGGAAGAGGAAGAGGAGAGGCTGGGAAGAGGAGAGGCTGGGAAGAGGAGAGGCTGGGAGGAGGAGAGGCTGGGAGGAGGAGGAGGAGAGGCTGGGAAGAGGAAGAGGAGAGGCTGGGAAGAGGAGAGGCTGGGAAGAGGAGAGGCTGGGAGGAGGAGAGGCTGGGAGGAGGAGGAGGAGAGGCTGGGAAGAGGAAGAGGAGAGGCTGGGAAGAGGAGAGGCTGGGAGGAGGAAGAGGAGAGGCTGGGAGGAGGAGGAGGAGAGGCTGGGAAGAGGAAGAGGAGAGGCTGGGAAGAGGAGAGGCTGGGAAGAGGAGAGGCTGGGAGGAGGAGAGGCTGGGAGGAGGAGGAGGAGAGGCTGGGAAGAGGAAGAGGAGAGGCTGGGAAGAGGAGAGGCTGGGAGGAGGAAGAGGAGAGGCTGGGAAGAGGAGAGGCTGGGAGGAGGAAGAGGAGAGGCTGGGAAGAGGAAGAGGAGAGGCTGGGAAGAGGAAGAGGAGAGGCTGGGAAGAGGAAGAGGAGAGGCTGGGAAGAGGAGAGGCTGGGAGGAAGGAGGAGGAAAAAAGGCTGTGAGGAGGAGGAGAAGAGGATGGGAGAAGGAAGAGGAGAGATGGAGAGGCTGGGAGGAGGAGGAGGAGAGATGGAGAGGGTGGAAGGAGGAGGAGAGGCCAGGAGGAGGAAAGGCTGGGACAAGGAAGAGGAGGAGGAAGAGGAGAGGTTGGGAGGAGGAGGAGAGACTAGGAAGAAGAGGAGGAGGAGAGGCTGGGAGGAGGAGGAGAGGGTGGGAAGAAGAGGAGGGGGAGAAGAGGCTGGGAGGAGGAGGAGAGGCTGGGAAGAAGAGGAGGAGAAGAGGCTGGGAGGAGGAGGAGAGGCTGGGAGGAGGAGGAGAGGCTGGGAGGAGGAGGAGAAGGAAGAGGAGAGGCTGGGAGGAGGAGGAGAGGCTGGGAAGAAGAGGAGGAGGAGAAGCTGGGAGGAGGAGGAGAGGCTGGGCGGAGGAGAGGCTGGGAAGAAGAGGAGTAGGAGAGGCTGGGAGGAGGAGAGGCTGGGAAGAAGAGGAGGAGGAGAGGCTGGGAGGGCTCAGGTGTCAGCCTGCCTGAGACTTAGATCGGGGAGAAAAACGCTGCAGACGGCTGTGGCAGCTTGTTCCCTTACCACCAAAGCCGACCGGCCTGTCAGAGGACTCAGTAAAGTGTGTGTGTGTTTGTGTGTGTATGTGTGTGTATTTGTATATCGGAGTGTTGGTATGTGTGTGTATATATATTTGTGTGGTAGTGTTTGTGTGCGTATGTCTGTAGCTTAAGTGTGGATGTGTGTGTGTGTGTGTGTGTGTGTGTGTGTGTGTGTGTGTGTGTGTGTGTGTGTGTGTGTGTGTGTGTGTGTGTGCGCGCGCGCAGTCCCCTCAGTCAGTGTCTTCGTGAGCTGCAGTGCGAGTGAGTTAAGCTGGACCGGAGCCAGGTGTGGAGGACACAGTGGCTTTGCTGGATGTGACAGCTCGCGCAGCGGTGAAATATTTATATGCCCTTAGCCGAGACACAGGAGCACCCGTATGAATATGCAGCTGTACACACACTGTCCTCTCTCTCTCTCTCTCTCTCTCTCTCTCTCTCTCTCTCTCTCTCTCTCTCTCTCTCTCTCTCTCTCTCTCTCTCTCTCTCTCTCTCTCTCTCTCTCTCTCTCTCTCTCTCTCTCTCTCTCTCTCTCTCTCTCTCTCTCTCTCTCTCTCTCTCACACACACACACACACACACACACACACATCCACTGAAACACACACACACACAGGCACACCAACACTTAAGATATAGACATGCACAGACACACTACCACACAAATATATATACACACACAGGCGTACCAACACTCCGGTATACAAACCCAAACACACACACACACACACACACACACACACACACACACACACACACACACACACACACACACACACAGACACAAAGACACACAAAGACACACAAAGACACACAAAGACACACAAAGACACACAAAGACACACACAGACAACACTAGAGCCGTACAATAATCATGCATATGGGACACACACAGATAGACTCACACTCATCCACACCAGTGTGATCATGAATACATGCACACACACAGGTGTAGGTCTTCAGAATACACACACACACACACACACAGAAAGATCCATTTAGTGCGCGCACACACGCGCACACACACACAGACACACACACACACACACACACACACACACACACACACACACACACACACACACACACACACACACACACACAAGAAAGAGATAAACACTCAATCAGACAGATTCACATTTCACAGACAACCACAACCAATGTGTACACAGACGCATCCTGCGAAATGCACACACATACACACAGACACACACACATAAAGACACAGTTACTGGATATGGGGGCTGTAACAAGGGTGTTGTGAGATGAGACAGACTATGGCTGCCAATGCAGCTCAACAGCAGGGGGTGAGGGCTTGCTGGAGAGAGAGAGAGAGAGAGAGAGAGGGAGAGAGAGAGGGAGAGGGATAGGATGCAATGAGAGAAATTCAGTTAAGATGGAGAGCGAAGAGTGAGATTGCACACACAGACATTCAGACGGAGACGGAGGGAGATGTCTACTGAACGCTTATAGAAATGTACAGAGGATTCAGGCTTTAACATCACTGGTCCCCGATACACAAGAATACCCCTGATGTGCTTGAACATCTAATAAAAGCATCTAATATAGCCTCATGTATTGCATCCTTACACTAAAAGGAACCAGGGACATAATCCATATGCTGCCAAAAACTGCTCACCTACGTTTTAGCCCACAGACTCACACATCTACAAATTCCCATAGGATACCCTACAACACTGTTAACTAATTTGTAGCGACCATTTTAAATCACCACTCCTCTAAAAACCACTTTGGGATCAGCAAAGATGCAATAGGTTGTTGTTACAATCCCCCAAATGCCCATTTCTGCTGAGTCCCGAAAAACACATTTCAAACACACCTATCCTCTTTTTCCCTAGTTTATACATGAAGCTACTAACACAAAATGAAGATAAAACACTTCTCCAAACTTTCCCAACCAGAGATAAAAAAAAAAACATCCTCCTTCAGGCTCTTAGACTAACCAAGTATGTGTGTTCTGAGTCCCAAAGATAGGCCTTCTCTAAAGCAGTAGGATGCAGGTGTGCCGTGTGTCCGTTTGTAACTACGGCGCCTAGAGCAAATTGACGTTGTAAATCAGTGACACGCTGCTGAATTGGAGACTCATTAAAAGTCCTCCAACAACCACTGATGTATGCCCAAGACCGAGGGAGAGAGGCAAAGAGAGAAAGAGGGAGAGAGGGAAAGAGAGAGAGAGAGAGATTGAAGGAGAGAGAGAAAGACAAAACAAGTGACAGAGAGGTAGAAGGAGAGAGAGACAGAGAGAGAGAGAGAGAGAGAGAGAGAGACAGAAGCAGAAAGAGAGAGAAAGACAGAGGGAGAGAGGCAGAGAGAATGAGGGAGAGAGATAGAAAGAAAGAGAGAGCAAGAGAAAGACAGAATGAAAGAGAGAGAAAGAGAAAAAGACTGACAGATAGAAAGCGAGAGAGAGACAGAAGGAGAGAGAAAGTGAGACAGAGAAAGAGAGAGACAAAACAGACGACTGGAAAATGCTGAAGAAATCTAAACATGAGACAAGTGCGAGACTAAACACAACAGAATAACAGAACAGAGAAACTAAACAAGAGAGGACAGACAATGAGTCAGGGAGACGGAGGACAGAAAGAAGAAAGAAGGAAGGGAAAGAAGGGGAACAGAAGGAAAAAGAAGAGAGACACTGTGTGGGAGGGAAAGAGAGAGGGAGAGAGAGAAAGAGAGAGAGGTAGTGAGAGAGCAGGATGGAGAGAAAGGAATGAAATGAGAGGGGACTGTGTAACGAGACACAGCCAGAGGAGATGGATTTGATGTGATTGCCCCATTTGGCATGTAGTCACACAGGAGGAGAAAGCAGCTCTCTGCTGATCAGGCCTCATGCCAGCAGGAACACACACATACACACAAACACACACACACACCCAAACACACACACACACACACACACCCAAACACACACATGCACACACACGCACACAAACACACACAAGCACACTTGCACACACACAAAGACACGAGGGAGAGAAAAGCGTGGCAAGGAGTGGAAGACAGGAGAGGAGAGGAGAGACAGAAGGAGAGGAGATGAGATGAAGAGGGCAGAGGAGAGGAGAGGAGAGGAGAGGAGAGACAAAACAGAAGTAGGGAAGGAGATGAGATGAAGAGACGAGGGGAGGGCAGGGGTGCCACAGGAAAACAGAATTAGAAACTCATAGCCACAGATCAATCAGTGACAGAGCAGGGTGGTGCCACAAGGTGAACCATGACTTGGGTTATACCATGGCTTCCTTCAGTTTTACATTCTGATGCGTTCTTGGGTGCGGTGATTCATTTTCTATGTACACACACCTATGAAGCTCGAGCAGATGGAAGAACACAGAGTTGCAACATGTTATGCATTATGTGCCTCTGAGATCGACTTTTAGTGCTGTCGTGCTGCATTTGGAATCTATTAACGTGATTTTTCTAAGCAAGGCTTAACAGAAGTTTGGAATGGCTAGCTTGACAACAAAACGCATGGAAGTAACGTCTGGGTCTTGGCCATAGCAACCTCCAGTTTGGAATTAATAACGGCAGTTTGTCCAGTAAGTTATGGAAAGGCACATCTTGTGGCGGAAGGAAGTAGTTATACAAACAAGTTTGTTTTATCGATTAAAGCTGGAAATTATTACCTGAAATTAACATCAGACAAGTGTGGTATAAGGGGGATAATGAGGAGAGGAGGGGAGTTGAGAAAAGATGTGATGGCAAGAGGCAGCGAAGAGGACAGGAGGGGATGAGAAGAGAAGAGGAGAGGAGAGAGGATAGGAGAGGAGAAGAAGATGGGAGGGGATGAAAGGAGAGGAGGAGAGGAGAGGAAAGGAGAGAAGAGAGGAGAGGAGAGGAGGAGATGAGAGGAGAGGAGAAGAAGACAGGAAGGGTTAAGTGGAGAGGAGGAGATGAGAGGAGAGGACAGGAGAGGACAGAAGAGGAGATGAGGAAAGGACAGAAGAGGAGGACACCAGTGAAGTGAGGAGGACAGAGGGGAGTCATAAGAACTCGTTTCTCCTCTGCATCCTCCTCCTGTGTGAACAGTGAGCTGTTGATGCGTCATCTGTCAGAGGGGAGAACAGGCCTGCTGTGTTTGAACAGGAGCATGCTTCAGGGGGCTGACTCAGCGCCCGCATGTGCAAGCACACACACACACACGGATACACAAACAAGCGCGCACACACAAACACGGATACACATACCAACACGGATGCACACACAAAATACAGAGAGAGAGAGAGAGAGAGAGAAAGAAAGAGAAAGAGAGAGAGAGAGAAGAAGAGAGTGAGAGAGAGGGAGAGAGAGAGGAAGAGAGAGAGAGAGAGAGAGTGAGAGAGAGAGAGGGAGATAGAGAGAGAGAGAGAGAGGAGAGAGAGAGTGAGAGAGAGAGAGAGAGAGAAAGAAAGAGAAAGAGAGAGAAGAAGAGAGAGAGGAGAGAGAGAGAGGAGAGAGAGAGAAAGAGAGAGAGAGAGAGAGAAAGAAAGAGAGAGAAGAAGAGAGAGAGGAGAGAGGGAGAGAGAGAGAAAGAGAGAGAGAGAGAAAAGGAAAGAGAAAGAGAGAGAAAGAAGAGAGAGAGAGGAGAGAGAGAGAGAGAGAAAGAGAGAGAGGAATATTCACATGCAAAGGAAGAGAAATGCATGCAAACACACACAGAGGAGAAAGACAGACACACACAGCAGCAGCAGCAACACCTACAAGCATTCTGTCTTCAACAATTTCCCTCTTCCTAAGACACATACTGTACTCTCCAATAAGAAATAGACAGGAACAAGACTGTGGGACTGCTACAACACTTTCCCAGAAAGACAGCTACACATTCTCCTGCAGTGGCAATGGGACTTCATTTCCAACATGGGTTTAGACAGGAACATGAGGAGTCCCTGAAAAAGTAGGAAGAAGATGAGTTGGGGAAGAGACAGGATTGAATAGAGGGGAAGGCCCATTGGAGGGTTGCAGGTTCGAATCCCGTGTCAGTAGGTAGAATGTGGGTGGGGGAGTAAATAACTAGTGCTGTCTCGCACCTTCATCCATGGCTGAAGTGGCCTTGAGCAAGGCATCTAACCCCACACTGCTCCAGGGACTGTACCTAAAATAACTGTCAGTCGCTCTGGATAAAACCGTCAGCTAAACGTAATATAATGAACACAAGAGGATAACATTGTAAAAATAGAGGAAAAGGCAAAGACAGTTAAAAGTATCATGCCCTGATGAAGGCACATTTGTTGAAATGCATGGATACACAACCAGCGTGTAATAAAGCATTTAATAAAGGCTTTATAATATTGTTGACATGAATGGCTCAAAGTTTTTTTTTTACTGCTTTTGAACGTATGCATTAGACACCTATTTTTGATTAGCACTCTGTAATTCATCTTTTCACTAATTGTATTTTGACTAGGGCTACACAATATATCAAAAATATCGTAATATCGTGATATACATATCGCAAAACGTGGCTTAACTGCAATAAATCGGACTGCACGATGTTTCACGCTCCACATATGAAAATATTTGGGAAATCAAATGCAGTCGTACTGCCCTTGATATCCACCCCCATTGGCTGTGCACTGGCTATGGCCTAGCAGTGAAGATTGAGCTGAAAGATGTTAAAACTATATTTAAATATTTAAACTGTATTTAAAATATAAAATATTTATTTATCGCAAAACATATCGTCATTGCAACATTCAACAATGTTACCGCATATCGCACATTTTTCCAATATTGTGCAGCCCTAATTTTGAACCAGGGAAGCATTCCTCTTTTCTTTCTTTGTTTTTGACAGTAAAAAGTGAGTCTGGCAATGTCAACCCTCACTCCCCCAGGTGTGCTGTAGGACCTGCGGCCCAGACCTGCGCCCCCATCTCCCGCATCTCATCATCTTGCCACACCACACAGGGCAAGGAGCGAGGACAGTGATGATATGTCTGTGCCAGACATGGCCTGCTCATCCCCCACAAGCAGCAGCAGCAGCAGTCGCAGTGATGTAAAGGCGGGCTTTCATAGCGGGTTGAACACAGACACGGCCCATTAGATGCTGGTCTACCCTCCAAATATAGCATCATCGCTCTGACACCACTGCTGGGGCGACAGTGACCCTATCAGAACCCCAGATCAGTCTGGGATGATGTGGCACCAGCCTGTTTGTGTGTGTTTATGTGTGTGTGTGTGTGTGTGTGTGTGTGTGTGTGTGTGTGTGTGTGTGTGTGTGTGTGTGTGTGTGTGTGTACTCCACCGGATGTCTGGCTGTTTCTTTTTGTGCCACAGGACACAAACGACCAAACAAACACAAAGACAAACAGAGTGAAATAAGGACACATTTGTGACTGCCTGCCATCAACCCCTCCCAGCCAATCACGTTCGGAAATGTATCAAGTCATCTGCAAGCCCCTCTAATGAGAGAAGAGGACTGCAAGGAGGCTACAGGGTTGGTGCAATAATTAGGACAATTATTCCAGGAAGCATCTGCCTCGTATAAAATGAATTATTATTACCATGAAGCCTGCGGCCTTGTTAAAGTTGGTTATTTGAAAGCTGAAATGTGTCTGTGTGTGTGTGTGTGTGTGTGTGTGTGTGTGTGTGTGTGTGTGTGTGTGTGTGTGTGTGTGTGTGTGTGTGGTGGGTGGGTGAGTGTGTGTGTGTGTGTGTGTGTGTGTGTGTGTGTGTGTGTGTGTGTGTGCCTGTACCTGGCGATATATCCTGAAACAAGGACTTCCAAATGGTGTACTGCAGTGGTCCCATGTATTTGGACGTTGGAAAGTCTTCATAGCTTAGGTTGGTCTCGTGGATCTTTCCTTTGATTCTACACACACACACACACACACACACACAGACACACACACACACAAACACAAACACAGACACACACACACACAAACACAAACACAAACACAGACACAGTCAGACACACCCACACACCCACACAAACATAAAGGAGAGAATTGTGACAGCATTATTTCCACTGAGCCCCCCTCTCCCTTCCCACACCCCCTGTTCACTCATCTATTTTCATCCGCTTCCTTCCTTTTCTTATTTTCTCCATTTCCTCTCCGCTCCCCAAACAGCCCCCTCTATTCGCCCCCCTCCCTTTCGCCCTTTCCCCACCCCCTACCCCTACCAGCCTGTTTCATCACCCTCTCCGACACAGAGCCAATGCCGGGGTGGTTTTCTGGGCAAAACAGCCAATTCTTTTCACTGGGTTCTGACACACACACACACGCACACACACAAACACACACACACACACACACGTACACATACACAGGCACACACACAGACACACACGTACGCGTACACAGACACACACACACACACAAACAAACACGAGTCTGAGCAGGATATGCGAGGTCAGTACCAGTGTGGTTGCAGAATCAGATTTTCCTCATTAACAGAGAACTCTGACATTACTCATCCATTCATCTCAATTTCCGTCCATTTCCCATCAATCCCTCTCTGTGTCCTTTTCTCCTGCGCTTTCCCCCAATTTTATATATCCCATTAAACCTTTTCCGTTTGTTTATTGCCTCTCTCTCCCGTTCATTTTCTTTCCGTCTTTCTTCATTTCACTTTCTTGTTATGTCTATCTTCCTCTGTTTCTCTGTCAACATCCCTTCTCCCTACCGCCTCCCTGTCTTATGAAATGCATTGAAACTAAAAACAATTTCAGCTTCACCCACCAAAATATCCTTTCCCTTTCTACCCAAACTGAAACAAAGCCAGGATATTCTGCAGTATTTCATTACTGCATGTCAGTCAGCATTCCCTATCGGAGTGTGCTCGTGTAAGACTGCAGGCGCTCCGAGTTTTCCCTTTCACACGGGAGTCTGATAAAGCGTAATCCGCAGGGATTACCGCGGTCCTCTCATGTGGGTATGGCTGCGTATGAAAAAATAAGGGCCTCTAATCTGGATGGGACGCATGCCGCTTCACAATTTAATTAGTCACAGAGCAATAATCGGGATCGGATCCTCGGCGGTTAGTCTTGTGTTTCACAAGGCTTTCATTAGCTGTGTAATTGCTGTGGGATGCCACAATTATAGCTGCACACTCGCTGCCCCCCTTAAGGTCTCTGTTTTCTGAACTTTCAGAGGCTGGCCAACCAAGACCTCCCAGAAGAGATTTTCTAAATGCAACATTAAAGTGTGCAGTCACAACCAATTTTAAATCGTATTGGACCCACTTCACACTATGTTCCCAAGATTGTACTGCCCTTACACAGGCACTACACAGTGGTCTGTATTTCTCAAATCAGTGCATATAATTACCATCATAAACCCCATCCTTTAGCCTGATAACAAAAGCCTAAGTATGCCCTGCAACACAAAAAAAGAACAGATAACGGATATGGTTATCTATATACAAGATTATTACGTTTTTTTATTTTTTAACTGGGGAAAACTCTCTTCCATTCACAAACTAACTAGCACAATCAGTCTTCACAACACGGCAGCCAGGACCATTTGTGTCCTGGCTGATGCATAGCCTGTGGGCTCAGGGGCGAGGGCCTGTAATGAGAGACTTCAATCACTGTCTCCAAGTCCCTTATCTGGGATCTGGGGCTTCACCAAAGCAACCTCCTTCACATGTATGCCAATGATCTTAGTGCTACAGATGTATGTCATACAATATATGTCAGTGTTTTTCTACATGTACTAGGCAGGAGTTCTGAAAATGTGCTTATTTAAGGTCCTCCCGAAGGCAAATCATGTTAATTTTTTATACAGTATAACAGTGCTTTATAGTTAAGGTGCCCACCTTAACAAAACATTCCTCCCACCTGAAGCGAGTTGGCCCAATACAACACTGAAATTAACATTTTAGCTTGAAATAATGTGATGACATTACTTTGTTTTTGTTTGTAGGTTTGACTGATCCTGCACCTGATCAACAGATTTTGAATGGATGTGTGCACTCTAAACCCTAAATCTCACTCCTGGTGACTGTATGCCCTCTAAACCCTTACTGTCACTCCTGGTGGCTCTATGCCCCCTAACTGCCCCTCCTAGTCACCCTATGCCCCCTAATCTCACTCCTGGTGATCGTATGACCCCTAATCTCACTCCTGGTAACCCTATGAACCCTTAACCCTAAATTGCACTCCTGGTAACCCTAAACTGCACTCCTGGTAAC
Organism: Coilia nasus; assembly: GCA_027475355.1. Lineage (NCBI taxonomy): Eukaryota > Metazoa > Chordata > Actinopteri > Clupeiformes > Engraulidae > Coilia > Coilia nasus. Next base: position 19,097,175 of record CM050211.1, read on the forward strand.
GCTATGCCCCCTAATCTCACTCTTGGTGACTCTATGCACCCTAAACTATAAATTGCACTCCTGGTGACCCTGTGCCCCCACCTCTCTGAGGTCAGGGCGACGCCCTCCAGGAAGTCGTGGCGGGCTCCCTCCCCGAGCCTCTCCTGCAGGATCTGGATGCCCTCCTTGACGTCGCGCAGCTGCTGGCTGTAGCGCTGGATCTTGTGCTCGATGTCGGAGAGCGTGCGCGCCGTGTCGGCCTCCAGCTCCTCCAGCATGCTCTTCTGCCGCTCGCGCAGGAAGCGGTGCAGCCGCTCGAACGCCTCGCCGATGGTCGCCCGCAGGCTCTTCGCCGACGACTGCGGGGCCACAGGAGAGAGGGAGAGAGGGCGGAGAGGGAAAGGTGAGACATGCACTGGAAATAATTATTTCCTTATTACCTTAATTAGCCTTTAATATGACAGGACAGTGCAGAATGACAGAAAATGATTTGGGGACAGAGAGATGGGACAGGATGAGGAAATGTCCTGAACCCCAGTCCCCAGACTTAGGCAGTACATGCACCTTAGCCAACTGTGCCATGGAGCCCCACAGCTTTTTTTGAGGTTTTTAACAGGCTTCTGCACCTGGCAACGTAATTAAGTTAGACCACACTTGTCACATACTGTGGCTTATTAAAATGGAGGTGTAATGACTAGATTGTTTAGATGGACCCACTGCTTCATTCTGCATCACACATAATTGCCCGTGTCTCTGTTAGTGAAATACACATCTTTGTACTACACACAGCTGAAATCCATACACATAAGCGAAAAAACAAAATGGGGTCAATAGGTTTAATGTCGGCACTGCTGCATTGTTAGTGTATGTGAGGGACATTTTGCTGCACAAGACGTGCCTCTCGAGTTACCCCCCTTTCACACTGTAGCGTCAAAGCCGCGCTGCAAAACGTTCTGCCTGTGTTGAATGGGACGCTTCCAGTGTGCGTATTCAATTATCGATGTAAACAGAGAGCCAACGGAGGTTTCTCCCGCTGCGCCCCCATGCCCGTATTTGATTGGTTGACCGCCTTGGCGTCGCGTCAAGAAGTTCAGCTCAGCTCAACTTCTTGACGCGACGCCACTGATGAACGCGACGCTCACGCGATCCCAAGATGCTTTGAGAGGCGTTGCACGCCTCTCGTTGAAAATGAATGGTAGAACGTTGTGAAGTGTGGCGTTGACGCTACAGTGTGAAAGGGGGGTTAGACCATGTACACATTCACTGTGGCCTCTTTGACCTGCATCATTAAGTGAATCTCCTTTGACCTTCAAGCCTATACATTCGATCTCCTGGTGTGCTGCTGTCTGCTTCTCCTCGTTAAACGGTGACCTCTGCATATGCTGCTGTCATACACCTCCAGTGAATTTCTGGCCTTTCAACATTTATTAGACTGGGAAAAAAATAACATTAGTCCACGACAAACGAGTGATGGAATTGGGACAAAAAAAGGAGCCTGTAGCTATGGTTACAGATGTTCTCCATACGGTAATGACCTGGTTTATTCCATTCCTCATAATTTGACAGATGGACAGGCACACTCACGGTCACCTGAAGTCCTCTCTGCACTTCCCATTGCGGAACATTCTGTCACACTCATCTGAATGCAAATTGTGCCCTGAATAGACAAGCACCTGTGGCAGAGCCATGGTCCGCTGGGTATACCCAACTTACCCCACCTTACAGGCTGACTTTCTCTACTATTACTAACAGATATTTAGCATACAGACTATGTATTTAGCACATATATGTCAGGTATATAAGGACATATATGTCACATAAGGACTATATATAAGCACATATATGTCAGGTATACAAGTTGCCATGTCAGACAGTTGTCATATTAATTGAAGCCAAATAACCATTCAATTCCTGTGTAATGATAGATCTTGCATGTTTTGTTTCTCTCGTGGGGTTTAACGCCTCATAGGGTCCTAAAATACACACGTGTCTGAATAAGTGACACATGTTTTGCAATGTGTGAATGCAAATCCCAATTTGTTCTTTCACCTGGAACAGGGTGAGATTTGTGTATCTCACAGGGGCAGCTGTGACCTAGTGGTTATGGAGTTGGTCTTGCAATCGGAAGGTTGCCGGTTCGAATCCCACCCTGCCCATGGTTGAGATGCCTTTCAGCAAGGCATCTAACCCTGCCCTGCTCCAGGGACTGTAACTGAAACCCTGCAAATATCTGTAAGTCGCTCTGGATAAGAGCATCAGCTAAGCGTAATGTATGTATGTATGTATGAAAAGGGGCTGTAGTTATGTGTATGGGTGAGCTGCTGAGCATTCAAGGGAGCCGGCACTTCTTACCTTCATTCGCTTGTAAGAACAGGATATTGCTTCAGGCAGAGCCTGTGTGTGTGTTTCTGTGTGTGTGTGTTTCTATGCGTGTTTCAGTATGTGTGTGTGTGTGTGTGTTTCTATGCGTGTTTCAGTATGTGTGTGTGTTTCTGTGTGTGTGTTTCAATGTGTGTGTGTTTTTGTGTGTATGCCTGTGCGCGCATATCCGGGTGTTCCTGAGATGTTCTTGTAAGAAAAGTGACACTCGAGCATCTGTGTAGAGCAACACTCTCCTGAAGGCAACAGAAAGGCCCTTTTCATGGAGACGAGCCACATTTCTTTTCTACAGCAGGAATAAATGACATGTTCTCACATTCACTCCCTCTCTCTCCTACACTCTATGCCTCCATAGGAGCAGACATCAGAGAGGACTAATCTTTTTTCATCCATCATTTCTCAGTGTGGGGCACAGAGGTGGGTTGATTACTGCAGCATGTGACGAGGGCCAGCTCCTATGGCCTCACAGTGTGAGGGTAGGTGTGTGTGTGTGTGTGTGTGTGTGTGTGTGTGTGTGTGTGTGTGTGTGTGTGTGTGTGTGTGTGTGTGTGTGTGTGTGTGTGTGTGTGTGTGTGTGTGTGTGTGTGTGTGTGTGTGTGTGTGTGTGTATGTGTGTATGTGTTTGTGTGTAGGGGGCTGACGGGAGGACAGCGGGATAGTAATAGCTGACATGAGTGTGTGAGACTGGTTGTGTGTGTGTGTGGGATGGGGAGGGGGGGTTATGGCATGACGTTGGGCACAGTAATGGCTGATTAAAATCATGGGGGCGGTGGGATCAGCTTGGGTCACGGTGGGGCACAGTGGCGGTTGACAGTGTGAGGCTTGGGGCGTGGGCGGGATGGGTTGGGTGTATGTCTGCATGTGTGCGTGCGCGCATATCCGGGTGTTCCTGAGATGTTCTTGTAAGAAAAGTGACACTCGAGCATCTGTGTAGAGCAACACTCTCCTGAAGGCAACAGAAAGGCCCTTTTCATGGAGACAAGCCACACTTCTTTTCTACAGCAGGAATAAAAGACATGTTCTCACATTAACTCCTACTCTCCCCCACACTCTATGCCTCCATAGGAGCAGACATCAGAGAGGACTAATCTTTTTTCATCCATCATTAAACTCAATCAGATGTCAAGCCATCCAAAGACTGTGGAAAAAAAAGCTCAAAATCACTAAAACTCATTCATAGAATCTAAGGCACACACTCACACAAGCCTACACACACCATATACAAAAGTCTCTCTGTCTTTCTTTCTCTCTCCCACTCTCACACACACACACACACATACCAACCTCTCTTTCACACACACACACCCCCTTCACACTACCAGGCATCCAATCTTCTCAGTGTGGGGCACAGAGGTGGGTTGATTACTGCAGCATGTGACGAGGGCCAGCTCCTATGGCCTCACAGTGTGAGGGTAGGTGTGTGTGTGTGTGTCTGTGTGTGTGTGTGTGTGTGTTGCGATGGGTGGTACAGTATCTTAGTCTCTGTGAGCTGTGTGTGTGTGTCTGTGTGTGTGGGATGGGGAGGGGGGGTTATGGCATGACGTTGGGCACAGTAATGGCTGATTAAAATCATGGTGGCGGTGGGATCAGCTTGGGTCACGGTGGGGCACAGTGGCGGTTGATAGTGTGAGGCTTGGGGCGTGGGCGGGAGTGGTTGGGGTTCACGGGAGGACAGGGGGCGCACGGTGGCAGCTGATTAAAAACCAGCGGACAGGTTTGATGATAGCAGTCACCCGGCCGTTAAGTAACTCATTAAGTAAGCTCGGAGCCAACAAGCCCCGAAGAGATGAATGAAATGGTGACAGAGAGATGGAGAGAGAGAGAGAAAGAGACAGAGATTTTGAGAGAGAGATATTGAGATACTGAGAGAGTGAAAGCGAGAGAGACAAAGAGACAGAGGGAGAGAGAGAGAGAGAGAGAGAGAGAGAGAGAGAGATATTGAGAGAAATGTTGAGAGAGTTAAGTTGAGAGAGACAGAGAGAGCAAGAGCGAGAGAGAGAGAGTGAGTGAGAGACAGAGAGAAGGCAGTGAAGAACTTAAACTACAGAGATGGAAAAAGAGAATATGAAAAAACAGATGGACAGAGAGAAAACCCAAAAGAGGAAAAAGTGCAAAAAAAGAGACAGAAAAGTTGAGTGAATAGTGAGGATGTTTGATGGGTACAAACTTCATGGAGGAGGGATAGGAAGAGATGAAAGAACTCCTGGAGAAATCCATCCATCATCTATCTATCCATCCATCACTGAGGAGCCGAGTGGGAGCAGACAAGCCTACAGCACACTCAGCAGCACTAAAGGGAAGGTTGCCATGGAGAGAAGGCTGGCCTGGGCTCAGCTTATGGGGCATCATGACAATGGGGCTAATCTATTGAGCTACAATGCAAGCACTTGTAGACCTATATAGCTTGTTAAAATAAGCAGTAGCAAAGGGTCAGTAGTTACGAGGCATTTCATTCCTGTTATGCCACTGAGGCCTATGTTGTAAGGATTAATCGTAAATACTAATAAACACTGAATAAATACTGCTATTGGATTAGTACTCAGCATTCATAAATAGGCAAAGTCCAGGTATCTTTTTCGGTATAGCAGTACTCAGTATTCATAAATAACTAAAGTCCAGGTATCATTTTCAGTATTTGTACTGAAAATGTAGAAATTGTGCCTCCCCACACGAACAGGAACCTAATCACTGCCATGTTACATTGTCTTAAAAATCAATATAAACCCACTTTCCCCAGTCTCTCTCATTAGTGCTTGAAGAGGGCTCTCAAATTAAACACATAGTTGCAGTCAGTCTGTGTCCTAGGTAGAGGGAAAGATGAGGATATCTATAGACTTGTCTGTGATATGCTGGTTCTTGGGGTTTCATAAATCAATTATATCTCAGCTCTGCCGGGTCCCTGAGGTCATTATTTCCAGCAATTCGCCTTCATACCTCCCAAAAAAACATTTCATGTCTATGTGACAAACGGACTTCTCTTCACTAAAAATGGAAACGGATACGGAAAGAGAACGGGCGAATATCAAATAGCGAGAGTGAGATTCAGTCATGAATCTCAATGGCACCTGCTGCATTATATCTGCAGATGGGGGGATATTCAGCCTGCTAAAATAGCTTAAGAGAGGCATCACTTAATTTAACTGGGGAGAAAACAAATCCCCAAAAGCCTGCATTTTTAGTGCATTTTGCACAACAGACCAATAGCAAACGCACAGTCTGACAAAGCGTGTTACGTGGAGAAAATCTCAAGTTGCGAGTTTATAACTGTGAACATAACTCTCCAAGACACTGGAGAGTAATAATCCAAAAGGTATCTCATGTGTAATTGTCACTGCAGTCTATATTCTCCATGCTACACAGTGAAATCTGGCAACCTGTGCTGAGTATTTATAGTACATGTTACCATGGTGCAGACTTGACAACAAACAGAGTAAAACTTCACTTCAGAACTATGGCATGGTCTAACTAATGGCTTCTGCACACTGGCTTCGACATCTGAATTCTGCAATTTCCTTTTCCCCCCACAAACCAGCAATGCACGTCACACAGCAAACATCAACATAATTTGCTAGGATTCAATCTACGGTCGTTATGATGAGCAATGAACTCTATTGAGTGGGAATGACAGAAATAGGCTCTAATCATAATGAACGTGATGTCAGCAGCAGAGTTCCTCGTTAGTGTGCAGAGTTGTATTGAAAATAATAACATCTCACCTAATAAAACGTCGCAGTGCGCAGCACTGTCAAAACTGGTGTGCAAAGGCCTTAGTGGCTGGGACTGGAGGAAGATTAGCTGAGAGAAATCTGATGTGCAAGCTGATGATGTGATGACTTGTGATCATCATATGATGATGACACACTGACTGAACTCACTATGGCTGTTTTCAGTCCAAATAAATAACAGACAAAAGATGCCTTCATAGTCGTATTAGCGTCCACATAAGTTGATGTAGTTGTCCACTTAAGTGGAAGGACGGCCATTTTGGGGAAGATGACCACTTACATCCAATTACCGCTCTTTCCGGTGTCCTCAGACTCCCCCGGCCCCTGTGATTCATCCTCTCCTCCTCCCCTCCTCCACCTCCTCCTCCTCCTCTCGCCTCCCCTCCTCATCCTCCCCTTTCCTCCTCCTCTCGCCTTAGGGCCTTCGAAAGTGGGCAGCGTGCTTTAGCACATCAGGGCCAAACCATCACATTGCATCATGCTGCTCCTCTAACACCACAACACTCAGCATCGGCCCTTTTATCTCACCGATCGATAGGCCAGCAAAAAAGTCTTATACATTCTGTTGAGGGTGATGGTGTATGTGTGGGGGGGAGAGAGGGGCGGGGGAGGGAAGAGATACATGTCTACTATGTTTTCTAATAATTTCCAGACCTGACGTTTAAGATGTTTGAGAGACAGAGAGAGAGGGAGGGAGGGAGAGAGAGAGTCAGATAGAGACAGAGAGAGCGCGTGTGTGAGAGAGAGAGAGAGAGAGAGAGAGAGAGAGAGAGAGAGAGAGAGAGAGAGAGAGAGAGAGAGAGAGAAATTTGATTAGGCTCGCTGCTGGGAAAATTCCAATCGTGTTCATATCATGTTCACCTCTACGGCATGGAGAGATCCAAATTACTGCCGCTCGTCAGGCCCACCTGGTGATGCTTAACAAGGCCTCTGCATGTGTGTGTGTGTGTGTGTGTGTGTGTGTGTGTGTGCGTGCGTGCACGCGCATCTTATGCAAAAATCTTTGTGTCTGTGTGTAAGTGGCGTTTTTGTGTGCTTATCTGTAAGTCTGTGTCTGGCGCCTACTTGTGTTTGTGTGTTTGTGTGCTGTGTATGCTTATCTGTGTGTGTGTGTGTGTGTGAGTGTGTGTATGCTTATCTGTGTGTGTGTGTGTGTGTGTGTGTGTGTGTGTGTGTGTGTGTGTGTGTGTGTGTGTGTGTGCTGTCTGGGCAGCTTGGGGCTGATATCAGACACTCTGGGTCCCTCCAGGGAGGCGGTGAAGAGGAGGATTCTGGGAAGGCCACAGGGGACTCGGAGGCCCTGAAAAGAGCTCAGGGTCATGTCCAGCAGACTGTGCTGTGAACAGCCAACTCCCTGGAGCATCAGAGCAGAGCTGGTCTCCATCTGTGTGTGAAGGGCCTGGCCCATCAGATCACAAACATGTCTGGCCGTCACACAGAAGGGGACGGGTCAGACAGAAGGGGACGGGTCACACTGGCTCACCTGGCTGGCAGACCAACAGAGCAGAAAGCACTGCTGTGACTCTGAGAATATGTGGTTGTCTGTCTGTCTGGGACCTTTGACTGTATGTGTTGGTGAATACATTGTTTGTGTGCACACGTCTGTGTGTGTGTGTCTGTCTGTCTGTCCAGAATCTTTAAGTGTAATAGCATCTTTACGCTTCTGACTGTGTGTGTGTGTGTTTGCATGGTTAGATATTCCTCACTTTTGGTTAAAGTGTACAAAGATGCGCATCAGCATCTGTGCCAGGCTCCAGCATGTCCTCTCTCCCTCCACTGAACCATGTCTGTGCATCCCTCTGTCCCCAGAGAGGATGAGGGCCACTGGGGGAGACAGACAGCCCTCTCCCTCTCCTCCTCCCCAGGGAATCCAGTCTCTGGCTCTAATAAAGTAATGGGAGCATGAATGCATTTTAAGATTAAAAAATGACAGCTGCCAACCCATAAGCTGCAGCTGATCTCATATGCTGTGCAATCTATGTTGTACAACTGAGGACACACAGTTGTGAGTGCATGCCTGCATATTACATAATTAAGGATATGGATATGGCTCTGTCTGTGTATGTATTTTTTAGTATGTGTAACAATGTGACACTACGCATTTTAGATCCTTTTTTCCTCACTTAGCTGATGCTTTAATTCAAGCTAAAGACATGCAAAGTACGAGCAGTCAGACAACATCATCGTAGAGGCTCTTAACAGGCCTTGGAAGAGCGATGCACGATTTTCCTCCAGACACAGAAAACACTGCCGACAAAATCTGTATCTGTATCTGTGGAATGACAGTTGCTGTGATTCACTGAATTACTGATGGTATGCCTGGCTGATCTGGCACGATATTATATGTATGACTCACAGCACTTATTATAATTATGTGAGAATTTAAAGGTAGGGTAGGAGATGGTTTCTCGGAGCACTTTTTTACTACATTCCTTAAAATCCCCTTCACACCCCGATGGCAAACAAGTAATTACATGCTCTAACACAAAAATAAAACGTTAGTCACCTGTGGGACACACGGGGCTGAAAATACACCATCTAACCATTTTAAGATACCCGTTCGAAATGACTGAATGGTGATATCAGATCTATCAAACATTTGTCCCTCCCCTCTCCCCCATGCACGAATCTGGTCGCATGACTTCGGGGGAAGTCTAAAAAAAGGGGTTTGGCCTTTTGAATTGTGTACCTTCAAATGTAGCTTGCTCAAACCGTTTTTTTTTCATGATCTCCTACCCTACCCTCAACCCTGCTATTTATTTATACTTTTGTATGCTAAGGATCCTCTGGTGTAACTGAATTAAATTAGTCAGAATGTTTTCTTCTTCAGAAACTTAAGTTGAACCACACCACAGGCAGACCCTGCAAACACAGGCTTTCTGCTGTGCCATGGAAATTTCAATTATTGGTTAACAAGAAACACATACAGACATTGTGCATACCTCTTAAGGGATTAGACATCAGATGCTTGTCATCCCATTTACTGACACACCATGGTTGTGTTTGCTCAGTGAGAAACAGTGCCGTACCCACACACACAAGCAGAGCAGAGCAGAAACAAACAGCTGGGTCTGTGGGTCCCAAAGAAAGTACCGCTCTTCCCAGACACAGACAGTCTGACTCTGACTCAAACTGAGCCAGCCAGTCTCTGTCAAAATAATGCCTATTCACGGGCAGAGCACGCAGTTAATTGCTCGTTGCTTATTGCACACGGGGGCGCTTTGCTGAAACCGCCAAGCACTCTGCACCAGAACACAAACCATTTTTGGAAATGAGGAAAACAACAGAAGCTGAAACCATCTGTACGTAGGCACACCAATTTGATCCCACAAAAACATAAACAAAAAAAAGCATACAATACAGTATAATAAAGTATATATATGAAAATGAGAGGATCTAGTTAGCATGCAAGCAAGCAGTGATGAGAAAAATCGATGCAGCTGAAATGGTGCACAGTGAGGTGAGAGGAGGAGAAAGAGAACGAGGAGGAAGAGGAGGGGGAGGAAGAGGACAGGGAGGAAAGAGGAAGTGGCCAGGGCCAGAGAGAGAGGAAAGCAGACAGGGCTAATGAGAGGGGATTTAGTTGATAAGGCTGCTGCGACAGGTCTGAGCGGCCAGGAGAGGGGAGAGGGGGAAGAGAGGAGAGGAGGGGAGAGGAGAGGAGAGGTGGCTTAGGAACGGAGGGAGGAGAGGACAGAAGGAGAGAGGAGAGGAGAGGAATGGAAATGAGGAGAAGTGGTTGCCAGGCAGAACCGATGAGCCTCGTGCCCAAGAGCATCTCCTAAGACAGGCTCACGGCTCAGAGCCTGGCTGATGTCAGGAGTGCAGGATTTCTCTGCATCATTAGCCTGTGTGTGCCTGCAAAATGCTTCAGAAACACTGAGATGTATGATCTGTGTAACAGTAAAAATCTGAGTACAACATCATGTCTAGTAAGTTCTAAGCACACCAGGTAACAGATTGGCACTGATCACACTAAGGTAAAGGGTTTGATTCTCAAAACGTACAACTATGTAAAAAACATCACAGGCAAATCATTGCACACTGGTTTCTGCTGTTTTTATTTAGGCTAGGTGAACAATTTGGCAAATGGGCAGCTGTGGCCTGTGGCCTAGTGGTTAGGGAGTTGGTCTTGCAATCAGAAGGTTGGTGGTTCGAATCCTGCCCTACCCATGGTTGAGATACCCTTGAGCAAGGCATCTAACCCCAGACTGCTCCGGGGACTGTAACTGAAACCCTGTAAGTGTCTGTAAGTCGCTCTGGATAAGAGTGTCAGCTAAGTGTAATGTACTGTAATGTAACAACAGGTTTCGCTCCTGGTCACCCTGAAAACAGCAGAAAGCAGTGTGCGGTGATTTCCCTCTGAGATTTTATATACCGTTTTCTGCCTGTAGCACCAGCACCTAGGCCACAAGGCTTTGCACCATGTTTTTTTTTAGTACAACTATGTATGTCTATGAGTTGAAACAAGTATTTGCTAACAGCACCTTCTTAGTATTTGAAGCAACCATGTCCAAACATGCTTAGGGTACTATATATATATATATATATATATATATATATATATATATATATATAGACAGACGACTTTGCAAAAGAACTTCTAGAACTACAAGCTAAAATGATAATATACAAAAGCAGTATATGTGCATCTCATGGCCCAGTTTATACAGGCTGAACCAAGATGCTGTCTGCAAGCATATTGGAAGCGTGGATTTCTGCCTGCAGACAGTGGGGGCGGTCGAGAAAGTCTTCATTCTCCTGGCAGTGACTCATTTCAGCATCTACCGAGTTATGAAGATGATTAATCAACAATTAACTTGAAAAAGTTGCATAGTGCCGCTTTAGGCAGTTGAGAACTTGTTGAGTTGAGTTGAGCAACAGCATTAGCCTGGTAAACCCGCCCCTCGTACTTCATTTCATTTTGTACAGAGGGTCTGGACCGGAATCTCTTGAGGGTCATTTAGTCGGCCCCAGCAACACCGATCCAATCAGTGAGCAGAGGGTGTGTTCGTTAGCCATGACGTTGACCTTGTGTGCTACATTTGAATTGTAGTGCGTAGGTAGGGTAATTGCTTACGTGCGACCAGGCGTTAACAGTTGGGTAAAGGCAGAGGCTTGTTTTAAACTTCGGCAGAGTCCACACCTCCAGAAAGAAATAGTTTCTGACGGTGTCTGTTCCACGCCCTCTGTACAAAATGAAATGAAGTACGAGCGGCTGGTTTACCAGGCTATTACAGCACTGCAATCTCATGCTGTTTTTCACTGCTTGTCTGTCTGGTTTTATTCAGATGTTTGGGGCATTACATACGGGCGTGTTTTAAAATATAACTTCAGCTGGCTACACTGCTTCTCACAGCTTGTTTATTGACCCAGCAGAGACCTGGCAGTCTGAGCATATCTGAGCATGACCCCTGGAGCACACCGAGTCGAGGGAGAGTGTGTGGGCACCAGTCAATGATTCTACCATGATGCACAGTCCCATTTTAAACAGCGAACTAAGGAGACCTTCGATGACCTACATGGACCACTAGTATACATTTTTGAACAACAGAAATAAAGGAGGGGTGAGTGTGTGTGTGTATGTATGTGTGTGTGTGCGTGCGCGTGTATGTGTGTTCCTTTTGTGCAGATGGTAGACACCATTAAGGGAGTAAATCTGTATGTTTTTGTGCGTGCGTTTGTATGTATGTATTCATGTCTATAGGTACATATGTGTATGTATGAATGCATGCGTGTCTATATATCTATGCATGTCTGTAGGTTCATATGAATATGTATATATGCATACAGTATGCGTGTGTGTTTATGGGTGTGTGCGTGGCATCATGCGTGTGTGGGTGAACTGTAGGCTCGGGAAAGCGGTGTGGGAAGACCAACAGAATGGACTGGAAACACTCTCCCCTGCCCAGCCTACCCTATTTACTCCCAGACACGAAGCAGAGGAGGCAGATGAGGCAATATGGGGGGGGGGGGGGGGATAAGGGAGAAGGAGAGTGGAGGGAAAATAAAGAAGAAGAGGAAAAGAAAGAGAAGGGAATGGGAGAAGAAGGGGGGGGTGGCGGCGTGGTGGGTTTGTGGGCTGGGGCTTGGGCGGGGGGGGTGGGGGTGGGGGTGAGATATTGACTTGGAGCGTCTCTACGTTGATTAAAACGAGGCGTCAAGATTAAAGCGTTGCTCGATAAACCAATTTGCTTGTCACGAGTTTCACCATCAATCGCACCCAAGCAGGGGAGAGGGAAAGCAAGAGAGAAAGCAAGATAGAGAAAGAGAGAGAGAGAGAGAAAGAAAGAACACAAGAAAAAAGGACAAAGGGAAGAAAGGAAGCAAATTAGAGGAGGAACTCCAATGTGCATGCAGAGGTAAAGACAAAGGAAGAGAAAGCGGAAGAGAGCTAGAGAGGGAAGGAAAGAGAGACACATGGCGAAAGAGAGACTTGGAGAGGGAGAGAGAGAGAGAGAGAAACATGGAGCGATTGTGAGTCAGTCCCGCTGTGGATGAGCATAGCCGCTGGTTGTCTGCTCAGTAGCGTTCCTCACCTGCCTCGTCTCCTACCAGTGCCCTGCTCTCCTAAGCGACTCACAACCTGCCTAAACCTGCCTGAGCAGACGTGGATGCAATGCTAATTGAGCAGACGTGCATGCAATGCTAATTGGGCAGAGGCGCAGTGCCAGGCCAGGGAATGCTCGGAGCTCTGCTGCAGATGGGCTGGCTTCCTGGTTGGGTGTGTGCGTAAGAAGGTCGAGGATGGTGCAGCTGCTACAATGAAGAGCAGGTGTATATATATATATATATGTGTGTGTGTGTGTCTGTGTGTGTCTGTGTGTGTCTGTGTGTGTGTGTGTGTGTGTGTGTGTGTGTGTGTGTGTGTGTGTGTGTGTGTGTGTGTGTGTGTGTGTGTGTGTGTGTGTGTGTGTGTGTGTGTGTGTGTGTGTGTGTGTGTGTGTGTGTGTGTGTGTGTGTGTGTGTGTGTGTGTGTGTCTGTGTGTGTGTGTGTGTCTGTGTGTTTTTGAAGGGGACTGGTGGTGGACGGGGTTGCTGCTTTATTGCTGGTGATGACAGGGACAGTTGGAGTGGTATTGGTGGTGGAGGCAGAGATGGGGTTGGTATGGATCAGGGTGGTCAGAGATGAATATGCTGTGTTTTGTGCTACTCTTTCTTCTGTTGTTTTGAGCCCCCAACACAGTCTTCAAGCCAGAGCTGTGACTGTCTGAAACTGTCTGCGGGTTGGTAGCGCCTTCCATGCAGTGCTGCCTTGAAGACTACTTTGAGGGGGTCAAAACACCAGCGAGCATGCCTGCAGGGTGGTGGCAGGGTGGGGGCACACAGCGTTCTTATCTTAAGAGAAGGTACAGGGGTACAGGTGACATTGGGGCGGTGTGCATGCCATTGCTGTGGGTGGTCCCTAAATGTGTGGCGTCATGCAAATTGGGGTGGTTGTGCTGATGAAGTATTGATGGTAAGGTGGTGTAATAAGTGAATATAGTGTTGTGTGTTTGGTTGGCATAAATTAGAGGTGGAAAAGTCCATCTCCTACATTTCAAGTCATTAAATAAACCAGAGTACAACTGATCAAAGAAGTTGAGGAGCTAATTAGTGTAATTGCTGTTTGATATGTAGTAAGGCTGCTCGGTTATGGAAAAAATCTGAATCACGATTATTTGGGCCAAAACTGAAATCACGATTATTCAAACGATTATTTTGTTTTCCTCAGTAACATGCTTCATTTATTGAAAATGTATTCAAAAAACATTTCGAAAAAACATTCTTGTACCTTCGGATTTTCCCTAATACCTTTCTTCGTAAACATTAGTAAGTCTCCTTTGATGTCTAATGTACAAACAGTAGAAATGTCTAATGTATACATCTAATGTACAGTACAAACAGTAGAAAATAATTAGGACAAAAACATTGTTGCCCTCGATTTTATTTGTTTTGAGATCGTTTGGCCCTGAAATCGTTATCACAATTAGAATTCGATTAATTGAGCAGGCCTAATATGTACTAGTAGAAACTATTCGTGGTGGCATTGTCGACCACTGGAACAAGAAGTGGAAAAGTGTGTTTTGGTGTGGTAAAGAAAGGTTGTTCCATTCGCCCAGTAAATCCCTTTGAGATGAAATTTCAAGCATGTTAAGCAACACCTAGCCTGGGTGTGCCCATACTGCCTGTGACGCTGCATTTACATTTCGCGAGCAAGTCAGTCTGGCCAAGCTGCCTATCTAAACCATTTCTGCTCAGTCCTCAGGGCCAATGAAAATCGAGCATTTCAAAAGGCAATGACGCGGTAGTTTGGCGACCGGAAATCTATCTCAGTCACTACTGTGTACATGGTGAACGTGGAGCAAACGCAAGATTTCAATGCATCTGTAGCTGCTGTTTAGGACGAATTCAAAGGGAAGTTCTATATGAAAATAGAGCAAAGGGCAGCCCTTGAAGCATTTGTTGCGGGAAAGGGCGTTTTTGCAATGCTACCGACCGGCTTCAGTAAAAGTTTAATTTATCAGTTAGCCCCGCTGGTAGCCAAGTCCATTGGGCTTTGCGAGGACGCTGTTGTTGTGGTCATTTCGCCTTTGATCGCACTGATTCGTTTTTCGAATATCAATATTAAATGGCCAACACCAGCCACTCTCATGTTCACCTCACAAGTCCGACAAAAATCATGTAACGCCATTTCTATATGACTACAGGCTACTACTACTTTTTGTTTGGATCAAGCTGCTTCTTCTGCTGGGGTATACGTCAGAGGGCAGAGGGGTGTGATTGATTGAAGCTTCGTCCAGTAGCAAACAGAGGCATTTGAAAGAGGCGGGTTAAGCCCGCCTTCTGAGAAATGGGTTTACAACACAGCTTGGCCAGACCAATGCTCGCAGAGCATTGACAAGTCGCGATAGCCAGGCTAAGCAACACAAGCCAAACCAGAAGAAACCAACATGTTCAGTATTGACAGAACTGCAGGATAGAAGCAGGTAGTAAACATGGCTACATCACTTCACCAGAGGATTTCACCTGATTTTCAGCAGTGAACCCAAGCATTCTAATGATGCCAGTTTCTAGGCTTTGCAATGACCAATGTTGGCCTCTCTAACAACAAGCATTTCATCATTTGTCAGCCAGTTGGCTGTTATGACATGAAAACATAGCCTAGTGGCTGACTGACTGACAGGAAAACACTCTAGTTTGGGAAGCATTACGCGTAGAGAATAGTAAACTGTTAGAAAGAGCTACACGAGGGAGTATCTATTTTTTAGACAGAAAATGGGCGAAATTTTTAAAGATTAAAATGGTAATATTAGCTATATTCAATATTTTGAACTATTTTTGGTGACCACTGAGTTTACCAAAATGATACAAGCATTATCACAAATGTCTCTAAGAGAATGCCAGACTACCACACCCATTTTGGCAAGAGAGTTCCATGCACAGGTAACCTAGCCACTCCACCTTGCACAGTGCATAGGGAGCAGGGGTGCAGGGTGGAGATCCTTGCGATTAGAATGCAGCCTTGGTGTCTCTCTGTGCTCTCTGTGAGCTGTGTGTGTATGTGTGTGTATGTGTGTGTGTGTGTGTGTGTGTGTGTGTGTGTATTGTGATGGGTGGTACCTTGGTCTCTGTGAGCTGTCTCTGCAGCAGCTGCAGTGCCTCAGTGTGCCCCTTCTCGCTCTCCTGCAGTGTGACCAGCTGTTCCTTCATCTCTCTCTGCAACAGACAAACGCACACATTTACATTACATTGCATTACATTACACTTAGCAGACGCACACATTTACATTCCCCATCATCTGCATTTAAAAGCTCAGCAGTTTCATTTTTCAATTCCTTTGCTTGACAATGATACTAACAGATTATTTCAACAGTAAAACCAAAAACAATGCTTGAAAGTTTGAATTATGTTTCTAAACTACTCCTGCTAGGGTTTACATCATTACCATTGTTAAAGCAGAATCTCTGTGGGAACAGCTATACCTACTAACTGAACTCACCTCAAACAGTCTGTATTAATACTATATGATGCTATTGTTACTAGCATACTATATATATATACACACACAAGACATTTTACAGAAACACACACACATACACACACACACAAACACACATACACACAAACACACATAAACTAGTGGTTCACAGCTTCTCTACACATGCGTGGAGGCGAAGGGGCTGGACAATCAGATAACTACATGAGGTCTGCCCTCACACACTGGCCCCTGCCAATCCCCTTGTGGAAGCACAGGTAACGGATGCACCAAACTAGTCTGCGGTTCAATGCCAACCAAGCCCCAGTCATGAAACACATAACTCAGGACTGTGCGTGTACGTGTGTGTATGTGTGTGTGTCTGTGTGGGTGAGTAGAAGAGAGAGAACGAGAGGAAGATAGAGAGCAAGTATGTATGTATGTCTGCCTGTGTGACAAGACTGTGTGTGTGTATACGTTTGTGTGTGTGTGTCTGTGTCTGTGTGTATGTGCGTATAAAAAGCAAAGGAAAGCGGAGATGCCAGTGTCTGCCGTGCTCCCTTGTCTTGGGTGTTTGGATCTGTGGTGCTGCAGAAGAATATTTTGGGCTCAGATCACGCATGCCTTATTTAATGAGGGGATATGTAGGTGTTTGTGAGAGTGCATGTATGTATGTGTGTATGTGTGTGTGTGTGTGAGAGAGAGAGAAAGAAAGAAACAGTGAGAGAGTGATGGAGATAGTGTATCTGTATGTTTGTGTGTGTGCGCACGTGTGTGTGTGAGAGTTTGTTTATGTGTGTTTATGTGTGTGTGTGTGTGTGTGTGTGTGTGTGTGTGTGTGTGTGTGTGTGTGTGTGTGTGTGTGTGTGTGTGTGTGAGAGAGAGAGAGAGAGAGACATCAAGAGAGTGAGAGAGATAGTGTATCTGTATGTTTGTGTGCGTGCGCACGTGTGTGTGTGTGTGTGTGTGTGTGTGTGTGTGTGTGTGTGTGTGTGTGTGTGTGTGTGTACGTGTACGTGTGTGTGTGAGAGTTTGTTTATGTGTGTTTATGTGTGTGTGTGTGTGTGTGCGCGCGCGCTAGGGAGGTAGCTGATGCAGGATGGCATCATCTCCGGGCTGTAAGCAGCATGATGATGCCAGAGCAGTGCCATACTGGGCAAGAGACCACTCCACCACTCACCAGGAAGGAGAGTCCGAAATGTCAGAAGTGAGTGAGGCAAGGCAAGGCAAGGCAAGGCTACAATAGCAACAAAAGCACAACAATAAAAGCAAAGGACAATATGTAAAAGCAGAAAAGATAAAGTAACTGTAGAAGCATAAAAGATAAAATAGGTATGTGGTAGATAAAAGATATAAAAGCATAAAAACACACAAAATAAGTATAAAATTAGTAGAAGTCATTCACTACGGGCACATGGTAGGATCGGATTGGATTGGTATTGGATTGGGTGTTGCTACCCAACGGGTGGTCTGTCCCAAATCCCTGTGCACATGAGAGTTCGTGTAAGCGGATAATGGTCAGAGATCTGGCCGTTTCTGCTACGCTAGATGGCGCTGTATTCCTTTCAACAAGTGGTGTTAGAACTACTTCAGGTTGACGGCTGCTAAAAAGAAAATAAACAAATTATCTGCCGGCATACAAAACAAAGATAGCGCTCGAGGAGGTTGACAGAGCAGCATTTGCATGCATGTTGTGCATTCTCCTTTGTTTGGAAGTCCGTATGAAAGAACAAACAGCGTTTTTGGTTTCCTTGATACGACATGAACTGTGCCGTCGGCGTTTGATATTACAAGCAATTTAGGACAACGAGACGTGTTGAGAGCAGGCGCTAGAAAGCCTCGACGTTCAGTATGGATGGAAATCAGGGACAGAAGCTTCTGGGATCGAGTGGTCTTACATGCGCAGTAGGCGAATCTAAACCAATACCGTGCACAAGGCGGCATCAAGCGGATTAACATCGGCTTAAGCCAGGGGTTGCAATCGGATTCGCGAAACCAATCCCTATACGATCTTTAGCCTGTGCACATGAATTCGATACGATCCCAAACCATTTCCAATCGGATTCAACTCGTCCATGTGCACGCAGTGATTAAGAGAAAGCATCTGAAAACAGTTTGGTCTTAAGTCTAGATTTGAAACTGCCAACAGTAGGAGTGAGCATGAAAGAGTGAACGAGAGAATAGGGGACAGGGAAGGACAGAAGTAGAAAAGTAAAAGAACAAAGCACTGACAGAGAAAGAAAGAGAGGGAGGAAGAGAGAGAACAGAGGAAGAGAAAACAACGGAAAACAATGAGTGAGGAGCAAAGAACAAGACAAAGAGAATCTAAGCAGAGCAGAAAGAAACAGATGAAGCAACAGATGAAACCTGAATCCACTAACACAGGAAAAATGTGGATTTAAAAAAAAAGTGATGGATGAGGAAGAGATTGAAAGAAAAAAGAAAGAAGGTGAAAGACCAAGGTGGTGTGACAAGCAGAGAAATGATAAATAAATTAAAACGTGCTTAAAATGTGTGCTGATAGGCTCAGTTCTCTGGAGACAGCATTGTCTGTTTAAACTGGGCCTTCTGAGAACAACAGTGGCAACTGGCAGAATCAGGACAGGAAAAGGGCTAGCCAATAACATTGCACACACACACACACATCAAATTTACCACACTCTGACTCATGACACACATACACAAGCCTAAACATGCACCCTTCACACACACACACACACACTACCTGACACACACATTGCAAAATCAGGACAAGAGGGGGGCTACTTTTTCATTGAACAGCCACTACCTCACACACACACACACACATACACACACACACACACACAAGCCTGGACATGCACTCGACACACACACACAACCACAGAAAAACCAGGACAAGAAGGAGGCTACTTCTTCATTGAACACCCACTACCACACATAGAATCTCACACATACACACCCCCTACACGAGAGAGAGAGAGAGAGGCCAAAAATTAGGACAAGAGGGGGACTATTTCTTCCTCTACACACCCTTTACACACACACATACACACACACACACACACACACAGAAAGCACAAGGCCGACCAGAGCCGAAAAGGAGCAACCTGCCCATCCCACAGTTCCTTCCAAGCAAGCACCTTCATGCCCTCTCTCTCTCTCTCTCCTCCTCCTCCTCTGACAGACACTGGGCACTGCACCCTCTCTCCCTCCTCCTCTGACAGACATTGTGGCCTCTCTCTCTCCCTCCTCCTCTGACAGACACTGTGGCCTTTCTCTCTCCCTCCTCCTCTTCTGACACAGACAGACAGACACTGGCCATTCTCTCTCTCTCTCTCTTTCTCCCTCCTCCTCTGACAGACAGACAGGCACTGGGCTCTCTCTCTCTCCTTCTCTCTCCTTCTCTCTCTCTCTCTCTCTCTCTCTGCCTCCTCCTCTGACAGACAGACACAATGGCCTCTCTCTCCCTCCTCCTCTGTCAGACAGACAGACACTGGCCATTCTCCCTCTCTCTCTCTCTTTCTCTCTCTCTCTCCTTCCTCCTCTGTCAGACAGACAGGCACTGGGCTCTCTCTCTATATATATATATCTCTCTCTCTCTCTCTATCTCTATCTCCCTCCTCCTTTGACACACAGAGACTGGGCACTGGGCCCTTTCTCTCCCTTCTCTGACAGACAGACACTGGGCACTGGGCTGTCTGCGAATGCCCCCCAGCCTGCTGAGAGCGGTGGCGCCTGCACCAAGGGGCAACAGGCAGACTGACCAAACGCATCAGACCAGAGAGCGATGAAGATGGCTGGACAGCCGCGAGGGCCGCCCCACTGCCGCGCTCCTCCAGTGGGCAATCAGACCGGACAGCACGGACAGACCCGAACGAGACAAAGAATGACACTGCAGGCTTTTATTATAGTGACAAGCTGAGGACTGGAGACACATAGGCCAACTGATGTTCGGTCCTGATTTTGATGTGACATACAGTGTAGCCATTTTTTACTCTCTGACAAATACTTTAAAGCGGAAACGACAGTGGATATTTAAGACAATTTCAAAAACTGTTAAAATAATAACAAGTATTTGCTTAGGCATTGCTCCATCTTCCAACATTTGCACATTGCAAGTTCTGTAAAAGCCTTTCCCCACCAAATTTGTGTATTCATATGTATATGTGTGCGTGTGTGTGTGTGTGTGTGTGTGCATGTGTGTGTGTGTCTCTCTCTGCATACATTGCTTGCACAAATATGTCTGTGTATCTATCTACACAATCATGTCTTTCTGTTTGTAACTCCAGCCTGGCGACATGGGAAATTTCCAGCACCAGGAGGCAGTGAGCACCCCGCTGTCTCGCAGGGGAGAGGTGATGCTCCAGCCTCAGGGAGGATTTGTGGCTAACGCAAGAGTGGAATTTCACCCGATTGCACACAGTGACACAAGATACACTGGGGGATCTTTCTTCAGTTTTTTCCAGCGCAAATGATGAGCAAAATAAACTGCCCAGGCAAATTTTCTGATAAATTATTCCTCATCACTGCCGAAGGGAAGCGATTCTGTCTTATTCTATCGGCAAGTGCAATGTCGGACATTATTCACCTGGGGCTACTAGTAGCGCTGCCAGAAGTCCATCATGGCGCTAACACAACACATACCATGTTTTTCCCGCTCTGTTTGGGGTGTGGTTGGCAATGCTGCCAGTCATTTGTCAAACATATCATCTTCCCCTTGGTTCCTCACACACTGCACCGTTTTCCCAACAACAACATTCTGTCTCTATTAGTCAGACAAGACTAACATCACTTCCAATCATGGCTGGAGTCTTAGGTCTGACTGGGCTCTGGCATGACTGGATAGGAATCTGCCAAGTTTGTACCAGATTTGGATAGGATAGGATCAGGATATGACGTGGCTGCCATCTGGGCTAGCCAGAGGCCTTCCACAGTTGAGAAACCTTGGCATAATATTATGGATGTGCGTACATGTTTTATTGCTGACTGAGGTTAGCCAGAGGTGATGAGGCTCCCAAAAGGTGGCTCAAGGTCTCTGTGAGTCTGTGAACATACTGAGGGAACTCAGGAGTTCAGACGAACTACTGGCTATAATGGAAGAAGTTTGAAGAGTTGTGGTTGGTGTACCTGTGCCTTCCAGCAAGGCTAGGAGTCCATTTATTAGTACACCTTTAGGATGTGATTAACCTTATTAAAACAAACACGTACCCCTATACAGGAGCACAGGGAAACACACATTATCACATACCCACAGGTGTACACACACACACCCTCTGTCCCTCTCAGTTTCTCTCTTTTACACACACACACACACACACACACACACACACACACCCTCTGTCCCTCTCAGTTTCTCTCTTTAACACACACACACACACACACACACACACACACACACACACACACACACACACATTTCGGAAGTCACTGCACCAAGGACTAGGAACAGCAGGAACGCTCTCCCCATTACTCAGTGGGAACATGGCTATACATTTTAATGATAAGGGAGCAGTGGGATCAAGTGCTTTAATTTGTCCCTGAGCAAGCTGCTGCTGAGGCTGCCAGCACCTCTCTAGATCCCTGCTGCCTCCACACCCCTCCCCCTGCCTCCACACCCCTCCCCCTGCCTCCAGACCCCTCCTGCCGCCTCCAGACCCCTCCCCCTGCCTCCACACCCCTCCCCCTGCCTCCACACCCCTCCCCCTGCCTCCACACCCCTCCTGCCGCCTCCAGACCCCTCCTGCTGCCTCCAGACCCCTCCTGCTGCCTCTAGACCCCTCGCCTTGCCTCCAGACCCCTCCTGCTGCCTCCCGACCCCTCCTGCCGCCTCCAGACCCCTGCCCCTGCCTCCACACCCCTCCTGCTGCCTCCACCTCTCCAGACCCCTCCTGCCGCCTCCAGACCCCTCCTGCTGCCTCCAGCACTGCTCACACCCTCAATGACTCAGGCCTGACTGAGGAGAAACGAGAAGAAACTGAAAAAGAAGGAAAGAAAGGACAGAAAAAGACAGTAACGAAGGAAAGAAAAAGAAAGTAAAGAAAGAAAGAAAGAAAGCAAGCAAGAAAGAAAGAAAGAAACAAACAAAGAAAGAAACAAAGAAACAAAGAAAGAGAGAGACGTCCTAAGAAATCGGGCACCAATGAAAAACGAACGCTACACATAGGTCATCGGAATCAGTGGTCTGATTAGTTGCAGCATCAGGCATTTGATAGATGCCCGTTGATCCCGCCTCTGACAACTTCCTGTCTATGGGAACTTTGCCAATCCAAGTGCCGTCTACGAGCTTGGTGTGACAGCCAGGCTAAGATTATCCATGATGGGGCCATAGAGGGTAGAAGGCGGTGGGTAAAGTCTAGCCAGAAGACAAAGACAGCAAAGCTGAGACAGAAAGATCTAGAGATAAAAATAAAAATCACAATGGTAGACATTATAACCAAGAGAACATTATTAGCAGGACAGAGAGAGAGACATAGTCAGATGATTTGAGAGAGACAGACAGAAATAGAGACAGACAGACAGACAGAGAGAGAGGTGGTCTTTTGTGAAAAGCTCTACTGGTTCTTCCCTAGTCCTCCTTTGGGTCCATGCATCCTCATCCACACAAACACACATCTGCAGCGGTATTAAAAACATATTTTGAAATCTGATCCACACGCACACACACACTCTCTCTCTCTCTCTCTCTCTCTCCCATACACACCCACACTCAGTAGCAGCAGCGGGAGCAGCGGATATTTCTCTGGGCTAACAGTTATTAGATCATTATACTGTATTTATTTTTAATGAGCCTTTTATAAGGCCTGGCCCTCTCTCCTCCCCCAGCGCTCCTCATCACTTCCTGATATTTCCAAACGAAGGAGAAATACGAAAAGGGAACATAGAGTGTGTGGGGGGTTAAAAGTTGTGTGTGTGTGTGTGTGTGTGAGGTGAGCACTTGAGATAAGATACCCACTGAGGCAGCGTGATGATGCAGAATGCAGAGACCCAACATCCAACCACAACAACCACCATTTCCTTGAAGACATCCGAGAAACTTCTAGAACATCTAACTCACACCTACTGTAACACACACACACACACACACACACACACACACACACACACACACACACACACACACACACACACACACACACACACTTACACACCCAAAGCCAGTTCATTCTTGTGATAAGGCCACTCAGTCTAGTTACAGTCTGACAACCATTTACAGGCTCGAACATGCATGAGGACTAGGGCTGGGTATCATACGATTTTTGATGCAGTGCAACTCAATTCGTTTTGATCCTCATATCGATACATATTACTTTACAATTATTACTCAATGTCATTCACTCAACAAAACCAGACAAATATAATTTATGTCACAGGAAAGGTGCCCAGTCTCACTAGGTACCTGTAGTCAACTTATAAAAACTAGTTGTGCAAAAGAATACAGTATGGCTAATGTACATTTGCACTGTACATTTACTACATTTTGGTTAAGAATCAATAGTGCATCTCTCTGTGCAGTAGCTACAGGGGGGTGTATCGATATTAATACCCAGAATATCGATATTATATCCTTTTAAAAAATATCGATATATATCGCTGTATCGATTTTTTTAGCACAGCAGTAATGAGGACCATAACACATGCATTTGCACACACGCCCTGTACACACACACACACACACACACACACACAGACAAAGTCATTTCGGGTGCCTGTCCATCTTGGAGAACAGCGCTGTCTGAGGTGACATTTCCCCAAGGGTGAGCGGCGTCTGTGAGCAGACAGACGACAGTGAGGGCACAGACACATGCCCCTAAATCTGAATTTCACTTCAAGCCCGAACGCCACCAGTCCTCCATCACAGCTGCTCCTGTGTCCCAGTTAGACAGACAGAAAAGAAGACAGACAGACAGACAGAGAGGGAGAGGCGTACTGACAGCTAAGACAGCAGAGGCAGACAGGTGGAGGCAGACAGAGTGAAAGACTGAACTAGAAAGAAAATAGTAGGGGAAAGAAAAAGCAAGAGATGGAGTAGTGAATGAATAGCAGATTCGCAGACAGAACAAACAAGGAGGCTGAGAGTGAGTTCTAGCACAGTCTCTTGGCAGACATGTTTGGTGGGGGGGGGTTTAATTTCACAACAGTTTCACTTCTCTGCCAAGGCTTCAATGCGCCTCAACGAAATTTGTTTTTGTTTTTGTTTTTAAATTCACACAATGTACCCACCCACCAGAAAGTAAACATATCCCTATGGAGAGAAGCAAGACTCTTTACAGGAAGTGAAACAAACTGCAAGAGTTTGGTCCATCAAGCTAGAGGTGGGGGGGGGTTGACAGTTGTGGGTTTGTGGTTAAGCTGGTGAGGTGAAGTTTGCAGCAGCCTGTGAAACAGCTGATGGGGTTTGTAAGCCTAACCACCACCACCACCACCATCACCACTACTACCACCACCTCCGACCTTGCCTTCCAAGCCCTCTGATGGGAGGGGGGAGAGACTGTGCAATCCTCACCAAATCCTATTTTCTTTTCCTGCACAATCCACTTCTTGAGCACTTAACCCACAAACACTCTTTTAATCATAGTTTTTTCTTTTGTTTCTGTGGAACACAAACTGCTCCAACCGCTTCATATCACGGAGGAGAGGCTTCCGGGGAAGATAGCGGGGTGGGGGTGGGGAGTGGTGGAGGTGGTGTGGTGGTCCATGATTCTGTTCCGCCATAAACTGCCACACGGCTGAACAAACGCCACATAAATCCTCGGCCTTACCGAGGTGATCTTTTCTACCAAGGACATTGGCATAACCCCGTCTGCGCTGCTGTCATAAGTCTGTCACGGGGTGCGGGATTGGATTTTCGGGTGAAAGATGAGGGGGACAGGCAAAGATGGGGTGGGGGGTGATGTGGTGCCTAGGGTAGGGGGTGGGCGGTGGGAGTAAGATGGGGTGCTACTTGGGGGAAGTGGACATCTGAACGTAATGGCCACTGGCCACCTAACCAATCCTGTGGCACACCAATCTAGGTTAGGAGCCAGAGCGCTAACCCATACCCAACATAGAAACGTTTGCAGAGCAGAATTTCCGTTTAGAAGACTTGTGTATTTTTTCCAACATATGCACCGCTTTTATGTCTGATGTAGCCACTTCCAGTTGATCATCATGTAATCTACTGTTATAGTAAATGGTCAACCACTACCTGGTGTATCCACTGCGTAAAGCAGAGGTAAAGGAGAAAGACCAGAGTTGAATGAGTTGGTATGTTTTCTGAGGAGCAAAACTACGCTAGCCTGCTGCATTCTGAACTTTAGTATTTTTTTTGCGTTTTTATCGACAAGGCTCACCATACTAAGAGTCAGGGCATGGAAGAAGCTTGAAGTCATTGCTGTTTTTAAACTATTAAAAAAGCTCAAAGTAGCTCCACGCTTCCTTGGTAGTATAACAAGGCTGACATTTAAAACGACATTTACATGTAGTTTTGCTCCTCAGCAAACATACCAACTTTTCATGTTTCAACACACCCAAAGTTCATTTTACACAGAACGTCTTCTTTCAAGGAGTCTGCCACTCCCGTTAGTCAGCAGGCGAGGAGAACACATGCAGGGAAGCATCAGAGGCCCTGAGTTACCAGAGAACACCACACAAACAAGGATGAGTCATTCCATTCTCAAAGCACATTTGGCAGCAGCACGTCTCTGCATTACTGAGGGCTTTTGAAGTTCTTGCTGCCGTGTTTTTTTTTTTGTGCCCTCCCAAAGCGTCTAAGAGCTCCGTAGAGGAGCCATTATCAGAAATCTTTCAGGTTTAAAAAAGAAAAAAGAAAGAGAGCAAGAAAGACAGAGAGAGAGAGAGAGAAAGAGAGGGAGAGAGGGAGAGAGAGAGAGAGGAAAGTGGTCAGCAATGATACAGGGGTTGGCATTTTCAAAAATGTCTGGATCTGATTTCTTTTAATCGCGGACCGGCGCGGCCCCTTTCAGGTGGTTGGAAAAGCATCGATTGCGTAAATAAATCATTACGCTGGGAGCTCTCGCCGCAATGAGGTAAAAGGTGGAGGATCGGCACCCACGCAGAGCCTTCTTTTCAAAGCCAACGCTCCAGCTGTCTGCTCTGCTCCACGCTGACGGGCACTTCTAAGGCGGGCCTCCGATTGATTGGCCGCAAAGTGCCAGACCCCCGTCCACTTCCTGTTCCATTAAAAGTTTGTTTGGTGTTGGAGCCTGTAGGACGTCCTCAGGGGAGGTGCTCTATCGGCACTCTGATATGGCAGGACCAATGGAGGGGTATGTGTGTGTGTGGGTGTGTTTGTGAGTGTGTGTGTGTGTGTGTGTGTGTGTGTGTGTGTGTGAGAGAAAAAGTGTTTGTGTCTGTGTGAGAGAATAAGTGTATGAGTGTATATTTATGTATGTGTGTGTGTGTGTGTGTGCGTGTGTGTGTTTGGTCCGGCAGTGGCTGAGAGCCCTGGTCAGCAGATTGCATCCTGATGAGGTGAGGTGGGCTGAGACAACCTGAGCTGGCTTTGACCCTCAACTCTCTCTCTTTTTCTCATTCCCTCTCTCCCTCTCTCCCTCTCTCCAAGTGACCCTGCTGCCACCATGGAAGACCGCCTGGGAAATATGGGTTGGGGCCTTCCAAAATGGAGTCACCACGTCAGCAGTCTCTCTCTCTCGCTCTCTTTCTCCCTCTCCCACAAACACACACACACACACACACTTGCATTTAAATTCACACATCCCAAGTCTACTCACAAACAAAGACACAGTGGCTCTCACAGATACACCTACACATACACTGCTGAAAAGAGAAGAAAAGAAAAAGAACTGTACAGACCCTAAATGGGGAAGTTAAAAAAGACTTGATAGGCAGATGTGTCTGTTTGTGTTTCTAGAGTCCTCCATCATATCTGAGATTAGCGATTAGATAGGGCACGGCCTCGTACGTGCGTGTATGAGTGAGCGTGTCTCTACTCTCCCTGTTCCACCTCTGTTTGCTCTTCAAACAGGCCAGTGGGTCAAACAGCTCCAGCTGCCTGTGCACTAGAGCTGCTCAAAATATCAAAAATATTCACAACGTACAATAGTGTGATGTACACAGTGCACAACATTGATTAGGTGCTATTGTATCTTTTATACTTTTACATATTGCTCTTTGCTTTTATTTTTGTTAAGTACACTGAACCTTTGTGTGTGAAATGTGCTACACAAATAAACTTGCCTTGCCTATAAAAGGTACATTAAGTCAAAGTCCATATATTAAAATATTTGGCAGATTAGATGGAGCCCTGCTGACCTTAATGCCCTCCCCCACCCCAAAGGCTGCTCACTGATGAGGCCCTAGTGGAACGTACAAAGCTGAAAGACATTAAAGCTGTATAGACTTTTTTAGTATTTATTATAATTTCATCACAAGTCAAGCAGTTATCGCAACATTCATCAATGCCATCACATAAGGCACATTGTCCTGGTATGGTGCAGACCTACTGTGCACCCTACACTGCTCAGCTCAGCACTGGCCCCCGCTCAAGGAATGCAATTCTGCCCAATCACTCCCCTCCTTCCCAGGAGCAATCAGCACTGGGCCACTCGCACACAGAGAGGGCCTTGTGTTAGAGGAGCCAATGCCTAACGGTGGAGGGAAGGAAAGAGGGGGGACCGTGGGAAAGAAACGTAATAAATAAATAAATAAATAAATAAATAAATAAATAAATAAATAAAATTAAACTGTATTTGTGGATTTCAATACTTGTGTTCAGGGAGCCCCATACCATCCCACACCTAATAGCGCTTCGACGGAAGGGAGGAGGAAAAAAAGAAAGAAAATGAAACTAGGGCTGCACGATATTTGAAAAATGTGCGATATGCGGTAACATTGATTGTGATGACGATATGTTTTACGATAAATATTTACATTTTTAAATATAGTTTAAACATTTAAATATCGTTTTAACATCTTTCAGCTTAATCTTCACCGCTAGGCCCTAGCCAGTGCGCAGCTTATGGGGTTGGATATCAAGGGCAGCAAGACTCCATTTGATTTCCCAAATATCTTCATATGTGGAGCGTGAAACATCTTACAGTAATGTCCCATTTATTGCAGTTAAGCCATGTTTTGCGATATGTATATCACAATATTGTATACGGTGGTCCCTCGCTATATCGCGGTTTACATTTCGCAGCCTCGCTGTTTCGCGGATTTTTTTGTGCATGCAATCTCCTGTACAGTACAGAATGCGCTCAGCTTGTGAAATGTACATAAATCTTCCACCGCTAGCTGTGTGACTCTGAATGTGACATGGCTGTATGTTTGCAAGTGTGAACTTTGCCTGTCTGAGAAAAGTGTATAAGTGTAGTGAGGGGTTTTACAGCCTTAAAACATCTATAATAAATGTAAAAAATAAAGCTGACTACTTCACGCATTTCGCCTATCGTGGGTTATTTTTAAAATGTAACTCCTGCGAATAACGAGGGACCACTGTATTGCGATATCACAATATTTTCGATATATTGTGCAGCCTTAAATTAAATTGTATTTGTGGGTTTTATCACGGCGCTTTGTCCTCGGAACGGTGCTACGCTCCTTTTTTTCCTAAAAGGCAGCCTTTGTGACTTCATCGAAGTGCCTCACTTTCGTGCGACCGTGACGAAGACGTCACCTCTCTGAAGTGCCAAGGTGTTTCTGCCTCGCACAGTGACAGGGAAAATTATCCACTTTTTTAAACAATAACAAAGAGGTATCAGAGGGAGGAATTTGTTGGTGTTGTGTGACACTGCCACACAAGGGGTGAGGAATTCCCCATAACCTCCACCTTTTGTTATGGGATGACACTGGCAGGCCAAAGTATGCCTTGCCTGTTTGAGCAGGAATTACAGTAGGGTGGGAAAGAAGACAATGAAAAGGGTGAAAAGTGAACACGTGCTTTTGTTTGTAATAGACATACAAGGATTGCTATGATATACTGACACAATTGTGTGTGTGTGTGTGTGATTTTGTTTCTAATAGACATACAAGGATTGCTATGATAGACTGACACAATTGTGTGTGTGTGTGTGTGTGTGTGTGTGTGTGTGTGCGTGATTTTGTTTCTAAAAGACATACAAGGATTGCTATGATATACTGACACAATTGTGTGTGTGTAGAGCGGTGTGTTGGTGTCTGATCATATTACTCCAATTTTAAGGTCCCGGCACTGGCTCCGAGCAAGTTATAGCATTGCCTTCAAAGCATTGGTTCTTGTATTTAAAACATTAAATGGGATGGGCCCCAATTACCTATTGGATATGTATCAGATGCACAAACTGTGTTCTAAGATCACAGCAGGAAAATCTGTTGGTGAAACCTGCTGTCAGAACAAAATATGGCGAAGTTGCTTTCATCTGCTATGCTGTTCAGCTCTGGATCCAACTTCCAGAAGACATCAAAAATGCTCCTGCTGTTGGCAGTTTCAAATCTAGACTTAAGACCAATCTTTTCTCAGATGCTTTCTGTTCATGATTTATATTAATTTTTCATACATCATTTTAAGCATTTACACTTTATCTTTTCAGATGATTTCTGATAATGATTTACCTTTAATTACTCATTTATACTTACTTTATGTGTTCTTATGCTTTCATGTCTTTTATTTACCACATACTTATTTTACTTTTATCCTTTTACACTTATTTATCTTTTATGTTTTACTGTCCTTTGATTTTATTTTTGTTAAACACATTGAACTGCCTTTGTGTATGAAATGAGCTGCACAAATAAACTTGCCTTGCCTTGCCTGTGTGTGTGTGTGTGTGTGTGTGTGTGTGTGTGTGTGTGTGTGTGTGTGTGTGTGTGTGACTGAGATATAAGAGCTATATCAGCAATCAGAGAATGCTGTGATTTGAGCTGTGTGTGTATATTTATGTGTGTGTGTTAATGTGTGTTTGTATTAATATATGTGTGTGTGTGTGTGTGTGTGTGTGTGTGTAGCACTGAGATGAAAGAGCTATATCAGCAATCAGTGGAGCCTTGGTATGTAGCCAGAGCACAGGCCAAGCCGGTGACGTCTGATTGGTCGTACAGTGCCAGCTTTCCCACTGGCCTTCACACAGGCACAGGGCCCAGTCTACTGAGGGGCTACAAGTGGCAGTCTACCAGGCCTCTGATTCCTCTACCAGACTGAATCCTCCACCAGGCCTCTGATTCCTCCACCAGGCCTTTGATTCCTCTACCAGGCCTCTGATTCCTCTACCAGAGCCCTGATTCCTGCACCAGCCCTGTGATTTCTCCACCAGGTCTCCGATTCACCCACCAGGCCTCTGATTCCTCTACCAGCACCCTGACTCCTCTACCAGGCCTCTGATTCCTCCACCAGGCCTCTGATTCCTCTACCACTCCTCTGATTCCTCTACCAGACTGATTCCTGCACCAGCCCTGTGATTCCTCCACCAGGTCTCCGATTCACCCACCAGGCCTCTGATTCCTCTACCAGCACCCTGACTCCTCTACCAGGCCTCTGATTCTTTCACCAGGCCTCTGATTTCTCCACCAGGTCTCCGATTCACCCACCAGGCCTCTGATTCCTCTACCAGCACCCTGACTCCTCTACCAGGCCTCTGATTCTTTCACCAGGCCTCTGATTTCTCCACCAGCGCCCTGATTCCTCTTCCAGCCACTGTTACTTCATTTCATTTTGTACAGAGGGTCTGGCAGTTCTGTATTGATAAACGATTTCTTCCTAGAGGTGTGGACTCTGCATATGGCACTACCAGATGTTAACATCACTATGTATAGTGTGTGTCCATGTGTCCCTAACAGCAAAGCTAGCATGCAGTGCAGACAGCTGCAGTGATCTCCTGCGTGGTGTGTATGTGTGTATATGTCCATGCATCCCTAAAAGCAAAGCTAGCATGCAGACAGCTGCAGTGATGTCCTGCGTGGTGTGGATGTGTAGGCTGTGTGTGTGTGTGTGTGTGTGTGTGTGTGTGTGTGTGTGTGTGTGTGTGTGTGTGTGTGTGTGTGTGTGTGTGTGTGTGTGTGTGTGTGTGTGTGTGTGTGTGTGTGTGTGTGTGTGTGTGTGTGTGTGTGTGTGTCGATGTGTGCCTAACAGCAAAGCTAGCATGCAGACAGCTGCAGTGATGTCCTGCGTGGTGTATGTGTGTAGGCTGTAGGGCTCAGAGGAAAGGAGAGCATGCTGGGAGAGGCTGGCCTTCACTGTCTTTCTTCAGAACATGATGACTCATCCTCTCTTGCTCCTGCACTCATCCTCCCTCCTCCCTCTCTCTCTCTCTCTCTCTCTCTTGGTCTCTTCCTCCCTTTTTCTTCCATCTCGACTCTCCTCCATTTTGGTTTCTCCAGCTATTCTTTACTCCACCTCTCTACATCTCTCCCCATCGCTCTATTCCTCTCTCCCTCTCATTTCTCTTCTTGCTTTCTGTCTTTTACCTCACTTTCTTTTTCTCCTATTTCCTCTTTCGCTCCTCTCTACTGCTGCCTTCCTTTTCCATCTCTCTCTTTCTCTCTCTCTCCCTCCATCTCTTCCTCTACCTCTGCCCACATCTCCCTCCCTCTCCCTCTCTCTCGCTCTCTCCTGTGAGGGGGTCGTGAGGCTGGGTTAAACAGACTGCTGCTGTGACAGAGGAGCTGACAGAGAGGAGAGCTGGAGGAGGTGAAGAAAGCTGAGGAGGTGGAGGAGCACCACACTACCTTGGCTCTATTACTCAGGGGCCATGTGTTCACCCACCAAAATACCCCCACACACATACACACGTACACACACACGCATGTATACACACACACACACACACACACACATACACACACAGCGAGTCAGGAGAGTGGGGGATGCCGAGTGGGTGATAAAAGTTTCAAAGTGTCAAAGAGTGAAAAAGAGAAAGTTTGTGTGTGTGTGTAACTAACAGTGACGGAATGAATGAGAGAGAAGAGAGAGAGAGAGAGAGAAACAGAGAGACAGAGAGACAGAGAGAGAGAAAGAAAGAGGGAGAGAGAGAGACAGAGAGAAAGAGAGAGAGAGAGAGTGTGTGTGTTTGTGGGTCACAGGGAGATACAGGGAATGGCTCTGTGATTGACTCTTAAACTACTGTATGAGTAGAGAAAGAGGGAACAGTTAATTACATGGAGGAACAAAACAGCTGAAGGTTGTGAAGGGGCACAGTGGCTCATAGAGGCTCAGGTTTGTGAGGGGGCACAGTGGCTCATAGAGGCTCAGGTTTGTGAGGAGGCACAGTGGCTCATAGAGGCTCAGGTTTGTGAGGAGGCACAGTGGCTCATAGAGGCTCAGGTTTGTGAGGGGGCACAGTGGCTCATAGAGGATCAGGTTTGTGAGGAGGCACAGTGGCTCATAGAGGCTCAGGTTTGTGAGGGGGCACAGTGGCTCATAGAGGCTCAGGTTTGTGAGGGGGCACAGTGGCTCATAGAGGCTCAGGTTTGTGAGGAGGCACAGTGGCTCATAGAGGCTCAGGTTTGTGAGGGGGCACAGTGGCTCATAGAGGATCAGGTTTGTGAGGGGGCACAGTGGCTCATAGAGGCTGAAGGTTGTGAGGGGGCACAGTGGCTCATAGAGGATCAGGGTTGTGAGGGGGCACAGTGGCTCATAGAGGCTGAAGGTTGTGAGGGGGCACAGTGGCTCATAGAGGATCAGGGTTGTGAGGGGGCACAGTGGCTCATAGAGGATCAGGTTTGTGAGGGGGCACAGTGGCTCATAGAGGCTGATGGTTGTGAGGGGGCACAGTGGCTCATAGAGGCTGAAGGTTGTGAGGGGGCACAGTGGCTCATAGAGGCTGATGGTTGTGAGGGGGCACAGTGGCTCATAGAGGCTGAAGGTTGTGAGGAGGCACAGTGGCTCATAGAGGCTGAAGGTTGTGATGGGGAACAGTGGCTGATGAGACTGCAGTAATGAATACCTGGCCACTACCCGACCTTTTCCTCACATGGCACACACACTGTCACAACGTGTGTGTGTATGTGTGTGTGTGTGTGTGTGTGTGTGTGTGTGTGTGTGTGTATGCACAATGTGTGCACAAGCATGTGCATAGGTACAAGTGTATGACGTGAGTTTGGACGCACATGCGTGTGTGTGTGTGTGTGTGTGAGGGTGTGTGTGTGTGTGTGAGGGTGTAAGACAATGCTCCTATCCTTGAGCATTGCAATATTACTGTTCTGAATGCAGCATTCATTTTGATTATTTTTTGGTCATAAACTAGTTGATGTGCAAAAATCTGTGTGGTTAATTTTGTGTTGGATTCACATCCTAGACAGCTACACAGTAGTACTGTTAGTTGTGCTATAATGCTGGATAATACAAACACAGTTAAGTGTAGGTCGGAGTGCTTTCAGTCCCTATAAAAATACTTGCTTATTCTATTTTTTTAAGTATGTGGACTACAACGGTTTACTTGAAATTAGTTTTATAATAAGACCTTTCTCAATAAATAAATAATATATATACATTACATTAGATAATAATATGTATACTCACAAAATACATTAAACCATATCCTTTGTATCACGATACACACTGTATAACCAGAGTGTAGCCAACAGAAAGCCCTTGTGTATGGGAGTGTTGAAATGGCAGTGGTGATGGGGTGGTGATGGGGAGATTGGAGGAGAGTGATGGATGGGGGCCTCTATGAGTCTTCCCCTGCGCTCTGGATTATCACTCCCGTAGAGCACATCTACTGCACACTACACACACTCAACCTCACTACATTCATACTCAATCGCTCTCTGTCTCTCTCTCTCTCTCTGTGTCTCTCTCTCTCTGGATTTCTAGCTCTCTTTCTAATCCCCCCCCCCACCCGTCTAGCTACATCTTCCTCCCTCTCCCTCTCCCTGGCGCTCGCTCTCTCTCTCTCTCTCTCTCTCTCTCTCTCTCTCTCTCTCTCTGTGTGTGTCAAGTGAGGAAACCATAATGGCAAGATAGGAAAACATAGCTCAGCTCTAGAAATACCACTCCAGGAAGAGAAGGTGGCAGGATGA
>CM050211.1:19133649-19221149 GCA_027475355.1 Coilia nasus
AAGAGAGAAGTATAAAAAACAAACCATGAAAAGCAGGAACACATCAGAGGAAAGCTGAGCGTGTCACAGTCATGCACATGAGTGAAAAGGCTGTGGAGGGTCTTACCCTCCGGCACAACAACACTACAGAGCAAAGGCACATGTGTGTGCATATGTGTGTGTGTGTGTGTGTGTGTATATGTGTGTATATATATATATGTGTGTGTATAAATGTGTGTGTATGCATGTGTGTATGTGTTAGTGTTACAGCATGTGCCTCACCTTCCAGCACAACAAAGCTATAGAGCAGAGGGAAGGAGACTGTGCGTTTGGTGAGTGTGTGTGTGTGCGTGTGTGTTAGAGCATACAACAGAGTTATAGAGCAGAGGAAAGGAGGAGACTGTGTGTGTGTGTGTGTGTGTGTGTGTGTGTGTGTGTGTGTGTGTGTGTGTAGTTAGAGCATGTGTCCAGAGCGGGGTGTTAACTGGCTCTCCCAAGGCCTCTCGCTGCCGCGTCCTGCTCTGACTAATTAACACGCGGAGCAACATGACCGAGGGTGGCGCGCGGGGGCTGGTGGGGGCTGCGCGGGTCGTGTCGCCCTGCCAAACATTACTGGGACGAGCGCTGGCTCTGGCTCTGGCTCTGTCTCTCATCCAAAGAGTCAGCAGCAGCAACAGCACTGCCCGAGCCCGTGCCTGTGGACCAGGGAACAGAACAGGCAGGCAGGGGGGCCGGGCTCTCTGCCCCTGGCTCTAAACTCTAAGAGCTGGCTGCCAGTCGCTGGTTCTTAAAAGGGGCGACTGCAGAGGGAGAGCAAGAGAGGAATCAGAGGCAGAGGACACTTCAGCTTTAGAAGGTAAAAATCCTGCCACATATTTGTTCCTAGCTAATTTGCTGAATTAGCTTGTCTTAATTATCACAACTCTTCAGCCAGGTAGATCAGCTAGTTAGTAAAATCACCTGTGTTAAAGGAGGAATACGATGTGAATCAATCCATAGCCCCATTGTTCGAGGTCACAGAGTTCTGCCTGTAGGAAAAACAATCAGACAATTTGATACAACCTAGGCCAAATATCGAACCGGCAGCTAACATTAACTAAAAGGAACACAGAAAATGAAAATGACACTGAGTTTCTGTGCCCCCTTTCGTTAGTGTTGGCTGGCGATTCTCTATTCGGTCTATGTTGTATCAAATTTTCTCGTTCTTTTGCTTACTGACAGCACTCTGTGACCTCAAACAGCTCGCCTATAGACCGAATCACACAGGATCCCTCCTTTAAGAGCACAGGCAGACAAAACACGTGGCAGGACTTATACTTTCTCAGGCCAGTTTGTCCACCTCTGCAAGGAGCGTGATGTGGGGTTTGAGTGGCAAGCTAGAGAATAAAAGAGAGAAACGAACAGAGACAGAAAGAGAGGAGAGAGGAGGAGAAGAAAAAATAGAAAAAAGGGGAGAGAAAAAAGGGGAATGAGCGACAGATACAGAGAGATGGGAAGAGAGAGGACATGATGTGTCCTTGCTGATTGCTGCTCACCTATCAGCAGAAGCTGCAAAAAAAGAACAAGCATCCTCAACAACTTACTGGGAGAGACAGAGAGAGGAGAGAGAGGAGAGAGAGGAGTGTGGGACGAGAGAGGAAAACAGATGGACGATGGGAACACAGAGAATAGGAGAGGGCACAGAGCCCGAGAGAGAGAGAGAGAGAGAGAGAGAGACAGAGAGACAGAGAGAAAGAGACAGAGAGAGAAAGACAGAGAGAGAAAGACAATGAGAGGGAGAGAGAGAGAGAGGGAGAGAGACAGAGAGACAGGGAGAGACAGAGAGAGAGGGAGAGAGATGGTGAAATTTGACAGAGATGGTGAAATTAAGATGGAGAGTGGAGAGAGAGAACGAGAAAGACAGAGAGAGACAGAAATAGAGAGACAGAGAAAAAGAGAGACAGAGAGAGAGAGAAAAAGAGAGACAGAGAGAGAGAGAGAGAGAGGGAGAGGGCGAGGGAGAGAAAGAGAGAGAGAGAGAAAGAGGGAGAGGTGGTGACCTACAGGAGGTGTGCAGGGAGGGGTTGCACAGCATGTGGTGTTCCGTGTGTGGCTCTGCACCATCAGCATCTTAGCCATCAGCCTGCAACCCAACCACACACCCCACCTCTCTTACCCACACATCCAGCCAAACACTCCTCTATCCAAACACCCCTCCATCCACACATCCAGCCAAACACTCCTCTATCCAAACACCCCTCCATCCACACATCCAGCCAAACACTCCTCTATCCAAACACCCCTCCATCCACACATCCAGCCAAACACTCCTCTATCCAAACACCCCTCCATCCACACATCCAGCCAAACACTCCTCTATCCAAACACCCCTCCATCCACACATCACCCCTCCACCCACCGGTTCATCTGCTACTGCTAACCTTCATCACTTGCACCTCCACCTCTGTCTTCTTGAGTCTTAACGAGGAGGAGGATGCTCACCCTAGGCAAAGTGTGAATTACCCCTCTATAATTGGGGGGTACTATCTTTTACATTTTACATTAAGGTTTGGCTCCCTCCAAACCTGCTCTTTTGTCTCTTTGGGGGGTACTGTGCCTTGATCAGGGGGTACCGTACCCCCCAATATCCCCTGTAATTCTAACTACTGTAACTGTAAGCTATTTTAAGCCTGGAAACAAATGTACTTGGTTTGCTTCTATATATTCAGGTTTCAGGGCACCGTGGTCTATGGTGTTATATTATGAAGGTATAGCAGTTGAGATTGCCTAATCCTCTACAGCTCTTCTGTGCCACTAAGCATCGCAAATCAGTGTGTGACTGGAAGGCATTGACCCAAACACTGAGTGGAAGTGGGAACCCATTAGGAATGAAAATCATGTCAGCTCTTGTGATGTGGGTTATTCTAATTAGCATTCTTCTAGTTCCCAAAAGCCCAATGTCAACGTAAATCAACATGAGCATGTTGAGTACTTTTGCGCAGCTCTTTTTGACGGGTGCATCGAAGAAAGGGCCACAGGGTCGACAAACGTCTGCTTCTAAATAATTTACACTCTTTGCTGTTTGGCCATCTGACCGAAACGTTGCACAATAAATAAGTTTAACTGCAAATGAGGACAGTGTGTGGGATAGAGATGCGCTGATGGCGGTTACAGCTGCTGACTCCCCAGCTAAACCGCGTGTCGGGCGGATGACGTGGCGGTTTATATATATAGCCTACATTGTTAAATATGGTGGGCGGTGTGTGGTTTTGAAAAATGTCAAAAACCGTGGGTGCACATGGATAGCGGATGGATGATGAGTTTTGTGATGCGGTTGTGGATGAAAAAATAGCCCATCCGTGCATCTCTAGTGTAGGAGTCTGCTTTGTTCTTAACGTAAATCGACATAAAAAAAAATGCACCACCACCACCCCAATCACCACCATGAACTCCACCATTCATCATCTTTACCATTAACAACACATTATTATCATCAACACCATGTGAACACCACCACCACCATTTGACATCATTATCATCATCTATATTTAATGGCATCCAGTGGAACCTAGTCTTCAGCTGTCTGTCCAACTGAATAAAAAACTAGACATTGGAGGGGCAGACAACCCTGCCCTCTAGCCAGCCCCTCTCCCCAAAGGGAGTAAAAGAGCCAAAAGCATATGTATCCTCCATGGAGCAGGTCCTGTGATACTGCTGGCTTTCAGAGAGCTGGCTGGAGCAGATTATAATGTGTGTGTGTGAGGCTTGTTCCCCCCGAGCCCCAGACAGTGCTAAATTTAGTGTAAAGCCACGCAGAGCACAGTGTCAAATCTGACCCCTCTGGGAGAGGAGAGCAGGGAAAACCACACATACACACATGCACACACACACACACACACACACACACACACACGCACACACACACACGCACGCGCACACACACACACACACTCGCACGCACACACACTGACCGACTGAAGCACGCACACACAAGCACGTACACACACAGGCACGCACACACACAGGCACGCACACACACAGGCACGCACACACACAGGCACGCACACACACAGGCACGCACACACACATACATACACACAAAATGTGGGATTATGGGAAGAAAAGAAATTGCAATGTATAAGCATGTCATCTTTAAAAAGCTCCTTAGGATTAAATCCAAGCGCAGCTAGTCAGCAGCACATTCCTGGCTTCAAAAACAAGCCGGTGGTGTAGGGGTCCATATGGAGCTTCAACACATAGGAGCTCTCATACACACTCGTGGCAGACTTCCACTAATAACACACCCACATGCACACACTATACACTCATGAATAATAGACCCACAATTGATTCACATACACTAGTGCTGCACAATTATTAGAAGAATGTGCAATATGTGTACAACACTGTTGACTGTTTGGATGATATGTCTTGGGGTAAATAGACAAATGCATATATGCAGTTTTAACATATTTTACCTTTGTTTTCCACCACTAAGCCCTAGACAGGGAAAGCATATGCTATGCGGAAGGCATCAAGGGCAGTAGTGCTCCATACGATTTGTCAAATATACATTACATCACATTACATTTGACATATTCAAATATTCTGACATGGAGTTCAAAAGCATAACTCATAGAAATGTACCTTGTATTGCAGCTGTATTGTATATTGCGATACTGTAATATTTTCAATAACCAGCCTTAACATACCCATCAGATGAAAACACACTCACTCACACAGGTGGCCATGGATGCAGACAGCCATTACTCCACAGTGCCAGCCCTCAGGGGCAAACATTGTTTTAGTTCTGCTTTGTGCGAATGAATGTTGCCATTACTGTCACCAGTGGACAGATGCAGCCCTGGATTAACAACACACACACACACACACACACACACACACACACACACACACACACACACACACACACACACACACACACACACACACACACACACACACACACACAATACACATCAATCCCTTGGCTGACAATACAAACTCAACAACACTAACTCACACACACACATACACACACTCATACCCAATAGCATATATCTATCAACACATTCAATCCCCTTCCAGCATACAGACACACAGACAGAGCAGAGGGCACATTTACTGGCTGTTCCTGAATCTGGGGGCCTAACGCTACAGATGGCGTCTGATTGGGACCTTCAGCTGGGCTGGCTGCAAATAAATCTCGCTTTCTTTCTTTCTTTCTCCCTCTCTCACAATCTCATTCTTTTAACTTGCTCTTTTTTTGTCTCTGATCTAACTGCCTGCCAACATTTCAACTTTATCTGTCCCACTAAATACTCTCTCTGCCACACTGTCTCTCGATTGTGTGTATTTGTCTTAACATACATGTGTGTGTGTGTGTGATTGTCAAAGAGATAGAGAGTAGATAATATAAGAAAGAGATGGTGAGAGAAAATCAGCTTAGAAACACAGCATAGGATACTCTGTACAAGTCTGATATTCTCTGCTTACAAGGGGACTTATCTGCCGTCAGGTTTAGAGCCTGGTCTAAGAGTGTGGCAGGGCTGCTCTGTTCACTTTAACCTTACAATACTATTTGTGTGTGTGTGTTAGTGTGTGTGTGTGTGTGTGTGTGTGTGTGTGTGTGTGTGTGTGTGTTAGTGTGTGTGTGTGTAAAAAGCGTGGCTTAATTCTTGGTATCACAGATCACAGTACAGTGTTATGAATGTGTGTTAAAAGCCTTATAAGACTTATTTCATAATCGTGCAACCAGAGCTTCTTACTTATCTCCATATGTATATCCTCATTTATCAGCCATGTAGTGGGGTGTGAGGAAAAGAGCTGCAGACTTAGGCAGCAGGATACAGGAAGTCCACTTACGTGTGAGAGGATTTCTGAGGAGTTAAAGTTTCAGTGTGTGCGGTTTGTTTGTTGCTTAGCAGCCTTGTTGCTATGCTAGCAAACTGTTTAGAGCGATTAGGAAACTCTAAAAAACAAATTTCAAATACTTTAAACTGTAGAGGGTCATTTGCAGGGAATTGGAGCTAGTTATCTTGCTGACATTAAGGTCACCTCAGTTTGACTCCTACAATTACGATTGGAAAAGATAGGAACACTCAACTTTCCCACACAGTTTTTTTTTTCTTGGTCCTAGTGTTCAAACTAATGTGATAATTAGCTATTTGTACACCCTCGCAACAGCCAGAGTTAGGTAACTTTCTTAATCACCACAGCAGGAAACCTTTCCGACAGTGCTGCCTGCCTGTTGTGCATATTATTGAGGACCACACTGTTGTTTCATGCGGGAATGATGGAGAGACAGCGCTCTGCTTGGATTGATGGCTCAGTGGGAATGAGAACAAATGTTTTTGACTCACATCTTTGTTTTTCAATCTGCCATTGTTATGGATGCTGTATGTGAAAGGGGGATTAAGAGAGAGACAGCCAGAGGCAGACGGAGAGGCTGGGGGTGAAGTAAAGAAGACAGCAAACGAGACAGAGAGAAAGAGGAGAGAAAGAGACAGCAAACATCAGTGATGAGGCAGCGAGACAGACAGTGAAAAAAGAGAGAGAAAATACTGATCTGGCTCCAGCATGATTGGTCTAGGTCTGGACTTCTGGTGATGGGTAATTGGTAGACTAGCTGCCTAGTGCATCTTGCCAGAATGGGTGTAATGAACACACACACACACACACACACACACACACTCGCACACACTCACAGTGGATGATGAACCAAAATCAGTGGAGCAGAACTATGAGGAATCAACACACCCCAGACCAATCTGAGCTCCATCCAAACAAATCAATACCCACGATGTTGAACACAACACCCAGCTCTTCTCCTCTAAATCTCGGGAGTGGGTTATCCCCATCCACAAATTGATACATTACCGATGAAGGTTGCTCCAAGCGTAAGTGCATAAGTTCTTTCGCGTAAGTTCCTTCACAGACACACTCACTCACACACACATACAGACTTGCAATTATTCCTTCAATCACACAAACATCTAATTATCATCAAATTACTCAGCAGCCTCCCTCGTTACATGTGGACTGACTCACGTTCCAGAACATTCTGGTGTGTTCTAGATGAGAATGCAAGCCTAACAGCAGATCTGTGGGAGTGATTTTGATGATGAAACAGCTTTGATTCACCGATGTTTCCAGGGAACAGTAAGTGGGAGAGAAAGATGCCACCCCACCATCTGCGTGTAGTCACACGACTGCAACAGCACTCTCACTAAAGTTCTTTAGATAAGTGCTTATTAAATCAACACACCGGAACAACTTGTCACTTTCTGAATCCGAACACTAAGTCTTTTGTGTCATCTTAAAATTCTCATGAAATGCTTCTCTAACTTCCTCCATTCATGGATCTTCTACATAATGTCTCATAGGCAGTGCACCCTACGTAGGATCTCTTTACTCCATATTTAAAGATTTGTTTTTATGCACCATTATAAAAGTGAATTTATACAATGCATAGCTTAATATCAATAAAATGCTAAAGCAGTGTTTCTATTAGCCGAGCAGACTTGGGGCCTGTAAAACGCTGAAGACCTCAATTTTAGACGATAACTCCATACACTTCTTTAAGGTAAAAGCTAATGGTTGAAGATCTTTTTTCCTTTTCAAAATTAAAAGTTTCTGAGTTTTTTGTGGTACATTTTCTAAAAGGGTGACATTTTACTGGTTGGACTCTGCTCTATATTTGACTACAAATTAACTGCTCAGCATTGAGTCTAAAGGTTAATGAAGACCTCCCCGAATAGAGCTTCTACACTGCACTCGTTATTGTAAGGGACTGGGAGTGGGAGATGCTTCTCTGCAAAAGCTAGATATCTCTCCTAACGAGCCACGCTCACATTACCGATGCACTGATGCTTGAAAGTAGACCTGACCTTTTGGGGAATGTTAATAAAGCCTGTGCCAACACAAACAATATAGTGAGTTCAACAGGTTAACAACCCATCATGCCACTACTGAACTGACTACCAATTTACTTCTGTTTCTATGCAAAAACAAAACCATCTATGGAGTTTGGTTAGCCATCATGGTTTACTTTGAGTCGAGAACCCTGTTAAGATACGCACTGACATGACTAAATTGATATCATTACACAAGATCTCAGATGTGTTCGTCCAACGTGTTTAGTGTCTGTTGCTTGGTAACTTTTTGTTTGAAAAAAGCTGATGAAACATTCCAAAAAACATTTTAATATGGCCATCTACTGAATTTAATCCAACTGGCATTTTAGCAAACAGCTAAACTGTGAGAGAGACAGACATCGGTACAAGTATTCCCTAAGGCATCAAAACTAGTTGTGGAGGTTATGGTATAGGCTGTGTGTAGACTAGAGTACACACTACTGCAGTAAATCAATTTTCAAGGAAGTTTTTGTGGGGCAGCATTACATGAAGCTCTGTTCAGAACTGATAATACTCAATAATTCATAGTGGACAAATATGAGACATGTGAGGGAGGAAATAAGCCTGCTGCTACACTCTCACAAGCAGGAGTCCACTGTGCAAATCTACAAATCTGTGTGTGTGAGTGTGTGTGTGTGTACAGTGGGCTTCGAAGTTAGTTATGACTTAAGTATAGTTTGTGTGTATGTGTACACAATGGATTTCGAAGTAAGTAATGACTTAAGTATAGTGTGTGTGTGTGTGTGTGTGTGTGTGGGTGTGGGTGTACACAATGGGTTTGGAAGTATATAAGGACTTAAGTATAGTTTAGGGTGTGTGTGTGAAAGAAAGGTTGCTCTGGTCTGTTTGCCCTATGGCGTTGTCACAGTGTTATCCTTCGCATCTCTCAGG
Organism: Coilia nasus; assembly: GCA_027475355.1. Lineage (NCBI taxonomy): Eukaryota > Metazoa > Chordata > Actinopteri > Clupeiformes > Engraulidae > Coilia > Coilia nasus. The sequence goes on from CM050211.1 coordinate 19,142,415, forward strand.
GACGGCGAGGAGAAAAGACTACCAGAGATACACAGAACCTACTGATACAGGAACAGAAAAACAAAGACAGAGATAAGAGGAGAAAAAATTGCTCTTGCAAGTGAACAAAATATCACTCTGACTCAGAGTCTGTACACGTTTGTACTTTTCTTTGGTTAGTGCTTAGAGACAAAAAAAATCTTTCCTGATGGCTTTGCCACTTTGCACCCCCACCCCCACCCACACCACTGCCCTTCCTGCCCCTTCCTTTCGAAGTGCCCCAGGGAGGGCAAGTGCTAATGAACCCCTCTGATCAACCAACGTCTAATTGAATCACACAGAGCTAATCACTAAACGCTAATCGCTCACAACGCACGAGCCTCTTCCTCGGCCGTGGGTCCCTGTGCTGGGCTGCTGGGGCGTAGCGTAGCGCTCCCGTATCCGTGCGGGAGAATTAGCCCAGCTTACTGCCCTGGCTCTGGGCTCTGGGCTCTGGGGCTTGGCCTGTGGAACAATGGATGCTAATCTGCGCTAATACCCTGTCTAATCAGGGAGGAGAAGAGCTGCTGTCCCAAAGCCAGCTGAATGAGCTAGCCCTCCCAATCCCCACAAGCCCACCCCCCACACACACACACACGCAGAACACTCCAAACCACTGGGCCAACTGTCAAAGAGCAGCAGCAAGTGTGTGTGTGCGTGTGTGTGTGTGTGTGTGTGTGTGTATGTGAGAGAGACAAGGCATATGTGCATCTCTGTGAATGAGTAATTATGTATATTTGCGTTGTGTAGACACAGGGCATCCCAACAATAGGGCTCGGTCCAGAGGGGTTTAGTGATTGGTAGGGCATGGTCCAGAGGGGTTTAGTGATTGGTAGGGCTCGGTCCAGAGGGCTTTAGTGATTGGTAGGGCATGGTCCACAGGGGTTTAGTGATTGGTAGGGCTCGGTCCAGAGGGCTTTAGTGATTGGTAGTGCATGGTCCAGAGGGCTTTAGTGATTGGTAGGGCATGGTCCAGAGGGCTTTAGTGATTGGTAGGGCATGGTCCAGAGGGCTTTAGTGATTGGTAGTGCATGGTCCAGAGGGGTTTAGTGATTGGTAGTGCATGGTCCAGAGGGCTTTAGTGATTGGTAGGGCATGGTCCAGAGGGCTTTAGTGATTGGTAGGGCATGGTCCAGAGGGCTTTAGTGATTGGTAGTGCATGGTCCAGAGGGCTTTAGTGATTGGTAGTGCCCACTGGCTCAAGGCCACTCTGGTGTATGGCTGCCACACCTCCAGTGGCACAGCATGACTTGCAGATTCCCAAGCAAGGCAGGGGCTTGTGTTTAGCTGGATGCAATCCATTTATTGACTCTGATCTGCATGCAAGATATTTAACTAGAAATCAGTAGAGAGTGCAGGGGAGGGGAGAGAGAGGGAGAGAGAGAGAGAGAGTGGGAGAGAGAGAGAGAGAGAGAGTGAGCAAGAGAGAGAGCAAGGTAGAGAGACAGACAGAGAGAGAGCAAGAGAGAGAGAGAGAGAAAGAGCAAGAGAGAGACAGTGAGTGAGAGAGAGACGGAGAGAGAGCAAGGGAGAGAGAGAGAGACAGAGACAGAGAGAGAGAGTATGGAGAGATGGCCATACACACAATACAGAATATTCTTGTGTACAGTACATTCACACACAAACCTACATACATTGGCAAACAATGTTTATATGGGCTCAAAGCCAACCACTTGCTTTTACTATTTTAATGCTCTTATTGATTTTGTAATGTTGACTTTAATCTGTCTGGTGACCTTGGGTGCTCTAAAAGGTATACGTGTAACAAATTAAGCATATTTTATTTTAGGCTTAGGCTTAAGTCAGTTGATTTTTTGGGATTGATTAGTGTGTAGCTACTTTGTGCAGCCATTGTCATGACAACAAAGCAAATATGAACAGATGGATCGTTAGTGTCTGCATGTGTGTGTGCATGTGCGTATATGTGTGTGTGTGTGTGTGTGTGTGTGTGTGTGTGTGTGTGTGTGTGTGTGCGTGCATGTGCATATATGTGTGTGTGTGTGTGTACTGTGCGCATGTGTGCGTACGTGTTGAATTAAATTGTACTGAATGCCTTTATTGTTAAAATTTATTTTAAATACAACAAACTGAGGAGTGCTTCTTTATTTTGGCGCAATAAATACAATGTGTGTGTGTGTGTGTGTGTGTGTGTGTGTGTGTGTGTGTGTGTTTGTGTGTGTGGGTGTGTGTGTGTGTATTTGTGTGTACCTAATTGTTTGAGGACACAAAGGAGATTCAAAGGCCCATTGTCTGTGAAATGGTCATTTTGGATCATAGGCAGTCGAGTTAAACCTGTGCGAAAAACCCAACTATTGACCTCGACTACCGAGTCGCCTAGTGCATAGATGAGGATAAGGATGGGGGGAAGGGGGAGATGGGGGCAAGACTTAGGCTTAGCACAACACCCTTATTTACAGACTTTACTTTTCCTGGCCAGCACTTGTACTTCTCCTTAGCCTGAGCTGACACACAAATCCGCTCCCTTAGTCATCTGAGTGCTCACTTAATTCTCTGTGTGAGCCCTGCGAGTTGGTGAGACCCATAACAAACAGAGTGGCCTCTCCACAACACGCCTGGCCCAAGACTGAGACACACAGAGACACACACATACACACACACACACACACACACAAACAACACGCCCATGCACCAAGCGCGTCAGTTCAAAGCTCATCTTAAGCTCCACAGTCTCACCCGTTTCAGCTGAACCTGCACTGGCTGTGAAATACAGACTCATGCAAGCTGGTTCAGCTTCCTCAAAGATGGCATGGCACAGCAGGTAGATAAGAGTGCTTCCTCTTTAGACTCGCATCTTCGCCATAGATTCAGAGGATGCTCCTGAGGAACGAAGGGATCAGCCGAAGTTCTTAGCTAAGCCCGAAAAGCTACAAAAAGCTCTCCGGAAATGCCCTCCGAGGCTTCAAGCATGATTGAAATGTCGTTTGTAGCCAAGGTAACACTGCAGCATGGCAGAAAAAAAGCTACAGCGTGGTAAGACATGCCCAATCAACAAAAATATGGCTTCAACTGCAGAATTAAAGGATAGGAACAAACCCACAATGCAGCACTTTCATTTTGTTTGGTTTCCTGTATTAGCTTACACAGACAATGTCACTTTACAAACTACTTTGATATGGCAGAATATCAAATGACCAAGTTTAACTCCTGAGCCATGTTGATGGTGTAAGTCACAAACAAACCAGTAGCAATTCTGCTGTGTGGAACTTAAGAAAAAGCAGCAATTTGCTTCATGTGGTCAGGTACGTGGCTAATAATTATTACTGGTACAGTGACACAGTGATTCACTCACATTCAGTGATTCATTCACTAACAGGTTCAATGATGTCGTTCTTCCAACATCGAAGGAGTGAAAAGCAGAACAAGCAGCGATTGCCATTTCACATTTCACAGGTGTGTAGCACACACGCCAGGCATGATATGTCCATGCAGGACTATATATTCCACTGAGGGCTGCAGGATGGTGGCAGACATGAATGAGCTTCACAGCAGGGGGAAAATTTATCTCGCTGGCTCCGACTGAAATTACTTTTCAATCAGGCGGTGACGTTCGGTTACCTTGGGGGTTTGGTGGGGGGACACATTTCATATGCGCCGCCACACGTGTGGCAGACATAATATTCACGGTCACGGATTTACAGTCGGGATAAGACGCATCAAATAGGAAATACTATCTCGCTCGTCGGCAGGCAGTTCTATTACCTCAAGGACCAAGAAAGATACACAGCCCTCTCTCTCCGGCCCCAGCCTCATATGGGAGACAAACACACGGAGGATTTATAATGGGGTTTTTTTTATAATAGGACGTGTCTATCCATAAATAAGAGAGTGTCGGAGTTGAGTTTCGCAGCGTTTTAGTTCGAAGAAAAGGAAGTGCTCTGACTTCCTGTGCTTACAGTCACCCGTAACTGCAGCCACATTCACAAACTGGGATTTACGGCCGAGTTTATTTCAAAGGCTCGCTTTTTACCTGAGACACAGCAGCCAAGACAGATGGGAGCCACAGCAGACATCATCTGAAATGCAGTGCACACAAGTCTGTATTACTGATTGTAAATATTTATTACTCCTGATTCCCATTCAAGAGTCAACACATAATGAAAATCAATTTTAAAGCTGGATAAATTTGACATTTACAGTATTATATAACAAATAGAAAGGTAGAAAAAAAGAAAAAAAATCTAATATCTCCAGCGTCACATATCTAGCTTCTGTCACTGATGTCTGATGGGCAAAAATCAGATCTGGTCTGACATTACAAACACATTACAGTTTCCTCTCTGACAGTTAGAGTCTTTGGTTAGACTTAGTTTGGCTTTATTGATCCCCTTTGACAGTCATGTGATGACAAAGGCAAAATGCCCTATTGACTGAAGAGAGGGCATACTCACACATTATATGTCCGCAGGTTCAAATATATATTCGTGTAGCTGCCCATTACCACTTTACATTGATTTGTCATTGTTGAAATTGCCATTAGTAACACCAACAGCATGACATTCCCCAGGCTACTGATATCCCTGTTGCCAAATGAAAAAGGAAAGAATATTAAGAAAAAGCGTCCAAGTCTGTTGTCCGACAGATTTTTCAACTCAGGTGAACCACATAAATAATCCTCCTTCAGCAAAACCCCCGACAGAAACAGGTGTTTCCCGAGTATGTGTCAGCAGGGCACGGGGAAGAAAAAGGACACAGATAGCACGAAAATCCCTTGTGTTGATTCAGCTCATCTGCCAAAGCAAGGTTGCATTAAAAATACAAGGTCAGGGGTTCAATAGCCAAGCAGCACACGTTCAGACCAGCTGTGAAGCTATGCTGATAAAAGCACAAGTTAAATGAATAGTTGAATAAATAATTTTAGCCTTGAGTTTAGCCTTCAGCTAGAGGATTTAAGTTTGTGGTACAGCCACGTTATGGCACCCAAGCGGAGTGTAGACATACTTGTCTACGGCAGGAATCTCTTCAACAAAAGCCATCACATACAGGCAAATGTGTCTGAAAAAATCAATTCCTCCTTTACATTACGCGTATTCACGGTATGTGTGGTCTTTCCTACCATCAGTATTCATTGCTACACACTAACTACTCTGTAGATAACAACTGCATCTATACCTCAATGCCTTATGTGACAATATGGGGACATAATTACAGGAGGAGAAAGGCTCACTGCTGAGGTGCACCTTCAATAGATGAGCAAACATGAATAACAGGTGCACATGTGCACGACCTGAATAACATCAACATAATTGCTCTGTTCAGTACTCAGGACTACCTGTACCAATTATTATTCATCACAATCACAGGTTTCTGTCACACCGCTTATACTGTATATCAGTGGTGAGACAGTGCTGATACTGCTATACGCCTGCAATACGACCTGACAAAAACATGGACAAGGACAGCTTCAGGTGTAGCGTCCTCACACACTCTCTCACACACTCACTCACTCTCTCCCTCTCACACACACACACACACACACACACAGACACATTCTCCCTCTCTCTCACACGCAGACACACACACACACACACAGACACACACACAGACACACACGCTTTCTCTCCCCCCTCTCTCTCTCTCTCTCTCTCTCACACACACACACTCTAACCACCAATCTCTGGCTGCTCCTCCCTGACGTGACCATCTGAAGGACAATCAGTGCCTACTGGGGTGGCACCGAAGGAGCCATTTCCTGCCATTAGTTCCAGCGGCGGCCATGGGAAAAGGGCAGCACAGGGGGAATAGGCCACTATGGCACATAGAGGGGGCCGCTAATCACATTACCTCAGTTATGTTGCTAATAGGTGGAGACTGATGTGCTCTTCTCACACGGCTTCCTCCTGTGATCCACTGTGGAGGTCGGAATGTAGGAATGACTTAGGAAAAATTAGAACTCCCGTACACTGCCCGTTCTGCAAGCAAGATTTATTAACTTCACGACCTTTCGGTCATGGACCTTCATCGGGTTGCTTCTCACGTACAAGAAAACAACTTGTGTTGAGTTTATTTTCTTGTACAGTACCTGTGAAGCAACCTGGCACAGGTCCATGACCAAAACATTGTAAAGTTAATAAATCCTGTTTGCGGAATGGGCAGTGCGCGGGAGTTCTTATTTCCCAAACTTAGAACGCAGTCATCTCCAACGCACCTGTCTTCTCCAGAGGTGTGCAAAAGCTAATTTTCTTATTTAATGTAGGAATGGCACCTTAGGGCTGCAGTAAGCAGGGCGGCAGGTAATCACCAGCCATTCATCACCACCACAACCACCCCACTAGCACCAGGAGGGGACACATGAGGAGGAGGGGGCTCTACTGTTAAATGAGGCAGGCACCATGGGGTGGGGTGGGGGGGGGGGGGGGGGGGCGGGGATTAGGATTAGGTGAAAGATGGGAGAAGAAAAGAAAGAGAGCCTGAAGGGAGGGGGGCTAAGACAATAAGGTGAGAAGGGGGGAGGGGGAAGCGAGATGTAAGGGAAAAAAATAGTTTTGGAACAAAAAAAAACAAGACAGGAAAAAAGGAAGTCACACAGAGGATGAAACAAGAGCAAGTGTTTTTAGAAGAAAGGGAGAGGAAGGGACAGTAAAACAAAGCACAACAGAAACAGTAGAAGAGATCGGAGACAGCAAGCGGAAAAGAAAGCGAGGCAGTAAGTACTGAAGAGAGAAAGTAAAAATGAAAGCAAGAACGGTACAAGGAGTTAGAGAGTTGGGTTGGTGAGCGAGCGGAAGTTTGGGAGGAGAGAGGACTGTGAGGGAGGCCAGGCCACAGAAGAGGTGTTAGCGGCCACAGCTGCCCTTGAAAGGGCCTGAGTGATGACAGCAGCCCTAGGCACACACACACACACACACACACACACGAGGTGCGGATGGGGAAGAAAGACACTCAGAGGAGCAAGGGGTGCAGATTTAAACACAGGTGAGCACTCCGAGGACTAGGGGTGTGTGTTTATGTTTTTCAGTGTGTGTGCATGCATGTGTATGTGTGTGTGTGTGTGTGTGTGTGTGTGTGTGTGAGAGAGAGAGAGGAAGTTTGTGCATGTGTGCGTGCATGTGTGTGTGTAAGAGAGAGAGAGAGAGAGAGAGAGTCAGTGCATGTGTGTGTGTGTGAGAGTCCAAAACAGACAGCACACACTTAGCCTAGACTAGATTAAAAATCCCCATGCTGGAACTCCAATCTCATGGGCCTCATTTGAGAGGGATTCTCCACAATTTGTACCCTTGTTCTGTAGTGTACTGTTCCCTACAGAAGATCTATTTTCAGAGGCTTCCATACAATGTGAGTGTGTGCGTGACTATGCACACCAACACAAGGCAAGAAAAAAAAATCCATCATCACTACAGACCGAGGATTCAACTTCAGAGGAAGTGTGTAATCTACTCAGCAGGACTGCAAGATGAGGAAGAATCAGCCCCTTGTGGAACAGTGGGTGGTTGTCTGGTCTTGTCTAGTCAAGTGCCTACTGCCTACTAATTTTGTGGAGGACATTCATTTAAGTAAATAAATAAACATTTAGATTGATAAATACACAAATTGCTCAATTAATTTATGATTGGCTGGCTGGGCCTTTGAGGACCTCTCTAATGACAAATGGAGCAGAAAGTGATTCCTGGCACAAGCAGCAGACAACAATTTTTTTTCTCCCCTTAAATCAGTCACAGTATTTTTGTTTTTTTTCCTTTCTCTCCTTGCTCTAAGCTTAAGTAACCATCTGAGTCTGCGTCACGCTGATGGGAACAGCCTTGGTCAGAGCCCCCTTTCCTGGGCTCCACGGAGCGTCAGAACTCAGCACGGAACACGGAACACAAAACACACCTCCGTCCGTCCGTCTCTCCCTCTCTCCCTCCCTCCGGTCGGCTGGACTCGGGCTTGGGCTTGGGCTTGTCACCAGGCACCGGGGAATGGAAAACAACAGCAGGGGCACACAACCTTGAAACCAATAGCAACTGCGCAGCCGGGCAACCGGCTGGTGCTCCTGATACCACAGAATATCAATTGGCTCCAGTGACTACACAGGAATGAGAGATCATCCATCAGGAAAGGGGCTCGACAGAGCACAAGAGCGCGTGAATTATTACACACAGTTTTCACAAATTTTAACTTTCCGCTAAATTTAACTGGAGTACTTGTTAATCATGTGATACTAGTGTAAGAACTGAAAACACTGGCACCGTCTCTCGCCACTTTTCATTGTTAGTGTTGACTACACTTCCCATAGTGCTTTGCTTGGCATTGGAGGTTTTGTGATTAGGGCTATTCACCTTATTCTGACACGCCCATTTTCAAAGGTGAAAATCGTCCGCGTTGGTTTACAACTTCCGGCCGGCTTGCCACAGCCATAGACATCCTATACATATGTATAGGATGTCTATAGCTACAGCAAGTCAGCTACGTCAGAAAACCCTGCAAATTTAGATGGATAAGCTAACTTAAAAAGACACAAAACAAGATTATAAAGTCGGATGGAGAGATTGTACTTCGTCACGTAAGGGGTAACATCCGACGAGGCGTGCATTATACAGTTTTAAGTCAACGAGGTGGAGCCTAAGAACTTCCCGACGCGAAGCGGAGGGAAGTTTGCTCCGCCAAGTTGACTTAAAACTGTATAATGCGCGCCTCGGAGGATGTTACCCCGCTTATGACCCGGTTAATGCCACTCAATTATGTAGAATGTATTTAAAATAATTCTCAATTAACTTAGGGTTAACTTAGACTCAGTTTCGCTACAATGTGGCCTACAATGTAGCCTAATATTTGTAACGTTAAGTAGAGCGCAACGCAGCCCTCAGTCACTAGCCAAATTGGTTGTCAAGGTTACCTTTTATTTGCTAAGGTGATTGCTACTGCTCATCAGGTGTTAGCTAGCTTGGATTGAGCAACGTGACACATGCAATACTTATTCCAAAACGTTGATTTATTTGTTATTTTCGGTTTACTATTTTTTTTAAGTTCATGGAAATTGAACTCGACATTGCCATTAATTGTGAAGTTTGACAGAGACGGTTACAGTAGGTACTTACATTCTATTGGGTATTGATATGGAATGGTGCTGAAGTTTTAAACTTTTTTGCCAGAACTACTTTCAAGGCGTGCATGATATACGATTTTACTGCATGCCTAGCAACCAATCAGAAAGCAGCACCACGTTCCAGAGGGTCATAACTGAGGTTAATGAATTCCACTGAGTGACTGGATGATGTAGCGGTGGGCTGAGGCAGGCGGCGATTTGTCAGAAAAAAAGACACATTCATGGAAATGGACATTGTATTTGTAACTTCCCTAGCTATGCAGACCGAAAGCTACTGCTTTCCAGCAACATTTTCCATTTAGCTTCTGCAAGCCATGAATACAATAATTTCACCTTTGGCAACGGTGCTTGACATGCTAAACAACAAAAGAGTCTGCCGTGCTATTTCATACGCATACACCACTTGCTACCCATCTGTGCTGACAGCAAGCCACTCACACTCGTTGCACCCTCCTCTCGCAACATTTCTTGTGCCATCATTCTCACGTGTTAATATAATTGTTTTGTGTGCAGATCCTATGAAATAGGACGATATTCTGCTCTGAACACTTATACATTCGGCTCGGTCCTGGTTTGCCTACCACTCTGGCTCTGGCTCAAGCCGAGTTCCCACAGGAAAATGTTACAATGTTTAATATTGTGTTTGGCGACCTTCAGAAACATTACGTGTAGAAGCGTGGAGCAGTAGTCTGATTTCATAGCTTACTTAAATACTAGATATATGTGCCAATGTTTTAGATCGCTACATTTCAAGTAACATCAGTTGAGTTGCATGAGTGGAGATAGACCCGCACCGGGGATAAAAATAACTTCCGGCCAAACAACATTATGCCCTGTCCCCGTGGACAATATAACAGGGTTGTTCCAAGTACAGCCATGTTTTTTATGTAGTAAATATGGTAGCCCCCTCACCGAACAATTCAAGCTCGACATCTTTGTACTACTGTGCCAATGTTATTGACGACTGCAATAGACAGAGTTGTTCAACCGGAAATACTGAACCAACCGGAAGAATGTTTTGACGCCCGTGGTCTCTTCCAGAATAAGGTGAATAGGGTGATTAGGAGGTAAAACTGTTTTGGATGGTGCTGGAGAAGTACAACACTTCAGTTCACGACTAGTCCTTTTCCATAAAATTGTGGTCTTTAACATACCATGGATTAACACTATATTTCACACACGTTTTCAGTTACAGTCTTTTTTGTTATTAATAATTCAGGTTTAATGAATCAAAACATGGACAACTTTCCTTCCCAGACCATGTTAGAACAAAACTGAAACATACAAATCTTGTGTTTAGTCAAAAGACTGAACAACTGAACTAATGATGAACAGAGTTTACCAAGTTTACCAAAAAAAAACAAAAAAAAAAAAACAAAATTGACCTCAATACAATAAACATTTCTTCCTAAACCCTTTTGTTGGTGGATCTTCCCTGTTGTTGATGAATCCTGCATCTCAGGGATACTCCAGGATGATGATGACATTAGCATTTAAATGTCATCTGTATAATCTATACTTGACCATTGCGTAATGCCACCATTAATATTATGGATTGCTCTGTGCAGTGAAGCCAACCCTGACTCTGTTATTATGGCTACACAGGCACCTCATACAGGACCAATCATGCAGCATTCACACAGCATTTACAGCATCTCAAGCCTTGGTCCTGTGCTTCTAGAGCAGATGTCAAATATCTGGTTATTTAGCACTGGTCCTTAGGGCTGCACGATATTGGAAAAATGTGCGATATGCGGTAACATTGCTGAATGCTGCGAGGACAATATGTTTTGCAATAAATAAACATTTCAAATTTTAAATATAGTTTAAACATTTAAATATTTAAATATAGTTTTAACCTCTTTCAGCTTAATCTTCACCGCTAGGCCGTAGCCAGTGCGCAGCCTATGGGGGTGGATATCAAGGGCAGTAGGACTCCATCTGATTTCCCAAATATCTTCATATGTGGAGTGTGAAATATCTTACAGCAATGTCCCATTTATTGCAGTTAAGCCATGTTTTGCAATATGTATATCACGATATTGTATATTCCGATATCACAATATTTGCGATATATTGTGCAGCCCTACTGCTCATTGTTCTGTGCACATTCCTCACATGTGCAAACAGGCACAGCTCCTGATTTCCCACATGAACTGTAAGTCAAGCTTTGGCACATCCCTGCCCGTCTGCAAAGATCCCCAAGCTAAATACTGTAGCCTACATGCCAGCCAGGCTTCTGAACCTGTAACCCATCCTCTGACAGACAGCTGCTCTGATGAAAGGGTGCAGAACGTAATCTCTTTACGCCAGAGCGTGTGATCACTCCCTGGACGCACATACACTGACTGGCAGCCTGACAGACAGGACGGCTGGATGGATGAATCCCACGGGCTGGATGGCAGCAGGCACGATCAGAATGGCTCAGGCCTACACGTGTGCTGATGGACGTGGACAACGAGCTCTCTCTCTCGCTCTCTTTCTATCTCTATCCCCCCCCCCCCCCCCTCCCTCTCCCCCTCTCTGTCTCCAGGGACCTGGGAGTGCATTAGTTTCCCCTCTGCACAGTGATCTCACTGTCTTCACCCAACTCCCCCCCCACACATGCAGCCAGTGTCACAGACACCCACACACACACACATATATATATACGTGTACACCAACACACATACACACACACACCCCTGAGGCTCGAGGCAGGATCCACAAATCCTCTGCCCATCACCTACCCTTTCTCAATGTTTATGCATAAACATGGAGAGAGCCTATAATGTGTGTGCGTGTGTGTGTGTGTGTGGCCTCACAAAAGATTCCGGAACACTAACTAACCGATACACACTAATGGTGTGTTTGTGTGTGTTTATGTGTGTGATGGTGTGTGACTGTGTGTGAGTGTGTGTGTGTGTGTGTGTGTATGTGTGCATGTATGGTCTTGGTCTTGGTATGTCTGTAAAACGCACACATCAACTTAAGTTATTTTCTTTGGTGTGTTTTCAGAGTTTGAGAAGTCAGTGTGTAACTGTGAGGAAGTGTGTGAGTGTGTGTGTAAGTTTGCAAGAGCGGGTGTGTAAGTGGCCCATACACAAGCACACACTACAGACATGCTTTATCAGCAAACATGAACACACCGACACACACACCAAATCCTCGAAAGGCTGACCACATCACTCTTTATGCGAGTACCTGCAGACGTAAAAACCGACTTGGCAGCAGTGTTTGGTGGTGATCCTCCATCATTAATGCCAAGACTGTTAGGCCGAGGTCACGGGAGTGACATGCACAGTTAAGGACATTACGCAAACAGATCGTCCAGGCCCAGGATAGAGCTGAGGCAGCAGCAGCAGCCAAAATCCTGACTCCTCTGCCCACCCGCGCAGCCTGACAACACCCACTACATTACACTGCGTGCCAGGCATGGGAGCACATGCTGTGAGAAGGGGGGGTGGGGAGTGCCTGATGCAGCTTTTAGCTGCTCTGCTCAAGTCCCAAGATCACCCCTTTGCCGTCTGCCAGTGAGGGCTTACTGGCAATTCTGGCACTGAGTCTGCGTGTGTTAACACGTGGTACGTCTGAGTGCGAACATGTGCAGGGGTGTGTGTGTGTGTGTGTGTGTGTGTGTGTGTGTGTGTGTGTGTGGATGAGGGGATGGCATCCAGGGGTGAGTAGCTTTGCTGTGAGTGACATAACAGCCTCATAGATTAATTAAACGAGCAGAAATAAAATGACCTGAATTGGGCCCCGCACTGCTGCATAATTGATCGTGTTTCCCCACCGATGCTGTTTTACAGGCCACAAGGCGAAGACAAGGGCCGTGGCGAGGCTTAGTCTTCCTCTCGTCACCTGTCACGCTGGGAGTAGTGTAGAGAATGGCAAGCTGTGGGGAGCCAGGGGTATGGCGTCTCAGATGGTGCCTTTACTGACAGATACTCAGACTGTGTATGTGCATGTGTCTTGTCTGTCTGTCTGTCTGTCTGTCTGTCTGTCTGTCTGTCTGTCTGTCTGTCTGTCTGTCTGTCTGTCTGTCTGTCTGTCTGTCTGTCTGTCTGTCTGTCTGTCTATGTGTGTGTGTGTGTGTGTGTGTGTGTGTGTGTGTGTGTGTGTGTGTGTGTGTGTGTGTGTGTGTGTGTGTGCGCGTGTGCGCGTGTGCGTGTGTGTGTTCAAAGACAAGGACTAAACAGACGGAATGAGAGAAGGAGTTTGGTGAGTAGACTGAAGATTGAAGGGGAGAAAGAAGAAGAGATACAAGGTCAGAAGAGAAGATAAACATGGCAGGAAAAGCAAAAAGGGAGAAAGAGACGATATGAGGACAAAAGTCTGAAAAAAAAAAACAGAGAGGGTAGGGGGGTGACCCCGCTCCAAAAAAAAGAAAGGGAGAAAGAAAGAAAAAGACAGCGAGAGAAGCATCTAGGCCTAAAGCATCAAAAAATCAATAATGATTCGCCATTGCCACTTAACCACCAATCACTGGAAAGTTACACGTCTTCACTCTCTCTCTCATGAAACAGCATGCTTGAGCGTCAACCTCTGTGAAAGATAAAGCGGTCAGCAGCGCTGCCAAGAAACTGGCTACAAAATAGCATTAGCCAAGAAACTGGCTACAATATAGCATTAGCCAGGAAACTGGCTACAATACAGCATTAGCTCTTTGCCCAGGCATAGGTCAGTGGTCTGTTCCGAAGTCCATACTTCCTGCACTTACTGTACTTAGTTAGGGTATGTAGAACGTTCCGATTACGATTGTGGCAAAAATAAGTGTACTGAAAGGACCCGGATGCTGCCCTCATAACGGTCAAAACGGTGAGTGTGGAACAATGTACACTTTTCGCACTGAACGGCCACCATCTTACCTACGTAGCTGCGGAAGTGACAAAGCCAGACAGACCAAACTGAAGAAGAAACGAGGAGATAACATTGCTGACGACTTTGGCGCATTTTCCAGGAAGCTTGCAGTAGTGTATTCATTTTGCAATGAGTTAAAGATGTCTCGTTCACCGTTCAAAGTTGGCGGGTAATGACACGTGGCGGCAGTCGCAATCGGAAATTCCGGTAAGTGCACCACGGAGTATGGAATATGGAACAACACTTACCTGCTGAAATCTGTGTACTTAGTAAGTGCAGACAGTGCACTGTGGTTAAGTGTACCCATGCAAGCATGGATATCAGAACAGACGGCAGGTTTCATGCCATTAAACTCTAATAGCTTTCTAACTTTAGCTTAACCAGCTACCTAACATAGTGTAGCAGATGCTAAGGTGAGACTGCAGGAATAAATTAGGCTACTGTAGTTGCTGGATTAAACATAACGCATTGGAGGGCCAAGCAGAACACTGTGGAGACATGGAAAGTGTTTCTAAGTTATCTATTTCTGAAGTTAAACCAAGGAGACTAATGTCAGCAAGATAACTAGCTACCGTTTCCTGCAGATGCAATCCTGTAATTTCTACCGTTTAAGGTGGTGTCAAAATAAAGTTGAAAAAGGGGCTGAGAGTGAGTGAGAGAGAGAGGAGGGGTCTTTTAGAATGGCACACTGAACAGGTCCACAGCCAAACACTTTCAGTAATCACCATGATGAGCAATAAAGCTGGTTCCCTTTGTGACACTGTCATGGCTGCCCTGATGGCCACAGGCCTAACCCACACACAGATGAAGGGGCCGGTATTACAGCATTCAAGCTTCCAACTGCCTTACTGTAGCTAGCTATGTCTAAATACATCAAGGCTCCCGAAAGAAAGACAAAAAAAACTGTTTGGCCCCAAGGTGAAGCCATCACACAAACATATGTTAAAAGCAGCAGACAGAAAAAAATCTCTCTCTCAGACACACCAACTCAAGTTGAACATAACTGGATTATCAACATACACCAAGTTACACCCTCCCACCCGCCAGTGTTCCATGAACTGTTGTGGCATGTATGGCTTTGGTATTAATCTGCAATATGAAAAGGAGAAGTTTAATAACACTCGCAGTGTAGGCTGAGCATGAGATTCCTGTGAGCGCTCCAAGGTTGCCAAGCCTGATTGCATTCCATTGGCTGGTGTTTACTGCCCACTAGTAAGAGCCTTTAAACACAAAGATCCCCTCCCAGGCGTATTCTATGGACCCCAGCTGTGTAATACTCATGACATGTGGGCCTGTACAACTTAAAAAGTCATTTGGCGCAAGAGCACTGACTGCCCATGCAAACCCTAGTTACACTGGGAGCACTAATGAGTGAGACTGGTGCATACCAGTACATTAGGCTTGGCGTACCTGCGAATGACTGGAAGACTGACTGGAAGCAGGCCAGTAGGAGCTGAAGCTAGAAGCAACACTGGCAAAAACATCATTAGACTGTGGGAAAGAATATTTTAATACGGAACTCAATTTACCTGTTTCACTAGTTCCTTCGCTCCTTCAAAGCACGTTCGTTGAAGCCTTTCTTGTGCAAATCAAAGAATAACCATGTTTCTTTAAGGAAAAAAGAAAGCAAGATGTGTGAATAAACAGAGGAAATAATGTTAAATTATTTAACCGGAGAGTTTCTGACATGCTCAGAGAAACGCAGACCTAATTAGGCTATTTCTGTTACACTGGCATTTCTCACCGGCGGATTAATTCAAGTGTGTTCTAATCATCATCTTACAGGCTCGCAAGAAATTACTAACCCACAAGAAATGTGGAGCAGCACTTCTCAGAACCTGGATTTGCAATCACTGAAAAGCAACAAATTCTAAAAGGTTCTCAGCTATTGAGATGGGAAGTTTCCTTTATATTTTTGCTTTCTGCAACAGAAATATAATTTCCCCCAGACACCCCCCAAGGCTTGTTGACTGGCCAAAGGCACTCTGCTTGGGCCAAATCGTTTCATTAGCGGTAAAGAGTGCCTAAAACATTTCTTGGGAAACTGCTCCTTCTGGGCAACAAAAGGCCCTTGGCAGTGGAGTGTGCCCATCTCCTTGGGAATGTTTGTTTCTTGGGTTGGGGGGGTACAGAAGGGGGGAGAGAGCCTGGAGTGCCTTTCGTTCAGGTCTCACAGAAACCCAGAGGCCGTGTAAGAAAGCGGAGTCGCTCGGTCGGCAGACTTGGCCCTCGGAATCCACAAAGCGCACAAAAAAGGGGAGATGCGGAAATGGGGGGGGGGGGGGGGGGGGGTTGGCTTCATAAATCTCTCCCTGGGGAGCCTCTGGAAAAGGGAGCGACACAAATCGCTTGACAACTGCAGCATGTTACAACTAATTAATTCTCCATCGGGATTACTCTCACTACACACACACACACACACACACACACACTTTGAGAAGCTTATTCTGATCTTTCCTTGCTAAACATGTGTGGAAGTACATGCACACGTGTGCACGTAGGTGCAAAAATTCTGATGTCAAGGCAAACGTGTTCACAAAAAAAAGACTGCAGTGAGGAAAGAGCGAGAGGGAAAACAGGACATTTATTTAAATAATACATCTTTGGCCATCTCAGGCCGGAGTCATACGCAACTGGCTCTGCCCATGGAGTTAACATGTTTCAACACAGGGGTGGCAACACCGTAAAAACTCCCTGCTCTTTGCTCTGTTGCTATAGCTACATGTCAAGACAGAGACAACTTGGATGACACAGCTTGGCATTAGGTACCAAAAGCAAGAAAAACATTTCTTTTTTCCTTTCTGCTTCCTGTGATTGCTGTATTGGTCCTTTCTGCTTCCTGTGATTGCTGTATTGGTCCTTTCTGCTTCCTGTGATTGCTGTATTGGAAACTTCAGGCAGGCTGTGTATGTCTCAACCCTGAAGGGCTTGTAAATGCCTCAGATAAATGGGCCATACACAAACAAGATTGCTCTCTTTTAGCTGTCAGTGGTGTCTCTTATCAGGCCTCACGTGGACCTGCTGAGAGCAGTCGCTGTGTTGAACAAGTGCCTTGGTTAAGATACTGGTAGAGAAAGAGAGAGGGGGGGGGGGGAGAGAGAGAGGGAGAGATAGAGAGAACGAGAGAGAGAGTCCTGATCCAGGTCCACAAACAGGAACTGGATACCAGTGTTGAGGGGCAGAGAGAAAGTCGGCAAGTGAGACAGTAAGTGAGAGCACAAGAGAGACAGAAAGTGTGTGTGTGTGTGTCTGTGTGAGATAGAGAAAGACAAAGAGAGCAAGAGAGAGAGAGATATTGTACAAGGGATAGAGACAGAGAAAGAGCGAGAGAGAGATCGAGAGAGCACACTAAAATATACCCCAAGTCCTTGTCACTAGACTCCCGAAATACATATTAAACAGATCAGATCACATCTCCAACACAGTGTGGGAATAAAGAGGGAAATAACTTATTGATGTGTCGTTACATTAAACAGTGATGTGCTTAGCCACAGGATCAGAGTCCATTTTACTGTTCAGACAGAGACACGTCCTCAAAAACATGTCACCCTTAATGATCCATCCTAAAACTTGATTAAAAAAAGGGACTGTCCTATGTTTCAGTTTCGTTTTTTCCATTACAAAAAGGTTTTTGTTTCAAAGTTGTGTAGTATGACACACACAGATTTCCAAACCTTCCACTGCGCAATCAGAGAGGACTTTGCAGAGCTAACCCAAAAGCTGACATGTATCTACTTATTGCACTGACAGATTACCCAACTAGATATTTTTTGTTTCACTCTCACACACAAGCACAGAGACACATATGTGCACACACATGTGCAAACACACACTCTCATACACACACACACACACACACACGCACACACAAGTTTTCATGTTTTAAGGTAAAGGTGCTCCCTTCAGAGAGAGAGATCGGTTTCCATGGTAACACACAAACAGAGACTCTGTCCTACCTGTAGCTCTTCGTACGCCTCATCGATGGTGGTCACCTGGTGCTGTTCGTGTAAGGCGGGCTCGTCGCAGAAGAAGCACACCAGACTCTTATCGGTCAGGCAGAAGAGCTTGACCTTCTCGTGGTCCTTGCAAGGGTAGGTGCTCCTCTGGGCGTTGAGGATGGCGTCCAGAGGAAAGGCCGAATACCTCTCCACGATGTTGGAGAGTTTGAGGCTTGGGGAGAGTAGCGGGTCGGTGAAGGTCCTCCTGCACTCGGGGCAGTCTCTGGTGCCGTGGTGCTCCTGCCTGCTCCAATGCTCGGTGATGCACTTGCGGCAGAAGTAGTGCTCGCAGCCAAAGCTGACAGGGTCTTGGTAGATACTCAGGCAGATTGAACACAGAAGCTCGTCCTTCAGACAGCAAGCCATTTGCAAGTGTGTGGGGGAAGCAGCATTTAACTATGCCTGGTCAGCAAAGGTTTGGGGGTTTACTTGGGATTAAAGTGCTTGAGCGGAATGATTCACTTTCACTGGTCGGGGTCGGGGCACTTGGAATGGTTTATTTGGTCAACGTGACAATGCCTTGAGTGCCAGGTGTCTTCCTTCGGTTCAGCCGGTTTCAGTTATCTGGAAACACACACATCAATTCAGACAACTAAGTTACCTTGGAGAAACACACGGGCTCTGGTTAGTTGTACTGAGTAAAGCTTGTCGTTGCTATTTAACAGGAAGCAAAGTAAGAAAACAAGACCGCGCGTATGACACATCACCCTTGGTGTCTGTAAACAATGGGCAGCACAGCACCTCTGAAACATGACCAATGTTTAACAACGTGATGACCAGCTGTATAAACATCAAATACTTATCAAAGCGGTTCGATATATGACATCGCATATTCTATGCTTTACTGAGCCCTAACTCGCTGGTTAGATTGCTTTGCAAATTATTAACGTTAACCTGACACTGTCGCTCAGAAGAGGGACTGCGGAGCTTTCTGCTGAGCCCGTGCCTGGATGACCAAATGACTTGATTGAGAACTCCAGGTTTGAATTCCATGTGTGTTTATTCTTTAATACTGATTTTCACGAGCAAGACACGTAACGCTACTTTAAGCTTTATAAGTCGCAGTGTCCAACTTTATACAGCCATTTGTTCGTTCTACTGACGGCTTTGACATCACTGAGTTAGCAAGCTATCGTTAGCTGCCTATGTTATATCTCGCTAACTAATTAGCTAGCAGACTGGTTAGCTTAGTATGTAAATACTTATTCCATCCAGAGTTCATACACACACCAAGCCTGACATGCATCGCTGAAAGAGATGTGTATGCAGTGCCCCTACCGTTTTCAGTTGTTGTTGAGGCTTGCCAGTATAACCATTTCGGACAACTTCTGCGCTTCCTCCTCTGTGCGCCTCTGCAACCTGCACTAACTCCGCTTGCCCGAGTCCGATGCCCAAGCCAATCCAGGAAGGAATGAAACACAGCAATGGAATAAACCATTTCCATTATACAAATACAATAGGTAGGAACAGTCGTCAAACGTTTTGCAGCACACCACAGTGCAGGGCAAGATTGATGTATAACAACACACGTCAAATTATTGTTTGTCGTCATTTACCAAGCACAAATATTGTATTTATGAACGCAACCCCTATGTCCGCAAATCAGGAAGAGGAAAGTGCTCCCCCTACGAAAAAAATGGATTCGCGCGAGCTTTCTCATTTCCCTGGAAATATGAGTTTATTTATGTGCTTAATGCAAGCTTCAGAATTTGTGGGTGGCTCAAACCATGTCGCATCGATAGACATGCCACTTTTGCTTAATATTCTAGTGCAGGCTATCAAAGACTGCCAACATGTGCTTTGGCTCTTCAAATTAATGTTTTGTTTGTTTAAAAAAAAAAAGTTTTTCAAAGCCAGTCGAATGAAAACAGTGCAAAAATGCTCAAAATTATGACTTATATTACTACCACAGTAACTTGAAGTTCACAACTCTTATGTACTAGATATGTAAATGAAACGATTTTAGTAGATGGTGTAGGCCTAGGTGCGTACTCATAATAAGACTGCACTGATTTGAAACAATGTGCCACAAATGCTCGTTGGCTTTGTTTCTTTTCTTCTTCCTTTCTTTTCTCTTCTTTTCTTTTCCACATGCCAGTATGGTCCCATGACATTTAATGAGTTTCATTTTAACTGTGTGTGCATGTGTGCCTGTGTACTGTAGTTGCACTGTCATCCAAGTGGCAACTTCAATTTACAGCTTCATGAGTTAGGCTATTGATGTTCAGTTGTAGTACTGAAAGTCATGTGAGTTCCAATAAAGAGCAAGTGACTAAAAGCTAAAGAGAAATTTCAAAGTCAAACGTTAAATCATGTAAGGGAGAGAAGCCCGAACATGCCTCTTTGCAAGACTCAGCCAAAATGAAACATGACACTTGGTGGAGTGGTATAATAAGACAGCACGATCCATCTCATCTCATCTCATCTCATCACAATGGAGTAATAAAAGAGTATTAAAATGAGACTGTGAAAAACTCCCTAACTCACATCACAAATGAACAATAGGCTACAGCCCTGCAACTGCATGTGGAAATAACACAGAGGTTAGGCTGTGGTTGACATCAGTCGGATTTTTTCTTCTTCTGAAAGGTGATGTTGGTTTCTTGTAAGGCAAGTCAGAGTAACAGTCATCTAGACAGATTCCTGCAAACTAACCACTCCGGTTCTTAGAAATGCCGCTGTTACCGAGTCATCATTTTTAAGCCTTTCCTAGCACGTTTATGGGAGAAGAAGAGAAAAAAACTATCCAAAGTAACAAAAGGTGTTGTCTGGCATTTTGTCTCTGCCAAGAGCTCTGCAATGATTAAAGCATAATTGATTTAGTCTTTCACTGTAATCACGGTTGTTTTGCATATACGGCAAAAGCCAAACCAAATGAACATCTTAAACTTGAAGTGGGTTAGTACTTGGTTAGATGGTGAGATACCGCCATCCTCTCTGATCTTTTAATACCCAGAGTTGAATATCCCGCATGTTTTGCACAAGTACAGGCAAAGTTGAAAACAAAAAATCCAAGTTTTAAAGTCAATTTCTTGTGGGCTGATATCTTACAACACAATCTCCAGTCTGTACAAAACCAACATTGTGAAAGTATGCTGAGATCAAGAATAAGCTATTTCTAAATGTAATATGTAGTGTGCTTTCATGTATTAATATTCCACTTAGCAAAATATTGTTAGGCTAAACTCAAAATATCATATTTGAAGAAATGGAAACATGTAAAGAACCATTAATATTTACTTGTATAAAAATATACATATTGACACTGATGACGTACAATAATATGTATAGACGTTACATAATTCTCATAGGTGAATAAAGTGCAAGATACATTTCCTGAAGCATTTAAAAATATAAATAAAAAACAACAAATACCCTTAAGTAAATGTATTGTTTACGATTATTTGTATAACACAGCTACTGTATGTACACATAAATTCATACGTCAAGGCTTCCTACAGGGCACCACAATAATGGCCCATATCAGCTTAAGCTTTTTCATTCCTTTAGGGACAGCATTTTCAACCACTGGTGATGCATACAAAATGTAATTCCAAATGCCTCTTATGTTCTTAGGCCTCAAACATTGAGGACCTCCTGTCCACAGTAACGTCATTTCAAAGGAAACTTTTGTTAGTGCAGGATAAAGATTAAAAAAAGAAAATTGTTCTTCACGAAATGCAGAATGTGACTGATAATAGACACATTATGTCAATATCCTATAATGCATTGTACAGTACTTGCATGGGTGGGTGTTAGCAAAAATCTCACAACAGACCTTAGATGTTTCTTTTCACTGTCCATAATATCATTGTTGGGTTGTATTAAAATAAATAAACAAGTTGCCCCTTTCATATTTTAAACCTGTATCATATTTTAAACCTCTATCCAGTGTGAAGCATGTGCTTGGTCAGCTAAGCCTGCCCACTCTCTTCTGATTGGTTATGAAAGCAGTAGAGTCCCCCTGCAACACTGATTAGACTGGACTGGAACAAACATGTTTTCCTGGTAATTTCTTCTGTGTTGTCTCCGTGATGGTAAAAATAATTTCCTACACTGGCTTGTACTTTCTCAAATGCCACATGCTGTTTAAGTACACAAAAGCTATATAAACAAAAAAGGGGCGGGGGGATCTGAGGGTCTCTTTAAAGAGGAAACCCAGGCTAGGTTTTTCACCAGTAGGTGGCACCACACTCCACTTCAAAATTTGTCTTGAGCGCTCTGGTCAAAAGGCTGTTGGTTGTTTCTGTATAATACTTCTAGCATTCTAAGGTGTAGTTTTCCAAATGCACAACAGATATTTAATGACAAAACTACTTTAGCAGATATTACAAAAAATGTGACAACTATGATAAATGACAAAAATACAGCATTAGATCAAACACTTATATATCATAATACTGGCCTTGGGATTGTCAAATGTGCACAGTGTGGGCTGGCGCCTGCCCTAACTGGACACTTGTGGATCACACCTTCTGATCCACAAGTCCCTTCTGATAAGCGTGTCACAGCACCCCTCCCAACCGTGCCTCCCCATGTGGAGCCCCTCGTAGGTCATGCTCGTTATACTCTCCTCACGTTCTCATACAGACCTCCTCGCCCACCCTCTGGTCCTGTCAGCACACAAACTCTCCAGTCTCTGCGACCGCCGAGTGTGCCTCTTTGCCCTGATCTTCTTGCCAGGAGACCTGCACCTCCTCCTGAGAGAGGGGAAGCTCACTGTCAAACTGTGGAGGGTGCTCGTGGAGCAGGGGCGTGCTGGCCCCGGCGGGGCAGAGAGGAGTCACCGTGGCCGGAGCCATGATGTTGACGTTGACGTTGACGACGTGGTGAGCGGTAGGGGTCTGGGGAAGCTCCACGCGTAGGTCGTCCTGGTTCACGTAGCAGCTGGAGACACCCGCAGGGCCAGACGTGGGTCCGTGTGAGGGGGCAGAACTGGTCTGCCTGTCTAATGAAGTGATCGAGTGGTCAGAAATGAGTCCGTTTGAGAGTGCGGAGATGGTCTGTTTGTCTGACGAAGTGACTGAGTGGTCTGACACGCCATTTTGGTTCAGAAGGAGCTGGCATTCAGACTCACTAGGTGAAGGACGGATGGCAGCTTCTGCACAACCATTTTCAATCTGGGGGGGGGGGGTGAGTGTTGATATGAGTATATGAGATGATATGAGAAATTAAGGAGAAAGAGAAAAGGTAAGCCACAGAGTCACACACAGAAGAAGAGAAAGGCATGGAAGCTGTTGACAGATGACTTCAATTAATTAACAATAGCTTAACGTGTTAACCTCTGGGGAGTGGGATTTAGTTAAACTTACTTTAGCTTTCTTTTCAGATGAGCCTGAGGGACAATAAAACAGAGTGTCACATTTTTCAAAAGGGGTCATGAACAGATAAAACACATTGGAGATTTTACCAAGCTTGTGACTATAAGTCTACGGCCTCATTTCCACCTACTTGAGCGTGTAGAGCACGTATCCGTGTACAATAGGTTTGTATGGGGACAGAATACGCGCAGCTCACGCGTGCGGTGGAAATGGTCTAACCTGTTAACGTGCATTCTAAACGAATACGGACAGAAAACGGGCACACGCTGTACAAGCAGAGTGTTTGGTGGAAATGAGCCCTTAGCCTCATTCATACCAAAACATGTGCGTATGTTTTCGTTTAGAATGTATGTTAACAGATTAGACCATGCACACTGCACACGGTACACGCATGTTTTCAAAGCGGCTTGACTGCGCAGCCACTATGCTGCAACTACAAAATAAAAATCAGGGCTATTTTTCTGTGCAGGAGGCAGGTGGCATAAGCATTTTTAGCCAGTGTCCTATTAAAAGCTATAGCAAAACTATACATTTCATGTCAACTATGCTGTCAATGTATACTTATCATAGATATTGACAGGGATACTGCAATACCCTCCCAACTGTATAAAGCATTTTACCAGTTGCCTACAATTGCTTGAAAGAAAAGCTGGAAAACTATCAATATAGACCAATATTGCTACAAAACACATACTCACACAGGAATTATTTTATGGAATAGCCTTCCACTGAACATTAAGATGGCAGCAACAAAAAGGAATTTTAAACCAAAAGCTAGGGTTTATTTGTGGAATAAAGTAGAGAAGTAGGAAACTTAGATATGTGCTTGTATCTGTAATATGTGTTACATGGGTTGTATGTCTTGTCCTTGTCCACCAGGGACCATTTTGGAAAAAAATGTTTTTCGCTTTTACATGTTATCCCTTGGATACTCTTGTGTATTTTAATATACATAAATAAATAAACCAAACCAAAAGACCTTGTCATATCAGATGTTTTGAATGTTTTCTTTTTTTTTCATCTTGGAACCTGTACTTTTCCAACCTTTCTCTTCTCTTCCTCCCCAAACTTTCCACCTATCTCGTGTGTTGGTACCATATTGCTAATGGTATTTACATGGTGTTTTAAATGATAAAATCAGAGGTTTAACCCACAGAAGGCTTGCGTGTGAGATATGACACATAAACGATCCAATGGTATGCTGTTACTGCTGATGCCAGTAACATTTGGGCAGTTGGCGGAATCACTGCACCTGCCGAAACTGTCCAACTATATGTGCAAGCTTGGCAGATATGATTCAATGAATGATAGGCACTCCGATCACCGATCATAAAGATAACAAACTTCCTTCTACACTCACGGAAGGCAAGTTACTCAGGTGCAGAGGCTGACACCCCAGATTCAGAAACTAAACGTCCTGCCATGTACTGTATGTGTTTAAGCCAATTTACTGGCCCAGTTGATCTCGAATAGCATGACTCTTCAGCTAGGTAGATCAGTTAATTAGTGCATTCAACTGTGTTAAAAGCATATGAAAAAGGAGTACATGGCAGGATTTCTACTTTCTCAAGCCGACACGTCCACCTTTTGCGCATGTGATAGGGATGGGTTATCCGTAATGCACGACTCACGTGTTTTCTCTCGGAGAAGGAATACGGCAATCATGCAGACAACCACCAGAAGTCCAACCACGCAACCAACGATTATAATAGCCACAGTGCCTGTAACCCAGAGGTGAACAAGAAGGTTAATGGACACACAAGCCAGTGGGGAGTTTACGGAGAGATTTAAAAAAGCATTTGGTGGATGAGAGGTTGTGAAGATGAAAGGAACAGATATAGAGAAAGAATGAGGGAGAGAGAGAAAACATTACATTACACTTAGCTGATGCTCTCATCCAGAGCAACTTACAGATATTTACAGGGTTTCAGTTACAGTCCCTGGAGCAGTGTGGGGTTAGATGCCTTGCTCAAGGGCATCTCAACCATGGGTAGGGTGGGATTTGAACCGCAACCGTCCAATTGCAAGACCATCTCCCTAACCACTAGACCACAGCTGCCCCAAAACATGTATCACTTTCATGAGTTTACCCTGACCTTATCCCCAACACTGTCATGACTATAGGTTTTAAGTGTTAAGTGTTTAAGTGCACTAAAACAATGACAATCATTAACAAAACATTAGCAACCACCATTTTCCTCAAATCTGACAAAGTGTGATTGATTTAAGTCACGTAAAACAAGTACACTCTCTGTGTGCAGGAAGGCAGTTCTGCATTTAGGAGTGTTGTTTTTGCACTTCCTCAAAAGTTAATGCCAAATTAAGTAAATAGTAGTTCACTAGTAGGTATGCGGGCAATAACACAGCCACTGCTGCCCAAAGCTGCAGTAACACAGTGTCTTCATTATGAGGGTCAAAAAACTCGCCAAATACATTGGTAAGCAGGTAAGCCTTCTTCAAGGAGAACTTTGGTGTAAAATGAAAATTGGCATGTTAAAACATCATACCGAGTTGGTATGTGTACTAAGGAGCAAAATTGATTTAGCCTGTTGCATTCAGAGCTTAACTATTTTTTATCATTTGTCCCAGAAGGCAAACAATGGAAGTGGTAGGTGCCCTCAGACGAAGCATGACGACTACGCTATTTTTAAACCATTAAAACCGCTCGAAGAAACTCCACACTCCGTCGGTAGTACAACAAAGGCCCTGACATTAAAAAAGGGGCACTGAGAACTTTGTAAGTGTACACAACATTTATTAATAAAACAGTTTTGACAAGCAGTACCTTGCTGTAGTTTCTCGTCGCCGCCATGATGAAAAATAAGTCGATTGTACCACCTCTCCTCCTATTCTTCCTGCTGGTTCGTGTTCGTCAATCGACTGGTGCGGACCTTCATCATGGCGCCGACGAGAAACTACAGCAAGGTACTGCTTGTCAAAACTGTTTTATTAATAAATGTTAATGTAAAACAGGCTTAATCAATTTTGCTCCTCAGTACACATACCAACTCGGTAAGATGTTTTAACATGCCAATTTTCATTTTACACCGAAGTTCTCCTTTAAGCAGTTCTCAATGTGCTATGTTGGTGTTTTCAAGGCAAGGCAAACTGTCGGTTAAGTCAATAGGTTTATAGAAATGTGAACTACACCTAATCATGGACCTACTGTACCTGTCGGGGTAGTTGTTGCCCCGGCAATACTGTTTAGCACTGAGTTGATACTTGGTGGTGCTGTCGTCAAAGGCAATCCTTGTGTCTGTGGAGCAGCTGATGAGGTAAAGGGTACGTTTGTGGCTGTTGACCCTGGAGTCGTGTCAGGTGTGGTGCGGTTCTGTGTGGGTGCTGGTGACTTGACCGGCTGGTCAGGATTCCCACACACCACATCTGAGTCAGCTGTTCCTAAAATTCAGGTTTAAGGGTTTTATTTGTCAACTTCCCAAAGACTGAAGTGTTCTTGTAAATGCTGAATTTGTCATCTATATATACAGTACACAGAGTTGGAGAGCTCAACGGTGGCTGACATTTTGAGCGCTTTGCGAACAAATGCCAGTGCAGAGGTTTTACAAAGTTAAACAATGCGAAAGTGGATGATGCATCAGGCTACCAATGAGACAACACTGGTGAAAATACAACTTTTACGTTTTTTCACTGTGATATACAACTTCACCACCAGATGGGAGAACATTTTACAAAGGATAGTTTTAATGTCAGGGCCATACCTGGGCGGATAACCACTTTGCCTGGTGGGCAGATCTTGTATGCTCTACACTGCTTGCAGGATTGATCATATTGCTCATATTTGATGCAGAACTTTCCAGGCTGGCACACACACTTTGCATTTTGGGTTGTTGAGCAGCTCAGTGCATACTGCAAGCCTTTGTCTGTCAAAGGGAACATTACAGGTTTTCATTACATCAAAAACATATTCCACAATTCTCATCTCAAATACTTTTTGGCAAATTTTGCTGTGTCAGACAACATATATCATGCCAAAGCTTTCAATAGATGATGTGGTGCAAGCACCCACCAGCTGGGCAATTGGTGCATCGGAAACAGTTCTCGTGGTAGTTGTACCCTGACCAGGTTCCAACTGCACATGCTTCACAGACCGTTTCAGAGTCTCCAGAGCACTCCGTTTTTAGATGGAACCCTGTAACCACAGGAAGCGAGTCACAATTATGCATCTGCTAACCACACCTATGCATGATGACATGAGCAGCAAAGCAAGAGTTGCCAAAATGCAAAAGACGTGTGCTGCAATTAGGACAGCACGGCTGATCGATTTTTAATCAATATCACGATCTGAACAAAGGCGAAGGCGAACTGAAAAAGCTGCAAATAGCTGTCTAGATTGCACATATCTGAATGGGTAGTCTTTCCATATCTATGGTTTGTATACTAATGTCTTCCTCCTTGTGAGACAGGCAGTTGGGGGGTGACCAGGGGTGGGCTGGGGCTGGCTGTGCACCCCCCCCCCCAACCCAACCCTGTATTTGAACTTTGATATGCACTGCACTGGACAACTGTGCTGCAGATATGTTTGACTGTTTTGGATATTCCTGATTAAGTCGTTAGCTGTATTTTGCACATTTGTATATAGGCTACAGGAACCACATTTCCTGTGTGTGTGTGCACTGCACAGGGGGCGTTTTATTACATTTATTTACATGTATTATTTTGACTTTCTAGTGA
Organism: Coilia nasus; assembly: GCA_027475355.1. Lineage (NCBI taxonomy): Eukaryota > Metazoa > Chordata > Actinopteri > Clupeiformes > Engraulidae > Coilia > Coilia nasus. Next base: position 19,170,326 of record CM050211.1, read on the forward strand.
TTTTCTTTTAAATATTGGTACATGATGCCTAATGGGGGAACGTATTGTGTATCAGTGTCAATTGGAAGTTACTGTAACACCTCCAATCAGGTGTGGTCATGTGACCACCTGAGAATTGTATATATGGGTGTCTTTTACAATTGTTGTCACATCTGAGGAGGGGTGAGTAAGACCGAAACGTCACACGGTTTAAAATCAAAAACCTGGGAGCATAAACCTGGTTGAGCGGACTTTTTCTTTTTTACAGTGCACCCCCCACTACCGCCACCAACACCCTAGGGACAAACCATGCTCACCCTAAAAATACCCTGTCCACCCAAAAACAAATTTCTATTAACCCTTTAGAGGCACCCCACACTATAACTTTGTTGTTACCAGAATGACAATGACCAAGCTGTAATGTGTTACTAAAGACTCTGTGTAATGTCATAGTAATGTTATAATGTTGTAGTTACGTTTTTTTTTTCATTCACAGCGAGTTATTCCACTGGCGGTACAATGATCACTAAGAGGCTACTTCTGCCCCCACCCCCAGCTAAGCCAAATGCCCACCCACACGTGACATTCTGATCACACTTCTATAGACAGCCAAACCCACCTAACAAGAGTGCTGTGGTTTTCGTGTGCACTAGGCATACTCGCCAATTAAAAGTGCATCAGTTTAAAGTGACATTTTAAATACTGAGCTAAACCTTTACTTTCAAAAGTTATATCACAAATCACATCACAATCGCAATGTCTGCCAAAAAATTTAATTAGACACACTGTATGCTTTCCTACATCTTGCAGCACTAATTCAAAGTGAACTTACATTATTTTACCTTTATCAAGTCCAAACATAATTGTAAGCAAACAACCTCAGGCACAATGACTGGACTGTCAAACTCAGATTTTAGATTAGAATTCCAAATGTTAATTTCTGAATATAGATGGCGAGCTACCGTACAGAACAAGGAACTAATAAGTGTGAGAATCGTGACTGCTGAATGCTGATGATTAGGGGGAAAACAATGTGGTCTGAGACGCATAGAGCCTGTTCGCGTTAGTCATTTAAATGTGTTCTGGATAAATCTGATTGGTGTTATTACTGTGACTTACCAGGTTTACACTTTTTGCAGCAGATAAGCCGGTCCTCATCGTAAAAGTGTGTGTCTTTGTTGCAATGACCTTCAAACCCCTGCAAGCAATACATACAATACACAATACATCATACTGTAGCACCAAGTGCCTGTCTTACAATACACTGTGCCCTATGTTCCTCTGTCTTCTCCCACTGTGCATGTGTGTGTGTGTGTGTGTGTGTGTGTGTGTGTGTGTGTGTGTGTGTGTGTGTGTCTGAGTGTATTTGTGTGTGTGCATGCTTGCCAGTGTTGTTTCTCGCTTGCTCCTGTGTCTTCTAGAATGTGTCAATATGTCAATCATTTTTGTGATGGGTTTTGATTGGGGAAAGGTGTTAGGGCAATAATTAGGAGATTGGATAGAGTAGTGATTGATAAGGGGTGTGGTTTTTGATAGGTGTTGTAAGATGTTTGTAAAGTTTAATCAGAGCTGAGTAGAATAACTGGAGAGCAGATGTGTAAATAGTGTGTGATTGCGAGTCAGACTTATGCCTATTTCTTTACTTATATACTTATTCAGTTGCAGTGTTTGTTGTGTTTATTAGCAGAACACCCCCCACTGCCCTTCTTTAGCTTGTAAATTTAAACATCTTAGTCATTTGAGAAATCTACAGTCACCGCTGTCTGCATTTCGTCATCTAAGTGCCTACCTCCAGCACTACAATACAGTATAATACAAATTAAAAACACACACATGCGAAACTGGTTAGTTCCCCTGCTCGTTATGGCCGATAGAAAATGACAGTGCGTGCCTGTGGTTTCACCCACATACTTCAACCAAAAACTCAAACAGTCCCCAGCCCCCCCATTTCCGTCTAAATTTAGTTGACCCTTCACGATTTGCTGTACAAAAGCCCCTATGAGAGCCCCTATATCTGTTTGTTTACTTATTTCTTTCTTTCCTTCTGCATCTTGTTTGTGATGAAAAGGGTGAAAAAAAACGACAAGAAGAGAGAGAGAAAAAAAGCCCTTATGAGATCATCTGCCTTTGCCTTCAGTCCCCCACTTCACTGACCCACTCTGTCTGCGTGTTACTGTGCTTCATTAAAACCCCGCACAAGAACAGACACTGAGGAAAAAGTCAGAAGGTGATAATATGCGCTAACAATTACAGGAAACCATCACACACCCAAGTGACTTACTGTGAAACTATTTACATGTAAAGACAAAACACTACAGTGATGTAAGAAGTGTTATGAGCAAACAAGCCATTGAAAATAAGTCATGGCAAAGATAATTACTGTATTGTATGTATACTGTACACTAGAGTGTATGCATTTATGGCAGTGACATGTAGGTCTACTACACTGAAAACTGAAGTACATCATATATGAATAGTGTGTATGCGTGTTACTAAATGACACACCCGCACTTTAGGGGAGACCGGGGCTGGTTGGATCAGGGGCAGGTTGAATCAGTGTTAATTTCCAAGCCACTATAGGGTGCTGAGACACAATTCCAACACTAAAATGATGCCCATTAGGACCAGAGTAAGTCAAGTTATGTAATAAGTCTCAAGGTCATTAACCCTTTAGGTGAGTAAAACTTTTTAGTTTTGGGGGGTCAATTCCTGGATTTTATACCTTCCACTTAACAACTCCCAGAAGGGTAACAGTTGGGGATTTAAAAAAAAAACTTGTTTTAAATGATTGTCAAGGGACTCAGCTATAATGTAAAATAAAGTTTGAGATCCTGAGATGACTAATGGTAGCAGGCTAACAGTGTTTGTGGAAAAATCTGTACCTCATTGTGGGCGGGGTTGGTTGGCACACTAATTTTGGGGCTGGTTGGCTCAACAGTTTACATGAGAAAGGCCCATTGGTACTCATAAAAATGAGCATTTTATACAGGGTGTTTAAAAAAATGACATAATTTGAAATGAGAATATTAAAAAAGTGGATTAGGCATAATTGTAATTATTATACATTTTCAATTATAATTCAAATACAACCCTATTTGGTAACACTTTATAATAACTACTCCCTATAAATCATGTATAATGTATTTGCAAACACTGAATTAACCCTTTGTTCATCATTTTTAACCATTATTTTCACATTATTTGTCATCCATAAATCAGTTATAAACATATTTATATTGTGTCTGCTTCTCTGTTGGCTGTTTGTCAGTATAAAAGAAGAAAAGAGGCACGTACATCCAAAAAATATATAATCACAGGTTCTAGAGTTGACTTTTCAGGTAACCATATGATTAGGCTACACGTTTTCAGTCATTTATTGAGTGAACTGTATTTATTTTACATTAGCTTATATGTGAGCCAACCAACCCCGCCTACCTGAGCCAACCAACCCCGTGCTGGGGCAGGTTGGCACAATTTCTCAAAGCCAGTTATATCATACATTACTCGAAACAAGAAATATTTTGTTGACATTGTATATACCTGTTTTATAGATGAGATATTGAGCTTTCAGTCAATCACACTTTGACAGCTATAACGCACTGTAAGACGGAGAAATATAACGGAGTGTGAAAAGTGATCCTACCAGCCCCGGTCTCCCCTACGCCCTTTCCTAAAAATGTCTTGAAGTTCTCATACACCCGACCTCAGCGAGACACAAGCCGGACGTTTGTGTGAAAATTGCTGAGCCTTTAAGGTGTGGTTACTGGTAAGTAGCCGTCTCCGGCGCGATAAGACTGCTGCCAGGAACTCACACATTTCCTGGCCTGCAGAGAGCGAGCGAGTGGAGCGGTGCACGGCCTCGTCTCGTACCCGCAAACGTTCCCTTCACTTTCACATCATCAATCAAACCCCACATGTGAAGTCTCACAAGAAGCCACGAAAGCATTTTTAGCAGAAAAAAAACATGAGCAGAGAAAGGACAGCGTAGAGAGAGGGGACACCAATAAAAGATATCAAAATACTACATCAAAACAACTGTTTTTTGAACATCTTATATTGATGCCACATTCTATCAACCTTGTCCCCAACCAGCATTCTAGCCTAGACGTTGAGACTGATAGAAGATGATGACTTGCTGCATCATCTTCACTTGAGCAGCTCAGATTGCTGTGTCATCGTTCTTCCTCAGAAAGATGACAATTCAGTTATTACATAAACCTTTTTACCTTTCTGTACACGGCAGGCAAAGTGTGTGTGTGTGTGTGTGTGTGTGTGTGTGTGTGTGTGTGTGTGTGTTTTCTGTAATAATACTGCCTTTTCTGTAAATTGTATGGCTAAATAATAGGCTTGTGTGTCTTTGAGCTTCTGTCAACAAAACCTGATTTTGATCATGCATTTATGTATGTATCATAGGCCATGTATCATAGGCCTATAATAAACTGTCCACAAAAAAAACTGACAAACACAAATTAACAAACTTAATAATGTCGTGTGACTTTTTTCATCTGAAAACGTTTTTGTTTTAAACCTACTTCTGGTCGCATGCATGTCTTGAAAAATGTCTTGGAGTGATACATTACATACAAGTGTTTTGGCAGGATTTGTAACCTTGTCAGGAACCTTATGGACAACCCAGAATCAAGACAGGGAAATGAACATGCATCCGTATCAGAAAACGTTGCCTGCTACAGTGTTTCTACCACAAATACCACCTAGAAGGGTCATATGTAGCCTCAAGGTATAACCACTTTATAATTCTGCTTGTATTCCATAAGAAGAAAAAGTGAAAGTAAAGCCGAAACAGGTTGATAAATAGCCTATGTAAATAGTCTAGGCTAGGCTAGGCTACTTTTAAAAAGACCATCCTACTAAGAATGTCACTGACACCCCCGTCAACCCAACGTGTCAGCTCATTTTCTGTTTGTTTTTGGGCCATAATACATACACAATTTTACGCCCACTAGCGTAGTCTCACGTTTTAAGCAATAACAACGAATGGGAATAGGTGAAGCTGTATCCAGTGTACATACAGTGCTCAATAGGCTACTCTATATAGACAGAATGGAAAGCATTTGGTTAAACAGCCACCTACCTCACTATTGATGAGGAGTAAAATCGCAAGGAAAATCAGGCACGGGATCAGAGATGTCATGCTTCAGTCGCGACCACAAACAGCAGAGCATTACTCGTTCAGTAGGCGACTGGTATGTCATCTGTCAAAGTCCCGGAAGAGTTAGAGTATCACGTTTCCTTGAAATCTCTTCAAGGAAATTCACTCCGCCGGCTAACGTGCAGCAGTTTGACAACTGTAAAACAACACGTATTGTTCTGTGGCTTAGGAGTGACAGTGAGGATCCTTTCTATATAGTTATAGACCTCAAGCTAATTTGTCATATGAATGCAAGAACTGTAACCATCACAATTTTCTCTATGGTTTATTTTACAATATTTTGCGAAAACAAACATAAACAAAACATAATGTATAGAAAACATTTTAAAAGCCGTATGACAACAGGACAGCAACTGCACTGCTAATGTAATTGTGTGCTTTTTGTCTGTGTGTGTGTGTGTGTGTGTGTGTGTGTGTGAGTCTGTGTGATCAGGAAGAACAGACCAGCCTGTAACAATGAGGGTGGTTTCAGTCTGAATCAGGCTACGTTGAAAAGAACACACACACACACACACACACACACACACACACACACACACACACACACACACACACAGTTTCCTCTATACATTGCTGAACATATGTTTCAGCAGGGTAGGTGAGTCAAAATGTCCATCAATAATATGTATCTATAAGTGACTCTTTTATGTAACTTCAGCAGACCTGCATTTTTCCTGTCTTTACCAAAAGTACACACTGCATGCATAGCCACACATACAATAAAAGTAGCCTAAGTGTCTGGTAAATGTAGCCTTCAAGTGTCCCGTGCGAAGAATTGCCCACGGTATGTAAATGACTTTATTCTCCAGTATTGCAGCAGTTCAGAAATGAGACAACAGGCAAAATGCAAGACACTTCTGGTAGTCCACACACCTACTCTCCCTGACAGTAAAATTCATCCAGTCAGTGTCTTGTCCACTCATACAGAGGCATGTAATTTCACAACAGACTGCATCAACCGGCAGGCATGGCTTGTCTTGTCATAAGGAGACAAGTTTTGTCATTTTCACCCTGACATGCATGCAGGCTTTGGACTTGCGCAAAGAGGAAGTGAAAGACTTTGACCGAAATAGCAGGAGTGCTTCTTTCCCCATTCTGTAAATGACCCAGTGCTCTATCATTTTACGCAACGCAAGGCAGGGTCACAGACCTCAAATGTCAACCTCTCCAGCAGGTCGTCTTCAGTGTCCTTTTTTTTATTTTGGTCCTAACCCTCATTTGTCTTGAACCTCCCACACCACCTCGATGAACCTGCTACTGTGTGTTTGGTAGCAACTTCAGCCTGTTTGCCCGTCACTCTTCAGAACCACCAGTGCCAACTGACCCACTGGCTCATTTGCCACTGGCTGGGATGGGGTAGCTGAGCTCCTTATAACTGTCCTCCTCCTGGGTGCTGAGTCCCACAGAGTCGTCGGTGGAGCTGGAGAAACTGATGAGGGACTCCTGCTGCGGCACGGAGGCCAGATGCTGCTGCTCCTCCCCCTCCTGACGCGCCTCCTCCCTCCGCTCCGAAGCGTTGGTGCCCAGGACCACCATCCCTGGAGAGTAGATGAATATGGAACCTAGGGGCAGACGTGGGAGGTGGGGGTGGGGGTAAAAGCAAACAGTAGGTTCAGCTTTTATTTTTCATGCAGTGCACATGCTAAAGGCGTCACGAAGGACATTGTGCATATCGACAGTGAGAAACATGGGCAGCTGTGGCGTAGTGGTTAGGAAGTTGGTCTTGCAATCGGAAGGTTGCCGGTTCGAATTCCGCCCCTACCCATGGTTGAGATGCCCTTGAGCAAGGCATCTAACCCCACACTGCTCCAGGGACTGTAACTGAAACCCTGTAAATATCTGTAAGTCGCTCTGGATAAGAGCGTCAGCTAAGTGTAATGTAATGTAATGTAAATGTAAACACTGCACCATAAGCATTTATACATGTAGTTACCTTGTCCCTGGAGAGACTGAGCAGGTATTGCAATGACCCTGTCCCTCTGTGTGTGTGTGTGTCTGACTTTCTGCACTCTCCAGTCACAAAACAGTTTATTTATTTATTGATGTGCTTTTGCTGCTGCCGCTGCTCAATGCGCGTGCCTTAAACTTCCAAACAAATGGGATGTAGCATGGTACGAAAAGAGATTCGAACAACTCTGTGAAAGAATACATCAGAAGTTGGGCTTTTATTTAGACTTCTTCTCAAGAACCAATTTAAGACATTTCTGAAACATTTTCTGCTATGGGTAAATGAGCTCCACTGACTGCAGTGAGACATGAAGGTGTGAACCACATATTACACCTTCAAGACAAAAAAAACTGTACATTTCCTTTAAATCATCTTGGCTTGCTGTCGTGGGGAAATGCTATGTGTGAAATTTGTGTGCAATGTGGGAAAATACGCGACCTGTACTGAACTGCATTTGAGTTTCTACACATGATACTCAAACAGTGCGGGAGTCGAAATAAGCAAGTTGTCTATGACTACACTAGTCACACGCACACATGCCACATGCCCTATAAAAAAATGTTTTTCACCCTTAACAATGTGTTGTGCAAGTGTTGTGCAATAACCTATGTTATTTGCAGTGCAAGAGGAAATAGCTTTTTCGAAACTTCTCCTTAATTAAAAAAAACACAAGACAAAGCACTGTGGTTAACAGCTCCCTGCTGTTTGCAAGAGGAAAGGAGTATTGAGGCAGGATGCAAGTGGGCCTCATAGATAATAAAAACTTTGGCTTGCCAAAGTACACAGGTCCTCACAATCACACATGAAAGTAAATCCACTTGGCATTCTGGACCGCTGAATTCATTCAACTACAAGGCCTAATACAGTGAGCAGGGGGTGAGCAGTGGGGTGACATAAAAACTGCTCTGTCCATCCAAAAAAAAAAAAACAGCTAAGCCAAATGCCCACCCACACATGAGTCGAGTGAAGGGTTGGCTGTTGGGGTTGGCTGTGTGCTCTAGGACATAGTTCCAAAAAAGCAATGTCCACCCTCACCAGTGAATTCACTGGAACCACTTTTGCAGTATTTCGGTTGACCTTTTGTCAACAGGCACTCCACATACGTATGTGCCATTCTTGGCTCTTCCAGGGCAATCTATTATTAGGAAAACTAGGTAGCAGGAAAATGTCACCAAACCTTTTGAAAGCAAACACAAAACCAACCACGCACAGCAGTAAATAACAAGGAAATTATGGTATTTGAGTTTTTTCCACACAAAGAGACCTTCACTGGAATACAGCAAATTCAGTGGAGAAACCGGGTGGTTTACCGATGACATACTGGTGACACATGGCAGGCAAACAGACGCCACTTAACAGGAACCAAAACATTCCTGGTGGCATAATGCAAAGGTCATACCACCAAGGTAACGCTGACAGATCGAATCATCAGAGTCATTTTTTCTTTGTCAAAAATTATCTACGTACTAATAGTTGAGCAATGCAGGTAATTTCCAGTCATAGTCACTCACTAGGAGAACTCACTAGAAGAACAATGTAAGGGACCCTTTTCTGCAATGTAGTGGATGTAATGGCTGAATGTCCTCACTTTTTGACCCCTTATCATATTTGGCAACATTTGAATAGCTAAATCTGGCAGTAGTCAAACATACTATTTGATTATCAAAAAAGAAGTTTGGACCTTGTAAATTTCGGGATATTAACGACACAAAACCCAAGGCCGAGCGGAAGTGGGAGATGGGTTTGAAATGTGGGAAAAACCTGGGAAAAAATGGGAAAGCTAGCAGCTATGACACAGCCTGGTAAACCAGCCCCTCGTACTTCATTTCATTTTGTACAGAGGGTCTGGCAGTGCTTCCATTGACATTGCTGTCTTAGACAGAATGTTGCCTAGCCAATCAGCAAACAGAGGGAGTGTTTGTGAGCAATGGCGTTGACTTTGTGTGCTACGTTTGAATTGTTGCGCATAGGCAGGCTAATTGCATATGTCATGACCAGACATTAGCAATTGGATAAAGGCAGAGCCACTTGTCACCTCCAGGAAGAAATCGTTTCTCAATACAGCACTGCCAGAACCTTTGTACGAAATGAAATGAAGTACAAGGAGCTGGTTTACCAGGCCAGCTACGACACCCCTGATGGCACTCACCAACAGTGTTGCTGATGCCCTCGCTCTTCCCGCTTTTGTCCATGGTGACGTGCTGCATGCTGCCCTGGCCAGGGTGCACCTGGGTGGCCGGCCCAGCGTCTGTCTGTGGGCCGTCGGTCTCCCGGCCCACGGGTATCTGCCACTCTACATGCGTGTTGCTGCACGTGTCAGGTGCTTTTGCGTGCTCGGGTTGCTGCTGGGGAACGTAGACATTGTAACCTGCCTTCTTGGCCTCCTGCTAAAGTACCGGGAAGACAGAGTGAGAGTTACAGTCAGATTTAGGAACAAAGAATCATGACTAGCATTATGGACACTTTCAATTTCTCCCTCAAATAGTGTTCGATATGGCTGTTTTCAGTGGCATAACTACTAGTGCTACTGCAAGTGCTATTGCAAATAGAAATAATCATCAGTATTATTATCATCATTGTCATTATCCAGTGACGAAGCTATCAAAAAGAGTAATACACATGTTTCTTGTATTACAGGTAAAATGAGTACTTACATATTTCCCCAATGGCAGACCTAAAAGAGAGGATTAAAAGAACAGTTTATCACAGTGGACTGTTATAATAAAAACAAACAGAGTTACTGTCAGAAGACATAAACCACTCTTTCACCATTTTGGTTTCAAAATAAGTATGAAAAAAAAAATGCACTTTAGAATTTCAACCTCAGTACTTTGTCAGACCAACACCTGAAAGTGTTCATACTGTATATAAGATACTGTTAATGTTGGTGTGAATACAGATAGTACACATATGGTTGTTTCCTGTTTTTCTATGTATATTTCCTTCTTCAAGTATCAATGTTACCAAGACTTTTGGGGATTTGTAAGGAACTAGAAAATTCATTTCCTCCGAAGTGATGACATAAGATTAATACAGTTTTCACCTCATGACATCACCCTGTAATTTCTCAGTGGTTTACAAGTTTCACAACTGGTGCTGACTACAGACAGAAAATGTAAAATATCAGCGCTATGAAAGATCTGACAAGAGTATAATGTTCATATGACATTTTAAAACAAACTATCACTGGGCTTACGGGACAGATGTAAAAGATAATCTTCTTGTGGGGAAGTAGGTTCCTGAAAAATTGTGGCCTACTGTATAAATCAGGTCTCTCCTGCTGTCTTAACAAAAACACAATAAAATGCCCAGAAGGGGAACTGTAAGGACAGGACGAGCAGGTCTGGTCAGATGATTTATTTTCTGGCTGGATGGGAACAGCGTCACTTGTGGCTTTATTTCCATTATATCCCCTCTGGGAGGACATCAATTCATCCCATCCATTCAAAACGAGAGAGCATTATTTGCAGGAAGTAATCTCACAATGTTACATTTGACAGTAATGTGTGAGAGGAAATGGAGGAAGTAGATTAGGTGGGACAGTACAGAAACAACACGTCATGCGAAGACCAGTGAGTGTGCTAATTCACATGCTCACCCTCAACTTGGCAGCTGACTCACAGTGTTTGTTGCTTGGCAACGGGTGGCAATAAATCATATGGTAGGTAAGGGCTTTTTTTTTGGGGGGGGGGGGGGCAAAATAAAACAAAACAAACAAAATAAAAATAAGCAATCTTTTATTTTTAAACTAATTTAGCTTGTTATAAGACTTCTGTAGAAAAGCAATAGGACTGTCTTGTTTGGTGCATTGGTGAAGGACATCATGGAAGCAGCAATTCAAATTGCACTGTTATGTCATGTTGCTTAAACACATAGGCAATCATAAACATCCAGTGACTCTACATCTGTTTTTTTCTCTTCAAAGAAGGCCCTGCAAGCAGACACCAGCAGAACAGCACAACAGGTTGCCAGTCACTTCAAGATGCCAATGTGTTCATCAAGAATTACACAGTACTGCACTGTGCCACATCAAACAGAGAAAAAAATTCCCACATCACAAAATGACGCACATCAGTGATATGAATGTTACACGCACTGACTTCCTTTAGCTTCAAAGCCACACAATGAGTTTCAGGATTAGTTATTCAGAAAAAGTGGTGAAATAAGTTGTAATGTTAGAGGTTTTTAATTGGAATTGTGGAGCAAACAAAGGTAGAAACCCTGGTGTAACTGTATGGGATTGAATGTGCTATACTGCTATATCGCTGTGTCTGAAACTAGACAGTAGACAGTGCCTACCACTCAACCGTTACAGAGGTAGCCTAGCTTCTACACAGCAAGCTAGGTAGCGGCAGATACAATAGGGGTGTACTACAATGCCGCCATCTTGCCTGTTTTGCTTTCATCCTCGATTTTTGCTTTCATCATCGAAATTCGGGTGGAAGTAGCAAGCTATCTTGGTACCTTTTGCCTTTCCTTAAAGGAGTACTTCCACGAGAAACCGTTTAGTACTTGCTCTTTTGAAATACGATCGGTCACCCAGAGTTGCATATGCATGCTGCACGTGAAAATGTTCTTCTAACCCGATTGCCTCCATTAGTCAGTGAAAGAAAGTAGGCGGAAAAACGAGTGAATAAGAAAAAGGCCAACAAAGTGACGTAGGATTGTAAATTAGAAAAAGCTATGCCACACTTGTGATTACTGGACAAGTTTTGTTGCAGCACACATTCACTTAGCAAAGTATAGGTAAGTATGTGTGTTTGTGTGTAGAACGTTTAGATCTTCTATTTGGTTCGCTATCACCGAATGGGCTTCGAATGATTGTAGCCTGTGACTAGCATAGCCAAGAACCTGTCATTCTCCCTGCTCCATCTCCTCCACCAAACTAGAACAGCCTGAAACAGAAGCACTAAAGCATTTTTTTCACCAAAACCGGCTCACAGGGCATTCATAAATAATACCACCGCAAAATTAATGAAAACACGATGGAAGTACACCTTTAAAGGCTACATATGTACTGAGATGTACTGTACTTCCTCATCATTGCCTACTGCATAGGAGACTAGTTGGGGTATTGGGATGGACGGATTTGTGTTGGTCTTAACTTTACACTGTTGGAGATCAGTCACAGATGAAGGTGATCTCGAGCCAGATTTTACTATGGTAACTATGCACTCCAATCGGCCATTCTGAGATCGATTGCTCACTGCGCTCCAGTTAAGAAGGCAGATAAGAAGGTTCTTAAGACGTTGGTAAGAAGAGCGTTAAGAAGGCATCTGGGAAACACTCTTATCTTAACGCTTCCTCTTAGCCGACCTCTTCTTAAGAGCCTTCTTAACTCGTTAAGAAGGCTCATACCTGGGAAACCCGCCGATTATGGACAATCACACTCACCACCCTGAGTTTGAAAGTAAGGGAATGAGTCAATGAGCCAATTATACCAGGGGATGATTAGTAGGCCAGATTAAATTAGCTAGGTTGGAAATTTAGCCAGGACACTGGGGAGCCCCCTGCTCTTGGTCCCATGAGCTCTTTAATAACCACAATGAGTCAGGCCCTTAGCTTAGCTTAATCTCATCTGAAAGACAGCCTCTCCTGCAGAACAATGTCTACATTACTACAGCAGAGCATCGATTAGTGATTAGTGTTAAGCATTTTGAATCACCTAACACTTTTTATAAACTTCCACCTATATCTGCTCATCTGCTCATGTATCTGCGCTAACTTGCTATTCCCTTAGTAAGAAACCTGGTCCTCTTATGCAGCCCACAATTAATTCATTAAATTAAACAAGCAACACATGGAGTTTCTCACAGAACACTGAAGAAAGAGGTGAGCCACCTGCAATAAAAGCACCGGATAGGAAATTCTAAAAAAAATTGGCAATACGAGTTTGTTACTGAGTAGTTATCTCCATCAACAAATTAAAATGTTTTGTCATGTATACACATATCAAGGTGGTAAACAATGGTGGCTGCCATATTGCCGTATCATCTTTAGGCTATAGACTATAGGCCCCAACAAAAGACCTCAGCTTTTGCATTTTTCATCATCTGAACATATACTCAGAAATGTAGTGTTGAATGACATCTCAGATACCATAGAAGATGCCAAACTGCCATATCATCTTAATCATCTGCCATATCATATGTGTGCTTATACATTCATAATAGCTTAATAATAGCATAATAGGTTCTCCTTAGTTATGGTGTAAAATTCTTCAACAATGTTCTGTTTCTCATCATTGCTCCATTCTTGTCTCTAAATAGCTTGGACATGATGATGGTACCAGAGGCAGCACTGGCTACACGACAAAGGAACATTTCTGTTGTTGTTATTAGTCTGTGGGCCAGTCTGGTCTGTTCTCGTCTGTTATTTGCCCTGTAGTATTTAACCCAGAGGCAGTTGTAAACCTGTTAGTAGAAGAGCTGTAGCCTGGTAAACCAGCACCTCTTACTTCATTTCATTTTGTACTGAGGGTCTGGCAGTGCTTTCATTGCCAATCAGCGAACAGAGGGAGTGTTCGTGAGCAATGAGGTTGACTATGTGTACTACATTTGAATTGTTATGCAGAGGCAGGCTATTTGCATATGCCATGACCAGACGTTAGCGATGGGGTAAAGGCCGAGCCACTTGTTTTAAACTTCAGCAGAGCCCAAACCTCTAGGAAGAAATCGTTTCTTAATACAGCACTGCGAACGAGGGGCTGGTTTATCAGGCTAGAAGAGCGCAGGGCTTCATTCTCTTAACCCTTTTAGAGACACCCCCTATTATAACTTTGTTGTTGCCAGAATGGCAATGACCAAGTTGTAATGTGTTACTAAAGACTGTAATATCGTCTTTCCCCTGTTCAAAGCAAATCGTTCCACCGGCAGTATGTTGACCGCTAAAGGGCTTGCAAAACAGATGCCAATGGGCTCTTCTTCTATCAGGTTCATATACCTTTGGGTTATATAAACCAGGTTTGTCACTTGCCCCTTTGCAGCATACCCCCAGCAGGCTCACGTGATGTGTGACAGGTGTGTCACAGGTGTGTGACAGGTGTGTCACAGGTGTGTCACTTACACTCGGTGCACTTGCGCCTCTTTCTCAGAGCTTTACCCTTCAGCCACAGACAGTAGGCCACCACTGCCAGCAGCAACAGCACCACCACCAGCCATAGATGGGTCTGGGAGTTCGAATCATTCTGGGGAAGTGGTGTGAATGCTTGCTCAGTTTGAAAACCTGGAGAAAAAGGGAAAAAAAAAAACAGATGACAACACATAAAACTCCTCTTTGGTCTCAAAAAATACGATACTGACATACTTGGCAAATTGCAGCAAAGTGATATTCATCACCAGGTCACATTTACAGTAGGTTTAACTTCAGGAGTTGCTCTGCATATGTGTGTGTCAGGATTAAATGGCAAGAGATGAACTTGTTTTAATATGCAACTTCAACTTCAGAACAGGAGTCATTCACATCAGTTTTGGGGCATAACAGTGACACCCCATGGTAAATTAACGGTAACACTGCTAACATTCAATATTCAGATATTAAGGATGCAAACAGTAAGTTTTGTGCCAGCTGCCAAGAAAAAACAATGATATTTCCAACACCTTATATCAGAAGTCAGCACGACAATACAAGTATGTTCATATTTGGACATCCTTTTTCAGTATATACCGGTCTGGTTTCAGTTACAGGACAACACTATAGACAACTTTTTGCTTCTTCTGAATGTAGCCATGTTCCTTTGCAATGTGATTGGTTTATATTTTCATGCCAGATGTACAATTCCACAACCAACAGGACTGACAACCTACTGTGTAACACAGTATGGTGTTTGAATAATTAAATATGAGACTACACTTCCTGAACTTCTTACATCATACAACTTTTGGCAATTTGTCAATAGTTATTACAAGCAAAGAAACCTAAATATAATTCCCTATACCTGACCTTGGCAGCTCTCGTGGCATGTTAATGTGCTGCAGTACGCAGTTAAATTACTAGCATCTGCTTTCAACACTCTGGCCTAAAGGCCCTCATTTAAAAGTCTTTCTTACCTCCAATATAAGGCAGATGTCGAGTTAGCAAAGAAATAACAGAATGCAGAATAAAAGAAAATAGCAGAAAACACAAGACAAGAAAGAAAAAATAAAAATAAAATAAGAAGACCCACCTCTTTCATTACGTGTGGCTGAATATTTGGGGTAGAGGGTAGAGACTGTGCTTGGTGGTGAGGTGGTGGAGGCTCGCGGGGGGCCCAGTGGTGTCTGCTCTGTGGTCAGGGCTGGGGTTGGGGCTGGGGCTGAGGGTACACTGGACAGTTCGTCCACGGGGCTCAAAGTGGGCTGTGCGGCACTGGAGAGGTCAACCGTGCTTCCGCTGGGGCCCCGTGTCACATTTGAGTCAGCTTTGGGAAGGGCCTGTGTGGCTCCTGCTGAGAGTTGGTGGGTGACAGCCGTCTCTAAACTGTCATCAGTTGCAGTTGGAGTAAAGCTTGGTGTTATGGATAGGAGGAGTTGGGGCTGGTGTGTAGGTGGAGGAGGGGTCACCAGAGGGTTAACACAGACATTGTCCTGGATATTACTTCCTTTCGAGCCTGTGACTAGTCCTTGACGTTTGCAGCTGTTGAGAATAGATGGATGATGAATGGATGGATGGATGGATGGATGGATGGATGGATGGATGGATGGATGGATGGATGGATGGATGGATGGATGGATGGATGGATGGATAAAAAAGGACAAACAAATACAAATATTAAATACAGCTGCAAGCAGCGATGAGGGGGCAAGCAGTGAATAAGGCCTGAGTTGCCATGCCAACAGAATCAACTTAGGCCAGACAGTCATAAGCACCCACATAAAGTTTCATATCAATAGAGCGAAATTTGGCTGAGGCCACATCCTGTTTGGCGGCTTTGTCATCGAATTCGATTGGCTGTGACGGCTGAACACTTTGACGTGGTCTGCATAGTTAGGATAGTGTGAAAATGGGCGGGTCAGAATAAGGTCAATGGGTGCCTTCACAGCTTTGCTACTTGGCCCCAACAATAATAATGATTGCCTGAGTTTAAATGCCAGAAGTGGAGCACTGCTATTCTTAGACAGTAGAGGGAGCTAAAGTGTAATGAAATAACAAACAGTTCAACCTAGTGCACACATCACACTACTACCAGCAGATTGCCATAGCACACTTCAACTATGACTTCCAGTTTAACAGTGGCTAAACTGCCTTATTATAGGTATAAAAGAGCAGGAATATGACGCCAAGGCCTGTGACCAACATAAAATCAAGTATCGTGGCTGTATATTTTTGGAAGGAGAGGGTAAAGAAAGAAACTTAAAAAAACAGACTGACTATCCCTTCTGATAAAGCATTTAAGTGTCATTGTGTGTGTGTGTATGTGTGTGTGTGTGTGTGTGTGTGTGTGTGTGTGTGTGTGTGTGTAAATGTAAATGATGTTTTTAAAAGGCCCCTTATGCGCAGGAGGCTGCCATCACAGCAGTTTTATTCCCATTTCCAACAGATACTTACTCAGTGTGCGGCCTGCAGGATGTTGTCAAGGACGTTTCATTGGAGAAGGTTCCATTAGGGCAAGACTTGCATGTGTAAAAGCAGGTAGATTTCTGGACAAGTGGGCAGTAATGCCCTTTGGGACAGTGACACAAGCGGTTGGTGGAAATCCCGCATTCCTCCACCTGAACAAGCTTTTTTGCCACTGTGGTCAACACCGGCACACATGAACACACGCAAAGAAAGAGAGAGAAAGACAGACACAGAGAGAGAGAGAGAGAGAGAGAGAGAGAGAGAGAGAGGAGTTTAACATTGAAATATATCCTAACTCATCCTAACAACTGCAGATGTTGAACATGTCCAGCATATATAAAGATGTCTTGTTCCCTGTGTTGCATTTTCATTTCCTTCTTTAATGGTTGATTAAGGGTCTGTAAATATTCATGTAAATGCAAAACAAACACAAAGACTTTTGGGATTGTTTGCTCCCGTTTGGTAGGTGTGTTCAACCACTTATCCAATCGGCAACAACTTTGTACGGTCATCTTCCGTAATTTCCTCTGCCAGAACGGCACAAAGAATCACCCTCTCAGCTGCCATAGGTCCAAGACTTGCGTCATACAACAGGGTGTTCAGCGCACCTATGCTTTTGTTGAATTAACCGTGTTGCTAACGTTTCATTCATGCTGAACTCGGCAAGTACTTCACATAAAGCTGCTGAGGTAAAAGGCAGCTCCCACACAGAGGCCCTGAGTCCTGCGTGTAGAGAGACTATATGCAAATTTTATAGGGGAGACTAAAATGGACCTGTCCCTGGCAGCACACAGAGAAGGGATCATCATTTCAGTAGCAAATGTGGTCAACGCAAACCAAAAATGTGCCAAGCATTAAGCCAGGATGAAAGCTCTTCTCAGCTTGAGAGAGAGAGGAAATGAAATGAATGTGCAATTATGGCCACACACTCAAGTGCTGGCTAAACCGGCTTCAGAACTTACAGTCCCATGCAACGTATTTGCTTCAGCCATTCACTAAGTTAATTAGTAAATCAAAAAAGAGTTGTGCCCTCTATGCACTTAAAATAACTGATTTTAGTAATTCACTGATTAAGTGAATGGCTAGAACAGAGAGTGGGTATGGGATTGCTCTTTCTGAAGCCAGTTTTCACCAACACTAACACAGTCACCTTTCATAGACAGCTTACCGGAACAAGGACTGGTGCAGCGTTTGCATATGTTTCCATTGTAGTACATATCTGTGGGACATGGGGGACACTTGCAAATCCCCTGTCCTGATGGTAAAGGATGGAAAATAAACACAAAAGAAATCTAAGCAAAAAAGAGTAATACGCACTTTGATTAAGGAATACTTTCATACATTTCTGACATTTGGGCTTAGTTTTATAATCTGACAGTGTCAATGAAAGAAAAAAAAGCACAGCTGTGCTCTTAAAAATCCCATTCGGCCTACAGAGGACAGAGACAGTGGAAGGCAGCCGTCCTGCCAGTAAGGACCCATAACCAACTATGAAATACTTATGACTGTGCGGAATTCACCCCCAAGGTAAAAATCAATGTATTCAAGGTCAAGATGTGCTGGTAAAGAAAGACTGAAGAAAAGAAAAACACACACACACAAGACGAGCAGACATACTGAGAGTGGCCGATTAAAACAAAACAAAACCTACGCTCCCTTCATGACTCATATCTGCTTGGCTGCCACTTTGATACTCAGGGACATCTGTTGTACCTGGTTCAGTGTGTGTGTGTGTGTGTGTGTGTGTGTGTGTGTGTGTGTGTGTGTGTGTGTGTGTGCTGACTGCACAAACCTGTTGAATCATCCTTTAACACGTAAAGCAAATCTTGCAAATGACTGTGAAACTTAACGGTGTCTGAGGAGAAGATAACGGAACGGCAGGAGGCAAGAGTCGTGACAAACTCAGACTGAAGTGCGTGACTCCAACAGTTCATGCAACTAAAGAGCCAGGAAGTAGATTAAATCCAACCAGAATGCCCTTAGATGGACAGGAAATTCAGTTACACAATCTAAACTATCACAGCCTAAACACACCACAGCTTGCTGTCATCACACACACTTATTCTAGCGCTGGGGGAGGTAGGAAACTCGTGGTTGGCCTTGACGTGTCCAGTTCTTATCAATTTCATGACATGGTCACTTACATTCTTCAGAAGTCGTATACAAAGACAAAAAATGTAGGGCATCCCAAC
Organism: Coilia nasus; assembly: GCA_027475355.1. Lineage (NCBI taxonomy): Eukaryota > Metazoa > Chordata > Actinopteri > Clupeiformes > Engraulidae > Coilia > Coilia nasus. The sequence goes on from CM050211.1 coordinate 19,189,152, forward strand.
ACAAAATTTCCACTTCCTCATGTGTCATACCTATGAGTTTGCATCTACATACAGATATTAGCGAGTGGGAAACCACGTCTGAGTTGAGTTAACAATGATGACATTTTGTGGTAGACATATTTGAATGTAGCCATGTACAGAAAAGTATAATTAGGGCATCATGGGAAAGTGTGCTTTTATTGACAAGTCGGAAATATTTGCATTTTGAGTAGGCCTACTGCGTATTTACAATGAAATCTCACGAGGGTGATATTGAGGGGAAACACAGGCTATCAAGCAGGCTGAAGCACAGTGCGTTACTGTATGTTACAGAGGGACGTATCTTGATGTAGTTCAATTAGCCTACGTCAATCTTGAAGCTTGCGCACACACTCATTTCAGAGTGCGCTTTTCATCTTCGCGCTTAGATGTCTTAAGGTGATTACAGCCGTGACAATGTTGCGAGCAATGTTACTGGAATATAATTGCCCCCCTCATTTTCGGATGGGGTCATCACCAAACTCACCTGTCGTACATCCGGAGCAACTGGCGGACACTGCGAGTAACTAGGTAGAGAGAATGTGAAATATGTTAGGGTATAACTGTTTCAACTACAATGACGAAAAAAAAGTGGAAAGGACGTTCCCAAATCAATATGACACGCAAACCAAGGACAACGTTCAGTAGAAACTCACACGAAACACTGGCCATTTACTTTAAGTTTGTCACTTTTCACGCAATGGTAGCCTATAGCCCAAACGTCCTAGTCAGTCTTTAACATAGCGTGATTTGTGCATAAACTACCAGAGACATGTCCTGCAGTACCTACAGCTGATTACAGGAACCAGTGTCTATAAATAAAAGAAAAACATGTAAACCTACCCTAAGAGGTTAGGTTAGGATTTTACCATCAGAATCTGTCGACTTCGCGATAAGCTGACTGAGAATCTTTGAGCGCTCATGTGTGACTCGCCAAGTCATTAAAAAACTGAGTTCGCTCGTTACATTAGCATGTGGTGCAAGATGTAAAACGGTAAGTGATAACGAGACTGAGAACAGCTCACCATCAAACTACGGTTTGTGGTTAGACCTGTTTACCTGAAACAATGTCAGTGGAAAGGCAACTTGCTTTGAATGAGATAGGCTGTCCTGACAACTTTATTCTAGTCCAAGCTCTCCGCAGACCCATATCAAACCAACATCACCCTGCCAAAAACCCTGCCTGGCAAATTTAAGTTGGTCTATTCTAAATAGGCTCGCAGCTATTTTATAGGTTGCATTATATATTAACTATCCAAAAAAGTATTGCGTTGCCCAGTCTCCAGACGTTAATTAAATCGAATTGTAGTCACCAATACAACGTACATGACTTGACACTGCCCAGTGCCTACTTAATTATTAAAAGGCTATCCTGTACTTCAGTAATCTGAACAAATTGGGCAACTTAATTTTAGCCTATATTTTTGTAAAGATTATAAATATCATCTCTGGAAATATACACAAAAAACTGCCTACCCATGTGGCTCAAGTCTGTGAAAGATGGCAACATATTTACAACATACCTTAAGCGTCAAACGTTGATGTTACTCAACGTGAGCATTCATCACATAAATGGTCTATGCCCCATGTGTTAGATAATTCAAACCTTTTTTTAAGTGTATTTCCTTACCAGTTTAGAAAGGCAGACGCAAATAATCAGGTTTGATGAATACATCCATTCCATTCCTACGATTTTGGAAATATCCAAGACTATGTCGCTACCACTGTGTGAGTTAGAGCAGCATAGAAATGAAACCAATTGAGTTCCATGCCGGCATTTTTAAAAACTTTGGCGGGTGTGTACAGTAGCCTACACGCCCCTTTGATTAGGCAGAGACGAAATCAGTTGCCCACGTTCATGAGTTTATTTAACACAAGTATAACATGCTGACAAAATCAGAAGTGAAGATGACTAAAAATTCTTAACACAATTCATAGGGTAGGCTACAGACCAGGTTGTCACAGCGCGAGTAGGCTACATATTAACGTCATTCATTTGCATTTAGGACAGCAAATTTTAATGAAAGACAATAAAATAAAATGTGCTTCCATGGACTCATTATCACCAGTTTTGAATGGCTAAATCAGCTCATCGTTCAGTCACTTGATCGCCGTGTTTTCCAGATCATACAATTAATGCGCAGGATAGAAGGACGTGTAGAGCTTGCTTCGGGTCTGACGCAAACGCTGGAAGCGATAGCGGGCCAGAAGCGACAATTCAAGTGGGTCATCAGATTGATCCTAAAAGACAAAAGTCACCCCAGTCAACCAAACTTGACCAAATAAGATCCGGTGACACGACAAGAACCTGTCTCCGAAAAGCACCCGTGAAGTTGTCTCCCTCACTTTCCAGTAGAGAGAGCCCCATGAAAATGTCACAGGTAAAGGTTAAGGAACCGACGAGTACAATGCACTTAACCACCTTTTAAGAGAGAAAAATAGCACTGGATAAGCGCATATGTATGAACTTGCCTGTCGGAAAAAAACAAAAGGTTAAGTTAAGCCTATAAAAGGTAGTACATTCCATGACGGCATATGCCCTATTGTCGAACACTTCTTGGGAAATTCGAGTCCCACAGGAATACCTGTTCTTTTTCATTAATATACTACTAACGTCAAACTCACATCAGGGTTATTTGCTGCTTTGCTGTTATTATAGCTGTTCAGGTTTATTTGCGTTCAACTGCTAAAGCCTACAACACAAGGTATGATAAGTCTGCTAAAGGTGACACACCAACTTAGAGTCGGGCTGACCAAAACATCCAGTGCAAATTTGAAGGTAAACTGGTTAATGGTTAATGGTTAACAGACGTCTGAGAAAGAGTGAGTAAGCCTGAATTTAAAACAAACAAACAAAAAACAAAACTTGGGAGCATAAACCTGGATGAGTGGACTTTGCTTTTCTTTTGCTTTTATGCTGACCTTTAGTGCCCCCATTATTTTCCATAGTTATACCAAATCTGAACTGCTCTATTAACTCTCATCAGTGAGCAGTAAGACAGAGAATAAATCATTTTGTACCAAACTGGTAAACAAGCACAACATCTTTAAGAGATTTATTTAGATTTCATTTGACCCTCTTGGAGAGCTACTCTTCAACAGGTGGGGAGCTATTGGTAACCAGCGAGCTACAGCACGGGTTGGAGTCCCCTGCCCTAAAGGCATAAAGCCACTACGTGTCAACAGGCAGAGGAAGTATGAACATGTATAGAAGACAGAGGAGCACAACTGACAGTGGTAAACTCTTACCCTTATTGTTATTTTAAAGTTTAAAGATGAAAAAATCAGCATACAGCATATTCAGCATATTTGGAAAAACATGTAACTGTTACGAAAATATCAACATTTTTGATGCACTTAACTACATTCAGGTATAATAAAACCAAATGAATTTACCCCCATATTTAACAAACACACACACACATTATTGGAATTGTAAATAAGATATTCGCTGTGAGGGTGAGGAGGCACGTATTTAACAAACACACACACACATTTTTGGAATTGTATTGTAAATAAGATATTCACTGTGAGGGTGAGGAGGCACGAGACACCCTTAGGTGTTTTTAGTATCACCTACTCATTCAAGAAGTTAACCGCTTTTCTTGTAAATAGCTACAGTCTGTACGAATACCAGTGAGCAGGATATTGCATTTCATGGCCTCGTCTCCTTTTCATTGAAAGTCTTCTCCTCTTCAGCACATTAAGGATCTTTTAAGGAAACTGTACTTTTCAATTCCTATTGAAATTCAGAAAATTAATTATAAATACATATTGTTGTTAGCTAATATATGGAAATGAGTAAAGTTTAATGTGTATAAATATATAAAATTGTAGTGTATAAATATACAAAATTAAGATACTGATTGTACTTTAAACATTGAACCAAATAACGTATTAAAATCTAGTGTACGGTGTAAATGTCAAGATACTAACTGTACTTGGACTTCAAATCCATCAACCTGAAATGAATCATTTTATTTAGTCAGTGAGATGAGTTTATTATTGTAATGGAGGACAGAATATGAGCTCTCACCAGCGAAGCATCCTGATTGGCTAAGGGATCTGCTGCAGAGGCAATGGAGCTCCGCAGGTCCAGGCTGCTCATGTGTGGGATTGTACTGGGTGCGGTGTTAGACCATCCTGATAGACAGTGCTGTGAACACACACACACACACACGCACACACAGGTCAAGGATTGTGGTGGGTGCGGTATTAGACCATCCTGATAGACAGTGCTGTAAACACACACACACACACACACACACACACACACACACACATACACACACAACACATACACAGATAGACAAACACACACACACAAAAAAACAGACATGCACAAGCATGGAGTTTTGTTTTTAGAAACTGGATGAGCATGGTATGCCTAATTCTCACATGTGGTACCTTCTGCTTTGCTGAAATCTTTTCATCATGTGTTGCTGAGTCATTAAGTCTTATAAATATTGCCCAATTGGATACTGGACACACACTAAGGATTAAGCGGGCTGACTCAGAAGAGGCTGTATAATGATTAAAGGCCTGAAACACGCATAGATCCTCAGGTGCGTGTCCTGGAAATGTTGCAGACCAGCTGGACCATGCAACGTAGCAAACAAACCCAACAATAGGGCGATTGACTCAGGACTCAGGACAGGATAATAATAAAACCTAAAGTTCTATCCCGAATAATAGTATGTTAGAATAAGTGAGGAAGGCTTTAATCTCTTCCTAGCTGTGCAAGTATCCTGTGTTTTCTCAACAGACTCAGGTATACTTCTGTGGACTTATGAGCTGTGACAAGCAAAAAAAAACGATTCAAAAAAACAATACAGAAGTCCATTTTAGTGTTGCGCACAGCTGCATCCAGTGAAGCATACCGAAGGGACCAGACATTATTGCCCTCACTCCCTCTCCCCTCCAGATACACACACACACACACACACACACGCAGGATCTTTTTAATCTCACGTTCAGTTGTGAATCCCCCACCAACCCACCATCTCTTCTACACTTCCCACAAAAATCTCACCCACTGACATCATACTGACGCATCATAAAAATAAGGCAGTCACTGGCAGTATTGACAGGTTTGTGCTGTAGACTGGTGATGCTGCTGTTTGAAAGGGCAACGCACAATCACTCACCACATCTATAAACCAGTCTTCCTATCTTACCATTGTATCACAACCACCAGGTAAGGAGCTGGCTGACTGTCAACACGTTGGGCCTAATAGTAGCTGTGAATTCAGGGTTTCAGACATTTAAAACATTTTCAACTTCTGTTTTGTGGCACTGGTGAAGTTAATCTCATGTGTTCATCTTGACCATTCATTATGAATCATCAAGGAGAGGAAATTAAATCAAAATGTCAAGGTAACTGCATCAACCACACACTTCCCTTCAGCCAAAACAGGTTGTGTGATATATTTATCTGCCTGTTTTCACAGAGAGAAAGCTCTTGTTGCAGAGAGATGCTACAGTGAGCTTCTCTAGATGATAAAATGGTGCTTTACAGCAATGTTTGTGCGCCCCTTTTCAAAGGAAACTACTGTCATTTCCTGAAAGTATGGCGCATTCAAATACTTATTTACTCATTCAGTCCCACAAACAATCAACTTGGCCAACAGACTCACATTTTCAGTCACACTTTCTGAACTAATCAGTCTTCGCTACGCTTACTTGCATGCATCTGCCAAAAAAGTGGGTGACACGTTGACCTGACTTGACCCTGCATTTCAAAGTGTTGTGCTGAGACACAGAAGCATCTGTTTGACTGGTCTGGTACTAGGTTTCATCCTGTTAATCTAAGCACTGGTAGGTAGCCATGTTTAACCAAGGAGATTTCCCTTTACTACACTTAAAACACGTTTTCACATCCCCCTTCTGCCTTCCTTTAATACTACCCCCTTCACTAGATAATGTCCTCGTCATTTGGGTGGGTACATGGCTGGCTGGCTGGCTTAACATATTTGTCAAACGAAATCGGACAAGATTTGCAGGTGCACAGCGGACAAACTGAAACAGCTGACATAATCTTGTCCAAATCACACGGCGGTACTGAAAAACCTTGTGGGAGCAGGAAAACTTAAGCCAACTGCTTTTCGATTTGACGGTGTAAACCTTTTCCGATCTCATTTGAAGTCATGTCAAACCAGCCAGCCGTATAAACAGCCAAAGTCGCATGAGTCCAATCTTAAATAAAAAAATAAAAATGGCTGAATGTGCTGCTTGTGACTTACTGAGGGGAGGCCCAGGCTGTCTGACGGATCAAAACTGGAGCGCCTGTGGGCTTTGTACCGGTAGGCGGGCAACAAGGTCGAGCGAGGGATGCTGACTCTGTGAAGAACAATCAGTGAATAATGTGTTTACATAGTCCTAAAAGATAACATACTGCTTCTCTTAGAAATACAGTAAAGTAAAATACGTATTTGGTTTGGTAACATTAAATAGGAAAGTGTGTAAAAAGATGCTGAAATCCAGCCTGGTAAAGCAGCCCCTCGTACTTCATTTCATTTTGGGGCTAGCATTGCTGCATTGAGAAACGATTTCTTCCTGGAGGTGTGGACTCTGCTGAAGTTCAAGTGGAGTGAAGTGAAGTGGCTCTGCCTTTACCCAATCGCTAACGTCTGGTCGTCACATATGCAATTAGCCTACTACAATTCAAATGTAGCACACAAAGTCAACGTCATCGCTCACAAACACTCCCTATGTTCGCTGATTGGTTCGGATTCGCTTGGTCCGAATACATAAATGTCAAGGGCAGCAAGGCCAGACCCTCTGTACAAAATGAAATGAAGTATGAGGGGCTGTTTTACCAGGCTGTGTTTACATAGTCCTACTAATAAAAGATAACATACTGCTTCTCCCTTAAAAATACAGTAAGTAAAATATATATTTGGTTTGGTAACATGAAATAGGAAAGTGTGTAAAAAGATGCAGAAATACAGTTTGGTAAACCAGATCCTCCTTCTACATTTCATTTCATACAGAGGGTCTGGCAGTGCGACATTAAGAAACGATTGCTGCCTGAGGTGTAGACTCTGCTGAGGTTTAAAACGATTGGATCTGCCTTTAGCCAATCGCTAATGTATGGTCGTGATGCACACACTCGACGTCAGTGCTCACGAAAGCTCCCTCTGTTCGCTGATTGGCTCGGTAAAGATTCTACCGCAGTCATCCATGTCAATGGAAGCAAACCCAGACTACCACTGTAGGGAGAAAATATTCAAAATGAAAGTGTGTAGGCAGGCTTATAGCTGGGCTAGCTGAAATCCCCTGAAGTCACCTTTACTGCTTTGTGGAATTATGCAGTTTAACACCACTTTAACACAGCTTTTCACCGCACTTCAGGGACGGTAAAAGTAGGGCGGGACTAAAGTCTGGATTATGCTCGCCATGTCTGTCATGGCATGCAACATCATGATGTCAAAATGACGTCGATCCCCATTGCGCACGGCAGATTTTAGGGGTTTGTCGCGAGGTCGTGCACACACCAGATTCTGCAACTATCGCTCATGACATCGGCGCAGCCACCCATTCGAAACAACAGGCAATGGCCGGGTTCCCCAGATGCAGTTGACCTAACAAGGATCTCTAAGAAGGGTCTGGAGCGTTCTTAACACCCTTCTTAGCGACAAAACTGTGAAAACAGCACCCCCCCAGGCAGGTAAAAAAAATGTGACACTAAGCAAGGAGATATTAATGCAGTACGTCCATTTCTCCTGATTGTATTTTCCCCCTTTTTCCTGTCCTTCATGACAAGGGGACGACAATTTCACAGTTTTTCACATATTTACTCCTCATATTGCAGATTTAGCCTATATCAGACAAATAAGAATATACACATGAAATGAAATGTCATACTGATTTCTAGTGTTTCCATTTTTATTTCCGTTTTTTGTGTGTTTCGGTAATTATTATTTGTGTCAATTTGTTTCTGTGACCACAAATATCTTAACTTTTAGCCATTATTTTATTGATGAGTTCAGTCAGACGCCACGTGTTATACCAAAACTTCAGTTGGGAGCATTTTACCAAATATTCTAGATTATGACCCTCTGGAACGTGGTGCTGCTTTCTGATTGGTTGCTAGGTATGCAGTAAAATCGTATATCATGCACGCCTTGAAAGTAGTTCTGGCAAAAAAGTTTAAAACTTCAGCACCGTTCCATATCAATACCCAATAGAATGTACGTACCTACTGTAACCGTCTCTATCAAACTTCACAATTAATGGCAATGTGGAGTTCAATTTCCATGAACTTAAAAAAAATAGTAAACCGAAAATAACAAATAAATCAACGTTTTGGAATAAGTACTGCATGTGTCGCGTTGCTCAATCCAAACTAGCTAACACCTGATGAGCAGTAGCAATCACCTTACCAAATGAAAGGTAACCTTGACAACCAATTTGGCTAGTGACTGAGGGCTGCGTAGCGCTCTACTTAACGTTTCAAATACTAGGCTACATTGTAGGCTACATTGTAGGCCACATTGTAGCGAAACTGAGTCTAAGTTAACCCTCTAAGTTAATTGAGAATTATTTTAAATACATTCTACATAATTGAGTGGCATTAACCGGGTCATACGCAGGGTAACATCCTCCGAGGCGTGCATTATACAGTTTTAAAGGAGAACTTCGGTGTAAAATGAAAATTTGCCTGTTAAAACATCATCCCGAGTTGGTATGTGTACCGAGGAGCAAAAATTATTCAGCCCGCTGCATTCAGAGTTAAACTATTTTTTATCGTTTGCCCCAGAAGGCTAACAATGGAAGTGGTAGGTGCCCTTAGACGAAGCACGACGACAAAGCTATTTTTAAACCATTAAAACAGCTCGAAGAAACTCCACACTCTATCGGTAGTACAACAAAGGCCCTGACATTAAAAACGAGGCACTGAGAACTTTGTAAGTGTACACAACGTCTATTAATAAAACAGGTTTGATAGGCAGTACTTTGCAGTAGTTTCTCGTCGCCGCCATGTTGGACGTCCACACTAGCCGATTGTCGAACACGGACCAGCGGTCAGAATAGGAGGAGAAGTAGTGCAATTTAATTCCGTGAAACTGGAGGGATTTCATCTGTTGGTGACAATATCCAGTCATTGTGCCCATTTAACAGAGCCATGGTCCCAGCAACGGCACCTAATCCACCAAAAAGGCTACATCTGAAGAGAGGTGCCATTCGGAAACCTGTGCGACTTGGTGGAGATGTATGTCCAACAACAAAGTCAAGAGAGAGCTGCAGCCATGGCGACAACAATCGGGAGATATTTCACAGGTTACCCACACTTGATAAGGACACTTTGCAGCAGTAACTGGTCTTGCAAATCGTCGTGAAGACGCGCCCACAGGCTGAAACAGAAAGATTATCGTGTCTGTAGCCTGCATTTCAACCAAGATGATTACATTGTCCCAGCAACGGCACCTAACCCACAAAAAAGGCTACATCTGAAGAGAGGTCATTCGGAGATCTGGTGGAGATGTATGTCCAACAAGAAAGTCAAGAGAGAGCTGCAGCCATGGCAAAAGTCCATTTGCAACGACTTGTTGGTGACGATATCCTACCATTTTGTACAAGAGACTGAAGAGGCCCATTCAAGTGTCGTTTCACTTAGGACTGAGTCTCGCGTGCTGTTGTTGACGGAAGTCGTGCTGTGCACGTGAACAGGGATAACACGATTTGGAAGACCAGCTTCTGCTGCAAAGTGTCCTTATCACGCATGGGTAACCTGTGAAATATCTCCCGATTATACCTTTTGTTGTCGCCATGGCTGCAGCTCTCTCTTGACTTTCTTGTTGGACATACATCTCCACCAAGTCGCACAGGTTTCCGAATGGCACCTCTCTTCAGATGATCATCTTGGTTGAAATGCAGGCTACAGACACGATAATCTTTCTGTTTCAGCCTGTGGATGGGCGTCTTCACGACGATTTGCAAGACCAGTTACTGCTGCAAAGTGTCCTTATCACGCATGGGTAACCTGTGAAATATCTCCTGATTGTTGTCGCCATGGCTGCAGCTCTCTCTTGACTATTCTGACCGCTGGTCCGTGTTTGACAATCGGCTAGTGTGGACGTCCAACATGGCGGCGACGAGAAACTACTGCAAGGTACTGCCTATCAAACCTGTTTTATTAATAGACGTTGTGTACACTTACAAAGTTCTCAGTGCCTCGTTTTTAATGTCAGGGCCTTTGTTGTACTACCGATAGAGTGTGGAGTTTCTTCGAGCTGTTTTAATGGTTTAAAAATAGCTTTGTCGTCGTGCTTCGTCTAAGGGCACCTACCACTTCCATTGTTAGCCTTCTGGGGCAAACAATAAAAAATAGTTTAACTCTGAATGCAGCGGGCTGAATAATTTTTGCTCCTCGGTACACATACCAACTCGGGATGATGTTTTAACAGGCAAATTTTCATTTTACACCGAAGTTCTCCTTTAAGTCAACTTGGCGGAGCAAACTTCCCTCCGCTTCGCGTGGGGAAGTTCTTACGGTAAAAATCCACTTGCTCCGTCTGGTCCGTTATGAAAACGTATTGCCTCCCCTTGTGTTGCCGGATAGGGACTGCATGTACATTTTCAAAATGTTTGGGCATGGGCGTGTCTTTGGAATCTACGAGGCTATCTGTCTACCTGTATCTATCGATATAGCAAGCTAGCAAACCATATAACTGACGACTCTGCCCTGACCAAACTTTGCACATGTGTTTTGTTACATGCACACACACATAAAACCCACCAGACAATAACTGTAACGAGATAAATACACCTTCACGAGAACCGCGGATGTCATGGGATATCCCCGTGTGCTCTACTTTTATTGGATAACGCAGATGCGTTCGCCGGATACATTTGCATAAAGTTGAGCAGAGCCCAACTTCTTGACGTGCCGGAGCTATCCAAACGGCCGTGTCGCATTCCCGACAAGCTTTGCGGGAGCAGCCGTGAGGACATGCCGGACTCAATTGAAAATGAATTGAATGCGTGCAGCACGATGAACGTGACGGAGCAAGTGGATCACCGCTGTTAGGCTCCACCTCGTTGACTTAAAACTGTATAATGCACGCCTCGTCGGATGTTACCCCTTACGTAGCGCTCTAGAATCTTTATTTAACTATGGTAACCATGCGCTCCACTCGGCCATTCTAGGATCGATTGCTCATTGTGCTCCAGTTAAGAAGGCAGATAAGAAGGTTCTTAAGACGTTGGTAAGAAGGGCGTTAAGAAGGCGTCTGGGAAGCGAAATTACGAATCCTACTATGGCGACGCCACAGTGAGCCAAACTCGGCTTCTGATTGGTCGAACTTCAACGCCAGACTGAAACGCGGAAGCTGCCAAAGGATAACTGTAAATACTGTAAAAGATAGAGATAATCTAAACCCTAACCCTAACCTTAACCCTAGACATACAAATATCTAAAATATCTTAAACAATACTATTATTACTGAAAATAAAATAAAAGGGGCAGCACTTACCTTTAGTCTACAGCGAGAATACTTGGTCTTCACTAAATCTCCACCCAGTCAGAAGCCGAGTTTGGCTCACTGTGGCGTCGCCATAGTAGGATTCGTAATTTAGCGTCTGGGAAACACTCTTATCTGAAAACTTCCTCTTAGCCGAACTCTTCTTAAGAGCCTTCCTAACTCAGAAACCCAGCCAATGACGAGTGTGTTTTAAGCTAATTTTAGCCTAGTAACTACCAGCCTAACATCTTTTTCATTGGCACAAATAGGCTGGAAACACAAAAAATACAAACACTGACCAAAAACCTTTAGGATTTATTAAGATTTATCCACAAACCAACATAGGTGTAAGCCTGCAATTCATTTATTAGGCTAACGTATTTTGCCTTATCCTATCATCCTGCCATCACTGACTCATAAAAGCTTTCCTTTTGATTAACTGTGACTGTGGACTACTGTGGTATTACAACACCTCTGACGAGGAGAAAACTGGCGAGTGTGTTGAGCACCAGTATGAAAGAGTCGGGCGAATCTGTAACACCGCGATGTTGCACGCACTGAAAGCTTATGTCATAAAACTATGCTTAGTACAGTAAAAACCCATCCTGTGTATGTCGTAAGACTATGCTTAGTAGAGTAAAAACCCATCCTGTGTATGTCATAAAACTATGCTTAGTACAGTAAAAACCCATCCTGTGTACAGGGGTTAGACAAAATAATTGGAACAGTGCAAATTTCACTCTAATATTTCAATGACCTATTGTGTCACGAATATTCATTCAAATTCCATTATGGGAGTTTATATCCATTGTAGATAGGTTTATTTAACTATTTGACTGTATATTTTTAATTCTTTTTGAGATTGTAGTAGAATTTAAGTTAAAATGCGTGACCTAACTGAGTTTGAAAAAGGGGACATTGTTGGAGCTCATATGGCAGGAGCCTCGATCGAAGTCAGCTGAACTGCTTGGTTTCTCGAGAACTACCATATCAAGGACCATGACGGAATTCAAGAAGCAGGGAAAGAAATCCAGCAACCGGCGTAATTCCGGCCGGTCTACCAAATGTACTGACAGGGACCGACGTGCATTAAAACGCATTTTGGGAAGGAATCATCGGATTACTGATGCCAAAGTGACTGTTGAGTTGAATCAACATCAGAGTAGTCCAGTTTCGACCAGAACTGTTGGCTGTGAGCTCGGCTGGAGGAGGTCCAACTCCATATTAAATAAACTTTCTTTGAATGTAACAAGTGTTCCAATTATTTTGTCTAACCCCTGTATGTCGTAAGACTATGCTTAGTACAGTACATCATCATTCTGAGCCAGCACCCTCCAGCAACAGAGCACAGAAAGTACCGCCTATACTTTTACCACTTTGAGACGTAATTTTACTACATAGCATAATTTAAATCAGCTCCAAATTGCAGGGTAATTGGTAATAGCTCTTCCTTTCATATGGGGAACTTAAGAGACCATACAGTATGTGATACAGATACAGCAAAATGAGTCACCGTTTCCCAAAGGACAAATTTGAGTTGCAGTGCTAGTAATACATTTCAACACTATTTTCTTGTCACAGTCACACCATAAACACTTAATAAGATAGAGCCATTCCAATCATGGCATCCCATCTTTTTGTGTAACACGTAACTTACACTGTGCCTTAGAGTTAAGGTAAGGGTTAGGATAAGGGTTCAGTGATAAATATGACGCAGATGTGAAATGACTCTGCTTAATTGTCATTCCAGTTTATTCTCAGTCTTCCAGGTATTCTCCGCATTACCCAGAAGTTCTTTATCAAAGGCTTCCATCACTCTAGGCCTTGGGAACTCCATACAACCAACCCTCCTACACGTCTGAAAAAGCACTTTAGATGTCAAAGGGATGAACTTCATTCTTGAGAATAGACAGATGCAGACATCATTGCGTATATTACACAATGCTAGTACCGGAAGTCGACAGCATACGCAGAATAGAGAGTACATTCCATACATGATAGATGGAGTAGAGAACATGCTGGTACAGCAAATGATGTAAAACAATGCAGGAAAAATGTCCAACTACACACCATATAGTATACACACAAAACATCTGCCGTTACCTGTAGTTTGTAATTGTATGTTACTTCCTGTTTCACACAGGAGTCGAAGGCACTGATATAAATTACTAAATGTGAAATTAATTCTTGAATAAGGTCCCTGTCGGGGGTTGGGCCTTACCTGATGAAGGCGGGCTCGGACACAGTATGAGGGTGTTTGGATTTGGGCATCTTGCATACCGGACAGCCAACCAGAGGATCCAGAGGGGTGGCAAAGAGACGGCTGTTGATTCGATAGCAGAATGTGCCTGCGGAGGAAAGCGCAAATCTGGGTGTTTTTGTGGCCCAACTGCTATGGAAAGGCACCAACAATGCTCAGTTTATGCGTTTCATATAAGGATATTGCACTTATGGTATACTTCTAATGTACTTTTAAGTATATAATATTAATACATGTTGACATAGGGCCATGAGGAAAAAACCTGACAGGACTTCATATGTATATCAAAAGAACATAATTTGGCTGAAGATGTGTTGTATGAATAATATCCCAATGATTTTCAATCATTAACACCAAGCACATTTCTGCTGTGTAATGACTACGAATCTTTCAGTTTATATCAACATTAATGCCAAATGCTGTAGGAGAGCCGTCAATGTCTTCTACAGAAAGAACTAATCTAAACTGTCGATCTGATGATGTGAAAATAACCCTCCTCATGAGCATCGGAAGGGACAACTTACACTGATGGCTATCTGCTGAGATGTCAGGTTTGCTTTCATCTATTTTAAGTGGCGAGGTTGAAGCCTCTGCTGCTGAGGGCCTGTGGAAGAGACACGGACACTTCAGTACTGAGTCATAGACTTAACGATTTCTTCAGAATTCTACTTGCCATATGAAACAAGTGCAATTTAGTGAGTGCATTTAACACAAAAGGTTTTTTTTTTTTGTCTGAAAATTTTTTTTGGCACTGACCTAATGGGGAAAAAGTGGAGAGTTGCAGAGACAAGATACTACACAAAAACAACCAAGCAAACAAACAAAGACACTAAATGAGGAGTCCAAGCATATAAGAGAAAATGCACAACTCACAGAGAAAGTAAAAGTCTGATCTCACAGCTATGTTTAAGTTAAGTTAGTGGCTGAAGTTGCAGTTTAAGGAACAAAATAAACTTATACATATATTGAGGAACCATCTAGCGTAGATACAGCGCTACATTATGCAAAAATCTTTGACCCGCTTTAAAGCAAACCCTGGACAGTCATTTTCACAGCCTAGATAAAATATCTAGAGCAAGCAGTGACTTTTTGAGATGTAGAAAAACAGATAGCTTTGACATCTTGATCAAGGCATTTTTTTTTAAAAGTTTAACTTCCTGACCCTGAAGATTGACTGTGGACACACTCGTCTCTGTTCACTTGACGGAAATTGCGCAATTCACTGAAGAACTGTTCGGATCGTTCAGTGAGAGAGCTGTCAGCATCTAAAAGTCCTAGATGCAAGAGCAAGTAAAAACAAGGACTTTTAAAATCACAAATTATTTAAAAGCATAATTCTGCAAACCCAAGACTTGTAAATCTAAAACAACCAGTGAAAATGTCCATGAAGCAAAGACATCTACTTTCAGAATTCTTCTTACCCGCGATCCAGTCATAACCCAGTAATGGCTGCACTCTGTGCCTGTCTGGGCTGAGGGGTAGCTCCTCTCCAAAGGACTGAAAGGTAACTCGGCCAGCTTCCCTCTATTTGGGGAAAAAAAATAAAAAAATAAAAAAATAAAGCTGATTTATGCATGACTATTTTTGAGGCCACTACAAAATGCAGCTACTAAAAAGATTTCATTGTTTTTACTCTAAAAACACATTTTTGGGAAATATCTTCATAGGAGAACCTACGAATTCAGGCAAATTATTCCTCAGCAGACCAAAATCTGATCATAGTTTCAACTTCTTTACTACTTGTTTAATATAAAATACTGCTTCCTGTATTTGACTACTGCAATGCTAGTAGACCATTAAGGCTAAGGGTAGACCGCAACTTGATAACCAGTGCAGTGTTAGAGCTACTGTACGTTGAGCTGTGGCTTTACCACTGACACAGTTTGTGTGAGCCCTTAAGAGAAAGTTAATTCAGCTAGAACCACTATATTCTTGAGCTCAACAATTCAATAGTTCAAAATACAACGTACTAATAGGTATCAAGTGCACCAAAAAGTCAGTATCGTTGTTTTGCGTTGTATTGTGTTACTATTAACGTAGACTGATAGAACCAAGGGTGCCGCTGGAAATTGTGGGCACCTGAAAAAAAATAATTTTGGGCCCCACACAAACAATGTCATAGTTCTGTGAAGCTCTGGGCATCCTGAATTGTCCTGATCTAGCCTCCTTAGTGACACCCCTGGTTAGCACAGGTAATTTATCCTAGACCAGTTCACAGCCACTTGTGTCCACTCAAAAGCTATTTTGGCATATAATGCAGCACGCACGCACTCTGGCTGTACCTAGCCGTAATGACAGTTATTACTGGGTTCAAAATCATCTCACCCTGAAGCTGTCCTGCCTGAGAATGGACTTTAGCGATGTATTGTGCATTGGCCCAGACTGCCGACAATTCCCATAGTCCTTCAAAAGACTGGAATACACACGGTCTTCCTCCGCATGGTCAGGTTGTTGTTGTTGTTGCTGCTGCTGAACATGATTTAGACATGGCGTGGACGTTTTGCAAGCTTCTCCTGTTAACAAATTGTAAAGAAATATAACGTCTCCAGCATGTCCCACACTAAGCTAAGCTACATGTTACAGAAGGAACCTACCATTACTGCACCAATGTAGAGTTAACATCCCTGTTACGCACAAGTAATAAATAATGCATTAAACGTGTAATAATGGAAGACATGCACAAACCCTGAAAGGTAATTTACCTGGCGACTCCGACTGTATGACGGATGTCTTTGAAGCTGATAGCACTTGGGTTTGCAATTTACTCAGAGCAACTCGGGCGTAAGTTGGATGATTTCCAATGACAACGTTCGTAATCATATCTCCATTTTTCTCTGCAAGAGGCACTTCAACAGTCATCCCATTTGCTTTGCGCAGACAGAGGCTGTTAAGTTGTTCTGTCTGTTCTTCCAGTCGTTTCAGTAGGTTTTTGTTTTGTTCCCTTAAAACATCCAGGCAGTCGAACGAGGACATGTCTCTGCAATAGTAGCCTGGCCGCGCGAAAGCTTTTCTCAATCTGTGAAACTGAAGTACAAGAAATCGTGTAACTCCACAGTAAATTGTGAACACAAACTCCACACAACCAACGTTACTGCTGCTGCTGACGTTCACGGTTCACCTTATTTTGCTGTAGAAAACAGCCATTCATTGGTGATATACGGTTGCTGAAAGATAGCTGCAAATAACACAATGAATTTATATTTTAGATGTTTGTTGGCATACCGTGGCTCTTTTAAAACAACAATAGCTAAAGAACTGCCGATGTTTGCTAGCGATAATTTCACTTCCTATTTGCAGTTTCCATAGCAACTGACAAATAAGCCCTGGTAATAGCACACCTAGCACATCCAGTCCTTAAATTAGTTATTGTTAAAATATAAATGGCTTGTAAAATACCACCGGCGGCATTAAATTCTCGCTTGTTCGTTTTGGATTTGAAATATTTTGAACCTTACCTCCACAGCCGTGCATCGCCGTACATAGGCTACAACAATCTGGATGTTTCGATTGGCTAGAGCACATTACCCACAATACATTTCAAAAATCGTGGGCGCCCTATTTTAAAGAGACCAATTAATATACTTCAGACAAATGAACAGCGTTTGTTGTTATCAGTTAGATTTTACTATCGTAGTCAGATCGACGTTATACTTCTAATGACTAGTTGTCATTAAGATTAATGTTACAAAGACAATCAAGGACATTTGACCTTGCCACTTTCAGGCACAGTGTTGTAGCTTATAGTCTCAATACATCATGAAAGCATGTTACATTATTACAGTATCAGAGTGGAAGTTCTTCTTAAAGGCTTGTCAGTTCTATCAGGAGACAGTATTTGCCTGTGCGGGCAGGAAGTGATTGAAGGAGTGAGTTCATCTATCCTGAGCTGGAGAGTTTTTCTGGGTTTGTACATGGTTGTAATATGTGTTGTGGAGTTTTGGTCTCTGAGGCCCAGTTAAAAATTTGAGTAAAATGTGTCTGACTCCCATTCTCCGCTTACAGTTATAAACACTACAGTATTATGCCACACTACAAACTTGAACCAGCTTTAATGTGAAGTAAGCAGAATCAATCCAGTGCATTAACTGATACACATCCCTATTGAATTTTGTTATAACATGTAGCCTACCTCACTGTAATTATGTTAGTGGAAAGCTTGTACCCCTGAGAATGAATAATGCAGGCTTGAAAATGCCTCCCTCTGTAGGAGTATGTCTCCATCCACCATAACCTGTCCATGTAAACGGTGACTCTGATAAAGGCACACCAGGATTTGAAAGGTCATGCTTTAACGAGATGCAAACACCTACGCGTGGCACGTTGTTGTTCCATACTCCAAGCACACTGTGTTTACTTTCAGCCCGTCCGTCATGATTAACATGGTCACAGAACTGTTGTGGTGGACCCCATCATGGTGAAATTGAGTCAGTCATACCCGTGTACCCTCCTCACTGTCCACCGGTTACCCTCCTGCTGCTGTGCTTGGGGACAGTAATTGCCTGCCATCTGAATGCATCATCGGTCATTAATGAAGGGGTCAGTCATGAGGACCACCACTTATGTCGATGACAACAACATCAGAGGTAAGTTTCTGCCTTAATATGATGATCATCTGTGATTGGCCTCCTTTTATACTATGTCAGGATTGAGGGATTCTTTTGTTTATTTTTGTTTTGTTTATATTGTGAAGTGGCTGAGCTGTTACACCCCTAGATGAGTTCGTAATGTACTGTATATTGTATGTTTTTAAAATAGGTGTGCTGTTAGAACAACAGATTTCAATGACTGTTGTTTTTCCTGCAGTTTACATACAAATGAACAGTATATATTTAATTCATGCAGTGTGAAAAGAAGTGAAAAGAAAGTATTGATAAATGTTGACTCAAAGGTTAAAATATTGCATAGAGTTTCTTATTTCCTACATGTATGACCCATGGGCCTGTTATGTTTCCAAGACCCAGGTGTCCTTTGAGACTGTGAGTTTGATTATCTGCAAAGGGCTTTCCTACAAATGATTTTAATTAATTTACACACGTTTAATTCATTCACTCATGCATTTCCTCTGAATGTGACTTGATTGCCTATCTGATACCATTATACAGCATGCTCCGGCTGGTCAGCCCATTCGCCAAAGACATACCGCTTTGATGAAAAGAACCACAAAACGCTTTAGTGTGATGGGCAGCATGATCAATGCATCATCAAATCTAATTGCAACTGACAGTATGTTCTCTTGAGTCCTTCAGTGCCACTCGCTGATATACTCTACATTTTCTGCACCCGAAAACAAGATCCACTTTCACCACAGGGGGGAGATGCCGTAGTTCTCAATCACCGCCCATATCTGAATAGGCAACATCGTTGTGATAATGCTGTTATAATTGTCATGGTGGGATACTAACATGTCTTAATTCACAGTGTGCCTATTGAATGTAATATTGTCTAGCAGGGAGGGTACTGACAGTGACACTGTGTTCTGTTAGCATTACAGCTTGTTAAGAGGTGGGCAAGAAGACAGTATTTTTTTTTAAGGTAAAATAAATATATGTCAGAACCAACTGATTAGACACACTGATTTGCGTTTTCCCTTCATACAACATGGGCGTCACTTGATCCTACATCATGTGTTATGATCAAATGTGCAGAGAGAAAAAATGCTGTAATTATCAATACACAGACAACATCAGGACAAAGACATTGGGCCAAGTAATAAGAAATACCCTAGGGGTACAAAAGAGTACCTGTACAACCTGACAATCAGTTTTAATGATGCGTCACAAGGCAGTATCTGTTTTCAAGTGGATTACATAACACAATGTCAGTCATATTGTGATCTTTCTTCCCTTCTCTGTGCTAAAAAAGCCCCACAACATACAGTATGTATGCATTCATTACATAACACCCAACATGGCTGCAGCGCATCATTTAGCCTATTATGGTGTTTGGTGCAGGAATGGCCCCTCAGAAACTTAATGCTGAACACCGCTGTGGTCCTATACACACTGATGGACAGGTGGGCTGGGGAGATAGGATCAGAGTGACAAGGAACACCTGTCGGTGGGGGAGAAGCTGTCCGGACCAGTGCAGATGGGGCTGGTGGTGATAAAGGCTCACAGAGGGTCGATTGTCCCTGCAATGGCGCTGATAGTGGGAGGATGCCATTAAGATAAGAGGGGGATTAGGACTGGTGGATGGGGGGGGTCTGCTCCAAGGAAATAAATGAGAGACAGAGAGATGGAAACGAGAGAGGGAGAGCGATAGAGAGTAACGTATGATCCTAATAAATGTAGAGTATTGAGGAACTTGAAGTCCAGCTTGAGACGACCATTCAGTACACCACACAGATGCATAATGCAACTTTAGTCCTCTGTATTAAAAAAAAAAACACAGTAGAAACCAAATCTGATGTCACTGAAATGCCAGACGAGAGCAGCTGGCAACCCAAGTACATCAGGGAGGCAGGCGTGAAAAATGGCACTGGGCCTCAAACAGCTGTGAGGACATGGATGCTGAGAGACACAGAGTGCATGCGTCGCTACCACTCACTCAGCAAAGCTTTTGTCACACAGTGCAGGGGTGGTCACAGAGCATCTGCCATTCAAGTCGTGTGGTGCTGCCAACAGCCATCAGCCATCAGAAAAGGTTCCACAAATCAGGACCGAGTTGTTGCACCCCTGATCTAGGGTGGGAAATAGAGCCTATAATAAATTGAAGTAATAATAATAAAGCTTAAATCATTTTTTTAGGGATTTAAAAAATATCAGTATAAATGACAAGTTTATACACATTAGAATCATCCAAATGACATTTGTGTCTTGAATTTATACAGGAAGAACACTCATTTTAGCTAACTTCTGCAACATAAATAGGCACCAAAAGACTGCAGAAATTACACACTGCAAGTCTCGGTTGCACTGTTGATTATGCTGTTAGGAGCTGTCTAAGTAATAGCCCATGGTGCAGCGAGTTCTAGCTTTGACGGAAAGAGGGTAACCTTCAACCGCGCAGGATCAGTCACTCTTCCACATCGCCTTGGTAACACAAGACAGTAATCACAGGGTAGCGCGTGCTGCAAAAGACAGAACAGGATAATTATTTTTGTGTGCATTATCAAGTGCTATTTTAAGCACAGCTGAAATAAACTCACTCACTGTAAAGCCTACTGAGGTTGCGCTGACGACCCCAGCCTGTCAAAAGTTTGACATGTCAAACGGACAGGGACACAAATGGACATTCACAAACGCACACATTTTACTTCTGTACTTAAGGACACTGTCCATAATTCAGAATAAATATACACTAGGACACAAATGTAACAGTTCAGTTGCAACCGTTACTCAGACATGCACACACATTCACAGTAAGAGAGAGAGAGAGAGAGAGAGAGAGACAGAGACAGAGAGACAGAGGAACAGTTATGCAATGCGTTTTAAAAATAAGAATGAAATGTTGCATTCTGCAGGTGGGGGTGGAAACAGTGTTTCATTATCGCACACAGAAAGCAATTATCACATGGACTTTATTGAATGCCTTCATGCTGACATGAGCTGGCCTGGGATTTAGCATCTGTTGCATAATAGCAAAGTGTATACCAGTATGTCCCTCAGTGTAAGTACATGCAAAATGTATATGTCAGGCAGGCACATATCAGTATGCCACTGTGTTTATGTAAACGATGAAGAATAATATAAATGTGCCCAACTTTCCATGACTGAGTCCTGCAAAAAGAGCAAGTAATGTATGTTGGAGAAACATTATATAATGTATATATAGGAGTGCATATATACTGTGTCACAATTTTTTCATTCTGTATACTGTTTGCTACCTTAGTTAAAGATTCTGCTCATATTTAGGAAGTGAATGCATATTTAAAGGGTCAGTTTAATTGCGTTTGTTAATTTCGTGCAGCCTTTCCGATTATGAGGAAATGGTGAGAGAGAAAGAGAGGTCAGAGGTCAACTCAGACAGGGATGGTGCAGTGATAGAATGGTTGGTGGGGCAACAGATGGAGACTGATAGGCTTCTCATCGCCTGACCCCCCCCCCCCCAAACCTCCCCTCCAGCACCCCCCCTTCCCCTCACCACCACCACCACCACCATCGCCACCACCCTCACCCTCACCACCACCCAACTCCCCCCACCATTCCGCCTCCCCAACCGATGCTTGTACGGGAGCGGGCAGTAAATCTCTCCGAGGGAACAGAGGCGTTTATCACGGGGTGGCGGGGTGTCTGGACCCTGGCAGGCACGGAGCAGCGGCCTGGCCCATGAATCTGCCCCGTGCCAGAGAGGTGACAGGGACGCCTGTGGAGCCTCTTTGCATCTCGCGCAAGACAGATGACAACAACGTGTTGTTCCACAGATTGAGAGAGATTATTCCTTCGCCACTCTGTGCATTTAGTTTAAAGAGGAAAAAAAGAAAGAAAAAGAAGAAAAAAAAGCACAGGAGTACGAGCGGTACGATGTTGCATAACACAAGGAAATTTATTAACCAAGCGTTGGGATTTCTCTGGTCACGAACTAACCCATTAACTCATGGTTATTTATTCATCGGCCCTATTTATCTGTCAACACGCCCAACCCTAATGGAGCGGCTGGTTTAAAAAATCTGCATCATGGAAACAAAATGGCAGAGAGGCACCATTTTATGTGAACCCTGCTTGCGGACTTTTCTTTTAATGTTGTCAGAATGTTCTTGTAGCCGTGCTGAAGGAGCAAAATGATCTAATTCTCCAGCTAGGTTTTCACCTCAGATGTGTAATCTTCAGGGGGTTGTATGTTACTTCACAAGAAAACACAGGCTTTTAGTGTATAGTACACATCAAGGCCAGTTCCCTTATTTCAGGACCTGAGAGCATGTTCTAGCTCAGGCTTTCAGCGAATATATAACATACCCTTTGAGGGACAAGATGCACTCCTTAATAGCCTAATTAAAAAGCTTTTAAGGCTTGTTGCTCAAAGCTCCTAATCACTGAGACAGTGAAGTATTTACTGGAAATTAAGTCCCTGGAAATTAAGCGAGTGCAATACATGCGCTTAGGCTCACCGCAACAAATAAGACTCTGATGATTGAATTTCTTCCGTGGTACACACAGCTCTTGCAATTGTAGTCCAATTACTGGATGCGACTAGAGATGGCGAAGGTGACAGGTAATGTCCAGACCACAGACCAAGTAAGTAATGGCTGTTTTTACACAAGATGTGACTGAAGTTTTTTTTCAGAAAGGTCAAAAAGGTTTGACAAAACAACTGAAATTGGTGTATATATATAAAAAGTATATGTAACCATCATCATTACTGCATAATTCATCACAATTATTTTATGGTATTCATGTCTGACTGTATGGTTTAGCAAACATGATGCCAATTCCGAAGTCATTTGTGATACATTAGCTTGTTTAAAACTAAACATTTAGTCAGTTAGTTTCCAAAACCATCAAGAAATGCACAGATTTTAAGGTCCAGCGAATATTGATTGTTACCCATAATAGAAAAAGGGTTGTCATACAGACACATTTCTAGTCGGTAGCAAGACTAAAAATAAAAACCATAATTCATATGCCATCCATGAAACCAATAACCAATGTCCCACAGGGTGCTTAAAACGGTTCTGCCAGCCTAGCTTAGAGAGCGCATCTTTTGTAATGTGCGATAAAGGTTGTTCATGAGCTATTTCCGACCCTTAATGGTCCTCTCATCATCCAGTATGGATATGGACAGCTGGGTCTTTGAGAAGAGGTTGTGTGTGAATGCTGATCAGTGTCTACAGTGCTCTCTTTCTCTCTCTCTCTCTCTCTCTCTTTCTCTCTCTCCCTCTCGCTCCCACTAATATCAGTTAATTACAGTGTTTAATCAGCCTGGTAATGTGCCTGCTGGGCGGCTTGCCATTTCAGCCTGACACCCGGAGGAGCAGGGGGCACATAGCCGTGCCAGTCTGCCCAGTGTGCCTGGCCGCCTCTGCCTCCTGCACGGGGGGGGGTAGGGGTCGGGGTGTGGGTGGAGGGTGGTGGTGGTGGTGGCAGTGGCTGTGTGGAGTGGAGGTTGAGGAGGAGGTACGGGGTGATTAACCTGCTCACTCTCCCGAGCTGGACCTCCCACAGGCCAAGCCACGGGTGGTGCAGTGATGGAGGTCAGACCAAGCCAGGATGGCTGTGCCTTGACCAGAGGGCAATTGGCAGGATGTGCATTCGGAAGCACAAATAGCAGACAAGATATGACTGCATGGGAGTACTATGTGTTGTGGGTGCCTTTCTGAGAGACAATATGTCTGCACAATGATCTGCTCTGGACATCCAATGCAACCCCAATGCTGCTCATTACATTACATTACATTACACTTAGCAGACGCTTTTATCCAAAGCGACTTACAAAAGGTGGACATAATAGCTAACAGATGTGTCGGGAACATTGAAGGTACCTATGTAAAGAGATGGTTAGTAGAAATTAGTTTTGTTAGGAAGGAAAGCAGTCTCGGAGGAGAAGGGTCTTCACAAGCTTTTTGAAGGTCGAGAGGGATATTGCTGCTGTTGTAGCGACTGGTGGGTTGTTCCACCACTGAGGGACAACAACCGAGAAAAGCTTGGAGTGACCTCGCTTTGTCTTAGGAGAGGGTACGGCCATGCTCTGCTGTTCTCTCCGTCTGTTTCTACCTGTCCTCCCGTCTTCCATTTCCCTACTTCCATTTCACTTTTACTGCTCTCTGCTACAGTATACTCTCCTCCTGTTATACTCTCCTCTGTGTCACTTACTATGAAGAGGGATGGGGCTGTGTAATGCATCTGCATCAAAGGCACACATTTCTTTGCTCAAAACTGGCATAGTGCATGCTGTGCCTCTGCAATAGACAAGAAAAAATGAAGTCTTGCTTGTGTATCCTCCTGTTTCTATCTGTGCAGCCATAACTCTGGAATGTTTGGGGAGGCTTTAGTAGAGGACACCTAGTCAAGGAGAAAACTGTGGTTGTTCCCACATTACTTCCATCTTCGACATTCCCACTTTAAATAGCATTTCCCAGACACCAGCTCCTTCATGCCAGATCAGAGACAGAGCAGGGCCTCATCGGTCCCCGGGTCTGCCTCTCTCTGGATTGGGTCCCGGTGCTGACCCCTCCCTCCCTGGCTCGCTCTCTCTCTCTCTCTCTCCGTCTCTTCATCTCTCCCCGTCGCACATGCTCAAAAGGCTCAGTGGCACACTCGCACACTCACTCACACACACAGGCATACCTGGTGGCAGTGGTGGCCGGCAGTTCTGTGCTTCATTTCTTAACACACCAGCTCTGGGTCCTGACTCAGGAGGGGTGTTTTGAGAAATTGAACAGCTTCTCAGGAAGAGTGCCAGACGGAATAAGATCATCAAAGGTAAGCACTTTCAGATATTAAAAAAAAAAAGCACACACACACATGCACACAGAGCACACATACAGACACACATACAGTGTTCTATTTTCAGATTGTTTCTTTTTTTGGGTAGGATTACACATGTAAAATAGAACTTAAAAGTTTGACTGACAGTTGTGTCCAGCATCAATGTAAATACTGTGATCAGTTTGTTATCATACATCTGAGCCAGTGTGTTATCATATCATTTTACATTAGGTTCACATAATTTTTTTTTTTTTTTTATGGTAACCTCACAAAGTGTCATGTCTGTGGTATTATGTGTGTATCTGTGTATGGTGTGGTTAACTGTGCTGTGGTTTAGAGTAACGCACCTCTGCCTTAGTACAGCTTTTTCTAGAGAGCTGTGTCTCTGCAAAGCAAATCCACAGCAAATCCACACTGAATCACATTTTTTCCTGAAAAGCTTTTATGACAGGGAAAAGACTACTCCAAAAAAATAACAATTAGTATTAGCTCAGAAATATTCTCTCTGAATATGATGGTATAACAGTGCTGGTACCCTATTACCTGGTAGTATACCCCAGGCTGTTAATAATTCATACATGTAAGAATAAAGTTACAACAAATAATCAAAAAATGTCATGGATTAAAGCGATATTGGTGGGGTGAGTCAGCGAACATGATGTTCTTACCAAAATGTATTGGTTAATCTAAAATGTATTTTCTCTGAAACACAGCAGAAGACACACAGCTAATGGGGTGAAAATTATACTTTGCATGAATGTAGTCTACTTAGGATGAGGGCTGCTAAATGGTTTTATCACTGCTAATTGCCTGATGCCTACAGCACACAGCTGTTGCAGCACAAAGTTAACGGATTGAAACACAACCATATAATCATTAACACATTTGTCATAACATACTCAGCACAGTCATAAAATATTAGGTGGTTATCACTAAGAAAACTGCTGTCACACGCACATGACATGATTTATTAAAAGTAATAAATGACAATTCCGCTTTTTTCTGTGTTATTTTAGATAATTCACAGTTCCATATGTATATGGGTATCATTACCAGTCTGGATTTAAAATCTGTTACAATATGATAGTGAAAGGCAAATTTGAACATCATTGTTACCAATTGAACACACACAGACACACGCACACACACATAGCCTCAGATATTCACACTCATCCATCATGTATTTCCCATTTGTTATGACAGTGAGTAATGTGTGTGAAAATCACTGAATAGCTACGGAGAGCCAGTTCTATACAGCTGCAGATGTGTCACCCTCCATCACACCACGCACAAAGCAACAGGTTTATTTCTTCCAGTTGTTGAGGTATAAGCTTCTGAATTTAATACATGCAGTGTTACCTTCAAGTGCTGTCTTCTCTTTAACTGGAGTAGCCTACATTCATAAATAAAACTTTTTTTTTATTAAGAATTGTTGCTTCAAATAGGATAGACTACTGCAAATGAACTGCTGCTACAAATGCAGGCTACAGTATAAACACAATTCAACTGGACTCTAATTAGGCTACAGTACAATAGGCCTTTTGTAGCCAAAACATTTTTACCGTAAGCATTTCATAGTGGCAGAATGACACTTGAGCAGCATACTGCTTGAAAACTTACTCACCTGCCTGGTCGGCATTTGACAATGGGGGTTCAGCACTCCAACAACAGAACAATTCGGCTCTTCAAACAACATGACAAACACTGCTGACGCTCAGCCTCTTGTTGCCTGCCTAGTAGACACTTCACCTTTTTAACAGAATGGGAAAATCCGAAAGCCAGATGGATATCATGGAGAAATCAGCCAACCCCGGGAAACATCGCTGGAGTGCCGCCGTGATTGGGCTGTCGGTGCTGCTGCTGCTGGTGAGCTGCGCGCTCGTGGGACTCATCGTCCTCTACACAGCCGCGGTACGAGGTGAGAGACTGGAAACAAGTACACCACATTCTGTCCCCACTGGGCAGTACTAAAGCTTCGCTAAAGCTTTCAAACCAATACCAAAGATGAACTGTTTCTGCCACTACCTAAAAGAACGTTTGTATGTCAAGTGGATGAGACTTGCACCAGAGCAGACTAGCTAATTACAGAACCAGCAGAAGAATGGACACAGCCTACATATGATGGAAGTCACAGTGTTACTACTAGAGATGTCTTTTCTTACAAGTATAAAATGTATTTTTTTCTCGAAACCCGAGTCTGTGATAATTGAATTCAGAGATTGCTGTCAACGGTGACTTTGCTATCGACATTGACCTTACAACCCCCGTTACCGTGTGAAAAAGGGAAGACGAAATTGCTAGATAACGGTGACAGTTACGCAGGGAAAATTCCGGTGTAAGGCAATCTCTAATGCAAGTAGCCAGACCTACGCGTGTATTGCTGCTTATCACATCACAGCTACGCACCTAGTAAAATTCTCTCCTGAATTCTCTGTTGCAGAAAAGTCGGGCAGAATTGCAGTATCCAAGGGCACGGTAGCGGAAGGTATGCTCAGTACTTGACCCACTGTCCAAATGACTCGCCTGTGGGCTAAAAACCAACGCTTCTTGAGATAATTAGTTTCACACAGCCTCATTTCACACACTGGGCCCAACATGGATTACCACACACAATGGTTTCATATACTTCCTTCTTCCTGTGCCACAGAAATATGACAGAATCAGGTCCACTTTCAAGTGGTAGTTTATAAAAGGGTACATACAGCACATAAAAGACAAGTAAAACTTGGAAGTATAATGACAGTAAAATCAGTGAACAACATTTAAAACACATCATCATCAAGCTACACCATTAATACACTAAGTCTGGCTAAATGGCCTAGCTATTTGTCTGGCTAGAAGGAATTCTTGATTAGCCATCACTTGCCTATTCAGAAATCTGACAACCCCGTAGCTCTTCCAGTAATTGTAATAAATGTCTTGTTCATTTTCAGGCCTATTGTACCGTTCCAGAGACAACAGCATATGCACCACTTCCGACTGTGTCACAGCAGGTAATGAACAGTGTCCAGTTTCTTGAAGACAATTAGAGTTCTTTCCCTCTCACCCAAAGGCTTATGGGAGTTTTATTACATGAGTTCCACAAACAGGCTATAGCGCTCAACTCTTCTTCTTGGAACCACTGCTATTCTTTAAAACACATGGGATTATGGCCATACTCCCTCCCCATGGCCCATTACTGAGTTCATTGCTCTCTGTGACATTTACTTTTGCCTTTGAGCTTCAGTGAAATCCCCCTAAATAAATGAATCAGTGAATGAATGAATAAATCAATCAATCAATCAATTCATGAGTTGATTAGTCAGTGATTCTATCTATCTATCTATCTATCTATCTATCTATCTATCTATCTATCTATCTATCTATCTATCTATCTATCTATCTATCTATCTATCTATCTATCTATCTATCTATCTACTGTCTGTCTGTCTGTCTTTCTGTTTGCCTGTGTGCCCGCCTGCCTGTCTGCCTTCCTACATGTCTGTCTGTCGGTCTGTCTGATTTTTCCTCCCATTTCTATCATTTTCGGGAACACTAAGCGGCCCGACTGCTCCAGAACATGGACCCGCATGCCGAGCCGTGCCAGAACTTCTACCAGTATGCCTGTGGTGGGTGGCAGGAGAGGCATGTGATCCCCGAGACCAGCTCCCATCACAGCGTGTTTGACATCCTCCGTGGGGAGCTGGAGATCGTGCTCAAGGGTCAGCATTTTTTTACTCCCGCTGTAGCCTCCCAGAGGAGGTCGTGGTAACCCTGTACGTAGTTGCCGGTCTCTGGCAGGGGATGTGTGTGTGTGTGTGTGTGTGTGTGTGTGTGTGTGTGTGTGTGCGTGCGTGCGTGCATGCGTATGCGCGTGCATGTGTGTGTGCATGTGTGAGTGTTTGTGTGTGTGTGTGTGTATATGTGTGTGTGTGTATGTGGGTATGTGTGTGTTCGTGGGTGTGTATATGTGTGTGTGTGTGTTCATGTATGTGTGTGTGTGTCTTTGTGTAGAGGTGTGTGTGTGTGACATAATGTTTTCTTTGGTATGTGTGTGCTGCTTGACAGGGGTGCTGGAAACGAAGAACGAGAGGGACCGCGATGCCTTCAGGAAGGTCAAGCTTCTGTACAGCTCTTGCATGAACGAGAGTGAGTGATGGACTGTCAGACAGATATAACAAAGACAAACACACACGCATACACACACACACACACACACATGCACACACACAGACAGATAGACAGACAGACACACACACACACACACACACGCACACACACAGACAGACAGACAGACAGACAGACATACACACTCAAAAAGACACACACAGACACACACACAGACACACACACACACATGCACATGTTGTACACACTTCTTCATTTCAGCTCAGGTTTGTTATTTCAGTAACATACACTGAAAAGTAATGCACTGGACATGATCCAGAAGTCTGTTAACAGTCTTTCCAGACAAGCAAAACAAACACTTCCAATGGAAGGTGGAACTGACTCGGTGCAGTTCCAAGCTGCGGCACACATTGACCAGTAATGGAATCTAAGGTCCACTGCTTCATGAGTTATCTCAGAGGTCGCATTACACGTCACAGAATGAAATTATGCAATTGGACTCCCATTCTGACATCCCCAAATCTTCTCTGGAGTTTCCCCATATTTATTTAATGTCATGTAGACCTCTGACAATTGAAATTCACTTTACAAACAAATACACTTTGAATCCAGCAAATGCACTTGCATTTTTTTGCACATTTTACACAATTTAACACTTTTATTTAGTATTGGAACAAACTAAACTTTCATCATTATTTTGGACTACAGTTACAGACAGTGAATGATATTAATTACTCCCTCGTTTTCTCTCTCTCTGTCTCTGTCTCTCTCTCTCTCTCTCTCTCTCTATACCTTTCTCTCTGTTAGCCTGTGTTGGAAATATTTCAACAAACACCAACACACACCACCTAAGGATAATCAGTTTTTGCACATGAAAATTGACCTGCACACAATGTTAGTCTAGTAATAAGCACTCGTGAAATATATTCCTCAGCGTAAACATTTAATCATATCAGTTCTCGTATAAATGCACACCCTGGGCTTAGAGTGATACCATACTTAAAGTGTGTAATAGAGTATGCATCATCAGCTGTACAAGAAGATAGCATTAAAGGAGAAAACAGGGGTAGAGCGTTCGCAGGCTGCACAAGAAGAGCCTTGGTGTGTCGTTGATACAGAAAACCTTGGCACCCTGTCATGACTCTGGCTCCCCCTGCAGGTCTGATTGAGCAGCGCGACTCCCAACCTCTGCTCAAACTCGTCGAGAGCATTGGAGACTGGCCAGTGGCCTCAGACGACTGGAACGGCACAGCAGGTACCAGAGATACCAGGCCCTCTTAATGCCCCCATAATGGTTGTCTGTAGCTGCCCTGGCTGCTCTCAATGGGGCAGGAAGACAATCGGACAAATGTTGGAGTCTGGAGGAATTGGATAAGCAGCCGATTGATGGGCCTGTTCTGGGGAGACAGGGCTACCTGGCAGGGGTGGGGGGGGGGGGGGGGGGGGTGGGTCTAAAACTGGCCCTTCCACAGACCTGTTAGGTGATTGGTCGAGAGCCAGTAGATAAGGGGCCAGGGGATAGGGGGTTAGTTTCCCAGGCCCCAGAATGAATCCTTTTGACATCCTCTTGTCATCTTTCTGACTCCCCCTGCTATTTCATTACAGTCAGGCCATGGAGCACACTCAGATCTAATTACGGTTCTGAAGAGACATACTGTACAGTAACTTTGAGGGTGGCTGCTGAATTGACATGACAGCCACATAGCCTATATTAAAGCTAATGTCATGCTAGTATGTCTGTAAGACAATGTACCACATGAGGTCATTATACTAATAACTGAACATTCATTGTATACATATATACATACATTGTCACAGTATTTGTATATACATTATATACTGTATTTTCCACTGTATGCAATGCTGTGTCCTTCTTCTGATGTTTGGCAGACGATTCCTGGAGCCTGGAAGACATTCTGGCTATCCTCATTGCCCGATATCACAAAAAGGTTTTGGTGGACATGTTTGTGTGGACAGACGATCAAGACTCCAGTCGTCACATCTTGCATGTATGGGCAACATAATTCTCCTCCGTAGCTTATGGTCATTACTGTACTTGTACTGTAGTGTTGATCCTTGTACCCTTGATTTTACACATTTGCAAATGTAAAAAAGGAAAAATAACTTCACATATTCTCTGGAAATAGGTTTTAATTACACAGTTTTTTTTTAAATAAATTAGTCCAGATATATTTACAATCACGGAGATATTTCTTAAATATTTTCATAGATCGATCAGCCTTTGCTGGGGATGCCCTCCAGAGACTATTACTTTAATGATGGAAACTACAAAAAGGTATTGATTACGTATGACTTAGTTATAATTTGTATTAATTAACCTGGCAAAAACATTGTGTCAAAGCCATACCCTTCATCGGACAGGTGAGAGATGCCTATCTGCAGTTCATGGTTACCATGGCGAGGATTGCCCGTGCGGACCGTAACCTGACCCAGGATGATGAGCGAGTGTGGGAGGAGATGGCGCAGGTGTTGGAGCTGGAGATAGACATTGCCAACGTAAGTGCCCCGTTTGGTCAAAGACCATTTTGTCAAAAATGACTCGCTCAACAGGTGTAATTCTGTGTCTCCTCATGGGCTTCTTGGGTATTTAACCCGTGATCTTTGTGTCAGAAGCTACTTACTTGACTCGACTGATGGCCAGCTGTGGCCTAAGGCAGTTGGTCTTGAGATCAGAGGGTTGCAAGTTCGAATCCTGAACCAGTAGGAAGAATGTGGGTGGGGAGTAAATAACTAGTGCTCTCCTACACCCTCATCCATGGCTGAA
>CM050211.1:19226149-19318649 GCA_027475355.1 Coilia nasus
CCACATCCTGGAGGAAAACAACCCGAAATTGGATGAGGAGTATGTCCATGTAAGTAATAACAGGGAAGTCTTTGTCTCAGAGCACCGGTAGGATTTCCAGTACAGATAGGGAGCAAATATTGGAACTGTCAGAGGACCTCTGGTGTTGACTGATACGTTTGTTTTTCGTACACAGCTGAACTTCACTGAGAATTACTTTGAGAACATTCTGCAGAACCTGAAAGCTAGTTCAATAAAGAGTTTGAAGAAGCTGAGGGAGCCTGTGGACAAAAACATGTAAGTTGATAAGTTAATTCACACACACACACACACACGCACACGCACACGCACACGCACACGCACACGCACACAAAGCCATCATTGGAGGTGTGAATGTAATATCCACACACAGGTGGTACTGTAATTCAAACAGACTCTATTGCACATGCCATCGGTACATCTATCTGCACAACAAACACACACACACACACACACACACACACACACACACACACACTCACACACACTACACAATACACTTATGTGGCTCTTTTTTTAGGTGGATCATTGGTGCGGCTGAGGTGAATGCTTTCTACTCTCCAAACAGAAACCAAATAGGTAAGGGCTTCCAAGGCTTTTACAACATCAAATCAATAATAATCATGTAAATATGTTTGACATGAAACACAGTAGACTACATTCCACGAATATGCTTGGCTTTTTTCAATACCTTCAATACATTTTTTGCGTCAAAGCTTCGATCATGAAAAATCCAAACTGGTGTTTTAACAGATGTTAGTTAGATGTTAGTATTGTAGTAATTGTCTGTTGACCACCATAGTAGGGGTAACTGACATTACATTTAAACCCATTTATTGCTATTACTTGTTTGAGCCATTTTCAGTGGAATGATAAGGTAGTGAAGCACAAAGTGGGGTACCCTGACGAGTCCCTAACCACTACCCCACCTGTACACATGCCTGTTAGGAGACCACCAGGGAAGTGGTGGTAGGAAAGAGGCAGGGAACGCTTTATTCCCCCCGGCCCCTCTTGTTCCTTTTGCCGCACACCACTTACGCATTCTCTGTGCCCTCGGCTCAAGAGCCTCCGCTGAGAATAATGACAGCCCTGCAATGGCTGCCTTTGTTGTCTGACTACAAAAAAACTAGTTTCAGGCTCCAGCACACACAAAAACTCCGGCACGGCTGAGAGCTGCCTGACGCTGGAGAGAGTGCCACACATTTACTAGGCCCGTCACTTAACACGCAAGAGATTGCAGAGTGTAAGGCGATTATGTAGATTGGGAGCCACAGTAATTTCAGCGTAATTAGGCCAAGATTGCGGGCTTTAATGTTCTCGGACGTCTTCTTGCTTCCCCGGGCATGATGCTCCACTGATATGCTGTAGGGTTTTTTATGCCAGTGCTTTGGCACTTGCATTAAGAGACATTTAAAAAAAAAAGAGCTTAGTTTGCAGACACAGACGACTGAACAGAAGTGAACAGAACAGAACAAAGCATCAGTTCATTAGTTTGAAGATATAAATGAACTATTATGTGTGGTTGGGCTTATTTTAATAGAATACATTAATTGGTGTTTTTTAAATTCTGGAATGTTCCAAAGTTTTTCTTTTGCTTCCCACTTTTGTTTTTTTGTGTCATTACAATTGTGCTTTCTTTTGAGACTCTTTTGAGAGATTTTGAGCTGTCAGTTTATGTGTCTACAGAATCTTATCTATCTATCTATCTATCTATCTATCTATCTATCTATCTATCTATCTATCTATCTATCTATCTATCTATCTATCTATCTATCTATCTATCTATCTATCTATCTATCTATCTATCTATCTATCTATCTATCTATCTATCTATCTATCTATCCATCATTGTTTGTCTGTGTTGGTCTTGATCCATAGTTTTCCCTGCTGGAATTCTGCAACCTCCATTCTTTCATCAGAACCAGCCTCAGTCTCTCAACTTCGGTGGAATTGGAATGGTGATTGGCCATGAGATCATTCACGGCTTTGATGACCATGGTGAGATGAGGACTTAACTGACACCAGTCATTTTGATTTCCGTAACAATTCACCCGACATGATTTACCAGGATATAGAATGTACCAGTAGGGACTTGTAGCACTTAACATATTTAGAGAGGAGAATACCATAGCCAATACCATGACCGTACAAAATAATATCACATGTAAAGTAATGGCCACAGTATTAGCAGACCATCACATCCAGAAATGGTTTCATAGGCTAATCGTACCAATCTGGGCAGTAAGGCTAAGTCATTTTTTCTGATCAATGCCTTAAGTCAAGTGTCTGATATACCACACAGGCCGCAACTTTGACAAGGATGGGAATATGTTTAACTGGTGGAGCAACTACTCGGCCGAGCACTTTAAGGAGCAGTCCCAGTGCATGGTGCACCAGTATGGAAGCTTCCACTGGACGCTGGCTGGAGGTCAAAATGTGAGTGCAAAGGTTTTCTATGCGACAGTCCTCTCCTCCTCTCCACTTAGTAACAATTCATGAAACCCATGAAGGGTTCTCCAGCTTTTAGGCTGCTTTGAGCGGTGAAAGAAAGTGAACACACACACACACACACACACACACACACACACAGACACACACACACACACACACACACACGTACCATCATATACTGGTTATTTGTACTTGTCATGTTATTGTGTTATTGTGTCTGAACATTGGCTTTGGCAACAGTGTACTTACACAGTCATGCTAATAAAGCACCCTTTAAATTTTAATTTAAGCACTAACGGAAATCTCATACTCTTCCATTCAGATTAGTGGCATAAATACCTTAGGGGAGAACATTGCTGACAATGGAGGAATTCGTCAAGCATACAAGGTGGAGTAATTGTGTTGTGTTAAGTATCATCTCATGTTATGGAAGGATGGAAGGAGCCATAATTATAAAACCTGTCATATATGAGTTTATGAATGCATGTCTTTCTCTCGTATGTGTATGTGTGTGTGTGTGTGTGTGTGTGTGTGTGTATGTGTGTGTGTGCATGTGTGTGTCTTTCTACCTCTGTCTTTCTTTGCGTGTGTGTATGCATTTGTGCGTGTGTATGTGTGTGTGTGTGTGTGTGTGTGTGTGTGTGTGTGTGTGTGTGTATGCATGCTCGTGTGTGTGTGTGTCTGCAAACAGGCGTATCTTAAATGGGTTGAGAGGGAGGGTGAGGAGCCTCGACTGCCTGGTCTTGACTTGGACCATAAGCAGCTCTTCTTTCTCAACTTTGCCCAGGTGAGCACTCCAATCTGACACCCCACTTACACACAAAACATTACTTTTGCCTAATGACATTTTCAGCAAATCACAAACAGCCTGGTAGATTTTTTTTGCACACTTCACACTAAAAGGCCTTAAGGCTAAGTGTGCAATTACTGCTGTATTAAGTCTCACATCACTGGATCTGACAATGGCTAAGAACATTACCTCTTTATGTTGCTCTAGACATCAGCTTACTGTTTGGAAATATGTATTTCAGCTGCTTATCATGTTGTTTGGATGTTTGTTAAGGTGTGGTGTGGTGCCTATAGGCCTGAATATGCCAGCCAGTCTATTAAGACAGACTCCCACAGCCCTCTGGAGTACAGGTAAGAGTCCTCTTGCTCTGTTGTTTCCTCCATCCATCCATCCATTTACTGTAACTAGCCATCCATCCATCTATTCATCCATCCATCCATCCCTCCATCCATCCATCCACCCATCATCCATCCATCCATTTAACTAGCGATCCATCCAACTAGCCATCCATCCATCTATTCACCCATCCCTCCATCCATCCTTCCCTCCATCCATCCACCCATCATCCATCCATCCATCCATCCATCCATTTAACTAGCCATCCATCTATCCATCCATCCATCTACCCATCATCCTTCCATCCATTTAACTAGCCATCTATCCATCCATCCATCCATCAAACCATCCAATTATCCATCTATCCATGTATCCAATTATCCATCCATCCATTCATCCATCTATTTATCAATCCATTCTGTCTTCCAATATACTGTCTTTCTTTACATGTTTGAACATGCGAATTCATCTCACTGCTTTCCATTGCAGGGTTTTGG
This sequence comes from Coilia nasus, assembly GCA_027475355.1. Taxonomy (NCBI): domain Eukaryota; kingdom Metazoa; phylum Chordata; class Actinopteri; order Clupeiformes; family Engraulidae; genus Coilia; species Coilia nasus. Next base: position 19,230,242 of record CM050211.1, read on the forward strand.
GGTCCCTGCAGAACTTTGAGGCATTTTCTGATGCGTTCCAGTGCGGCGCAGGTACCCCCATGAACCCGCAGGTGAAGTGCAGGGTGTGGTAGCCAGGGTCCGCCCCTATCTTCTCCTCTTCTTCTCCGTCTCATCTGTGGACGGATTGACTTTGTGATTCGGACAGCAGCAGCTACTGTGGGTGGCTTAGTGTCATTTTGAGTCACAGTCCTACACAAAACAGTGCTACCACTGCCTTATATTTCGCTGGGTCGCCTCGTTTTGGTGAATATACATACATACCTACCTTTAATGTGCGTGGTTTTCACATGTAGCATGTAGGAAGCCCTAAAGGCCGTGCCCTGTTGTGGACAGGTGTAAGTTTCATTGCAGTGAAAGATGTAGGGTGTGAGGAAGGATACTCGCTTTGGCGTGTCTATTGGGCTCTATCTTGTAGCCTTTAGTCTTGCGTCTTGCTGGATCTGTTTTTTCCTGTTCTTGTTGCCAAGTGACTGTTACGCATACACACACACACACACACACACACACACACACACACACACACACACACACACAAATATGCTATTAAGACATTTTTGGATTGACCATATTGTACGACTGTGGTCAAAATGTTAGATCTGTGCCAGTCCGTCACTATGTGGGGCAAAGTGTACTGAATGTGTGGGATGATGCCCATTACTTAAAAGTTTGCTTCGTTTTTTTAAAAACATCTTTGAGATTATCTTGAGCTTTTTACAGTTAATGCTTGAAGTCAAACTATGTTGTTGTTGTTTTTTTTATACTAACTGGACACATGAAAAAAATAAAAAAGGGCAGGTTGTAACAGTTTACTATTTGCATGACTGAAAGCTGCAAACCAGCACACTGAGTAACAATCAGACAGCTTTGATTGTGAACAGAATGAAGAATTTACCATAGTTGTAACAGGGCTGATGCATTACGTTATAACCTGGAGCAATTTATCTAACGACTCTATGACTGTTAACTTTGCATACACAGATTTAACTGAACATGTTAAGTGAAATGTATTTTAGGGGGGTGGGGTGTTAAAATTGCAGAAAGAAAATGTGTACCTCTTAAGAAAAGCCTCAATTGATATTTGAAATGCACTGCAGTCTGTAAATATATATATTATCTATATGTTTATGTTGGAGGCATTGGGATGTCATTTCATTGGGAGCTGGATGAATCTTCAGCATTCAATAAGCCCCTTTTCAAATGAATATCCTGTTGTTTTTCTGCCTACATTTTGGCAAAACTGAGACATTATCTTCATAGCTGTGCCTCAAGAGTGTATTGTTGACAGTCCTTGTGATTCCCTCTACTATCTATTAGTAGGAGACAGGCAGAGAAGGAGAGAGAGAGAGAGAGAGAGAGAGAGAGAAGGCGTATGTAATGCCAAGGAATGTTCTGTTGTTCCGCTGTCAGCCCACCTGTGAAACAAGTCAGGCTTTGTTGGTTTGGGAACGAAAGACAGTCTGTACACATCCAGTGCATGATTAAGAGCCGGCCAACCTCTACTTAGTGTTCTGGCCCTTTTGTCCAAAGTGGGTTGACTATACTTATACTGCTGTCCTTGTGGTCAAATGTCAAACACACAGGTGGCCCCAGACCAACATTCCCGCTGTGTCTCATTTGGCAGAGCACTTGGGATACATTTTTAAACAAAATAGTTTTGAAACATATAGTGAAATGGAATTAACAGGATGTAACAGTGCAATTAATAACTGTCACATTGAAAGGTGCTGCATCCTCTGTTTGAACCTTTTGAAGTTCTGAGATGGGATTTGTTCTCTGATGAAAATCTCACTGACCGAAACGTCCGTTTCTTTCGTCTTGTCTACCTTTTATTAAAGTGGTTTGTTCGCCAAGCAAGCAGCATTGCGCTTTTTAGTTTAGATCATCAAAGTTACGATCCTGTTGAAGTGACTGCTGACGTTTCACCTCATATTCCCTGTTGCAAGGGTAAGTGCATCGGTGATTTGTGGGATGGCTGCTGAGCTTGAGGCCCAGCCTTTGTCAACGTGTACCTTTCCGACTTCGCGTTGACGGGGTGAAGTTGCAGTGGACCTTGTAGTGACCCTCACGAATGCTGAAAGGGCAGGGGAGACCTGGGCAGGGGACAAGGAAGGTGATTGTTGTAGCGGGTGCATTAGGTGATGGGTGCCTCGGACTGGAAAGGGACATTTGTCCCCATCGTATCTCCCAAATTGATGATCTGCACAGAGATAAGAGGTGTGTGTGTGTGAGAGAGAGAGAGAGAAAAAAGAGAATGTTATTGTGTGTGTGTGTGTGTGTGTGTGAGAGAGAGACAGAGACAGAGACTGTGTAAGTGTGTGTGTGTGTGTGTGGCGAAGGGGGGGTGGAAGACGGGGGGGCAGTGTTGCTGTGAGTTGGGCGTACGTGGGGAGCAAGCAGGTGTGTTGGCCGGAGGACAGGCACTCTGGGGAAATAGCCTTCTCATTAGGGCACCACTGTCAGTTCCCCGCTTGATGAACAAGTAATGACAGCAGAACTAAAGGACCGATGGAGAGAGGGAGACAGAGAGAGAGAGAGAGAGAGAGAGAGAGAAAGAGAGAGAAGGAGAGAGAGAGAGAGAGAGAGAGAAAATGCGACAGAAAGATCAAATAGGATTTAGATGAGTGCACAGAGGACATTCATTTATAAGAGAACAGAGACGAGGGCGAGATTTATTTCTGAGAACTCTTGCGATGCAGCCAATAACGAAACAAATGATGCCTTGGGCCATTAAATCTGACTGTTATCTCTGGTCACAGAGACATGAGCTTGAACGTACAAGTCTGTCTTTTCAACCTGTATTCCTACATACTCTCAGCCTTTTCGACCGACATGAAATACTGTTACACACATAGAGAAGTAATTGTACAGTGACTGCAATGTTATTTGCTGGGATAAGGCTTTAGCAAGGTACCTGATATGACTATAAATGAGGTATTATGGAAAAGGGCTGACACTTCAAATTAAGATTGTTATTCTCAAAGTGATGGACAGGTAGTTGGCATTTATACGTTAAGAATTTTTTGACATTTTAGCAGGAGAACATCTATGATAGCAAAAGGTCAGATTCTTTGTGGGCATAAAAGTCTAAATGCATGCAGCATTTTACAGAATGTTTTGGGAAAGAAACTTATTTATGTGTACAGTTAGGAATCTATATAAATATATATATATATAAAAGTTGTTCATCATAAAATACTGATTAATGCACTATTTCATATGTTAATCTAGATTGCATATTCTAACATCATATTTAAAAGTATATTTAAAAGCTTGCCAGTTCTATATCTCTTTGTTCAAAGAGAGCTGAAGTGTAAATTTAAGCCGGTATTTTTCCTCTACCTATTGTAGCAAGTGAAAAAAAGTATTTATTAATCTCTGCTAAAGAAGATTAGGAAGATATGTCAGTTACATAATTTCTGTTGTCATAGCTTTTCATGTTGCTTTACACAAAATTACAGAACATATTAGCCCATATATTTAACCTTCTTACCTTTTTCTTTTTAAACATCCCCAAATGTTCAGAGGTTTTCAAAGCAGTTAAGAAGCATCAGTTAATAAGATACTGACAGTATGACTTATAAATCTCACTTGGATACTCCATATTCATTTTCCACATTTTACATTTTTACTGTCATATTCAGTACAAGAAAGAAACTCACTCTTTGCTGTTTAAAGCGATGATTTCTTATCTAGAACAGAAGGTGTGTTTCATTTATTGCTATTTTTTAATAGTGTGTGTTTTGTTTTTTTATTGCTTTTTCCGACCATGCTGCTATTCCTCGCCTATCTATGACTGTTCTGTTAGTTTGAGATTGCTCTCAATGATGCCACGATATCGTCAATTAGCTGAATATTTTCCTTACATATACTGTATATTTGAATGTGATTGATATTATGTAAAGATATTACAGTCCTGGTTTCTGTAAAGACCAATAGGCAAATATATATTGAACATTTTTACAAACACTTGTATAAGACAAATGTTGCTGTTCCAACAAAGCTGTTAAGTATATTGTGATTTCAGGTATAAAATGTGTATACCTCTTTGAATGTTTGTTGGAATATACCTGAAATAAAGCTGTGCTGTAGTATTACATATCAGCATGACTGACTGTGTAAGTGGTTCATGCAATACCTTTCTCGTTTCAAAACCATGTCTAAAGGCAACACACTGTATCAATAGCCGCATAATTTCAGACCCATTACTGCTAAGACAGGGCATCTTGCCAGGTCACGGTTACTAAGACTGCAGCCTTTTTCCTTTTCAGATTATTTCTCATCATGCCCCAGAAGTTAACATACACACGATGAAGTTGATGCAATTCATCCTACTAAGAGGATAGTGGTGCGCACACCCAAAAAATAGGTGCTGGACAACAAAATATAAATATGTGAAACAAAGTGCATTGTCCGCACTTGCTCCCGTTTAGTTTTTTTAATGATCACTGAAAACATTCACTTGTGGTGATCATTAAAAAACAAAACAGGAGCAAGTTTGCAATCCATTCTACTGCCATCTGCTCATGTGTCTGCCTCTAATATTGGTGTCAAAGTAAACCTGTAGCATATGACGGCAAACTATCTGCAGCACTTCTCCCCACATCAAAGTAAAGTGAAAGCTGTTTCAATGGGAGCTGTGCTATTTCCAACCTGGGTCATATTGTAATATCTTTCTAGGGCCATATTCACTTGGAACATGGACAAACAAAACCGGTGATCGTGAGAAGGCCACAATGGAAAGCACACCCGGCACAGAGCAAGACATGCCTGTGTCTGTTTATCCTGCTGCTGTGTGTGTGTAAACAGATGCACAAATGTGGAAAGGTTTCAAGCTGAATGTCTCACACAGGAAGAACAAACCATAAGCCTTAGTGAACATGAGGATTTTAAATCTACAACGCAGTTGCTACAGGGTCATTGACGTGGCTGCCTTGTCATTAAGACACAACTAAATCTGACTATAATCCATCTCACACAGCTGTTTATTATATTAATGTATTGGGTTGCTTAGATGTATTCTTTTATTGAAATCACTGTTCCTAGAACCCTTCCTTAATGAAAAGCCTATCTACTGCATATGCAGATAATTTGCTGCAGAGTTGGTTAGCACAAGTTATAATAGGGATGAAGCCTTATAAAACTGAATTCTTTCATTTAGGCATTTATTTTCAAAGGGCTCAGCAAACAAACCTTGATGATTTTAAATAGGAGTGCATCCACTAAAAAGGTGGGTTTATCTGCCCATCTTACAAAGAAAAGTTTGAGTCAAACGACAAACACAATTAGACAGACGTATACATTGTCCCTCCCAATATATATGTCCTCATATCAAGTCTCAATCAGTCACCCACAGAGACCTAAGATATGTCTGCTTACTCTTTTGATCAGGAACTCTTCCCCTGTTCTCAAAGGCAGCTATCCAAGGAGAGTCATTGTGCTCTGGAAAAGCATGGCCCTCTGAAGAGAGGCTGGGGCCTTTGAAATGAGCAGATAGGTCTACACTTTAGACAGATGCATTCTGGGCACTCATTAGGGTGAAAGGGGAGATCAAACTCAGAAAACAGAGGCCAGTGGAATGCAGTTCAGCTGCACCTGAGATTTTAGTGCTGCTACAGCTTTCACTCACTGAGGGGTAATTGGCTTCAATTTACGTTGACGTTACCATGCCATTTTTAACAGGCCATAGTTCACTTGTGTCAATTTCCCTGATTATAACAAAAAAAAAGTGGTAGTGGAAATCCCATCCTTATACATAAACAAATCAGAACTTGATCAACTTATCTGACAACATTTAATTCAGTTATAAAATAGTACTTTGTCACACCGCGGTGCTATTAACTGGTAGTAAAAGTTGTAGACATTTAGTGTTTTGGTCCATACTTGCAAATATGTGTTGGTAAGCATCAAACATGGTTGGTAGTTAAAATTCATTGTGTTAACACATCATACACATACACTGCCATAAAAGACTATCTCTGTTTTTTCTTAAATAAATTATTTAGAAAAGAAAAACAAACACATTTAAAATTAAACATTCCTCTGGGCAAACTTTTAGATTAGCATACAATTTTTCCATAACAACATTGTAATTCTTTCCATAATAAAGTTTAGTAAATTCTTAGTGACAGAATTACACATTTCTTGTGTTGATGCTGGTGGTGTTGGCTGGTGGCATCTCAGTGTCAGTTGAAGACATCTATCTTGTGCAAACGTCAGCATTGCACTGAAAACAACACCACAAATAACATGGAAATGAACATGAATCTTTGATCACTGTAACAAGACAGTGTGAGATTTACAAATCAGTGGATACCCAAGAGCTAATGTTCAGACAGTGAACCCCCCAAAAGGTAATAGACACATAGAACATGACAAACTCATGCACTGTAATCTAAAGTGCCTCCCTCAGGGCAAGAGTTTAAATTTGCTGTCTAGTAGTGGGTGATGGGGGTCAATAATTATTTTCTTTGCTTTGTTTCTAATATGTTCTTTAAATATGTGCACTTCCTTTGTGGTCTCCCTATCATTTTCTAGGCCATGTTCACTATTTTCTGCTATTTGTTCCTCTTCTGAATGCTCAATTCTTCTAACTAAGTAACCTGCAGACACCATGGCTTGCTCTCTCACACATCGCTCTTGGGTGCAGAGGCTGTGCGTAGCTATGTTCAAAATGCCCTTCCTTTGTGGTCTCCCTATCATTTCCTAGGCTCTCTCACACATCCCTCTTTGGGTGCAGTGGCTGTGCGTAGCTATGTTCAAGAGCTCAAAAACGTGTGGGTGGCTGCCCTGCGGCCTACTATTTTTAAATGGGGCCAACAGGAAGGTGTGGAGAGGAGATGCGTGGCACACAGACAGTGGGTGTGGTGCTCTTTAAAGTGCAAAAGGAAAGGTACAGATACTTCCTGTTTTTCTACAGCTGCCTGCCTCTCACACTAAAGGTCTGTTTCCAAACAAAACTGAGCCGCTATTGTCTGACATCGAGCCCTTTACTTGGCAGCAGAGGGTCCAAAAATATCTTTCGTCTCTCGGATCCAGGACACCCCATCCCCATTTCAACCAAATCAAAAGATGTTGGCTGAACATGTTCAAGAGTGTCTCCACTAGGGTCTTAAATCATTCCCAGACTGAGATAATCATTGTAATAAAATTAAATGAAAAAAATTAATGTCTGGGATAACAATGTGGCGCCAATAAAAAAAAATTGGAAAAAAACTGAGATGTTATGTTGAAGCAAACTTCATAAAAATACCAAATACGGCAGTGCTCCTCAGACGAAACCTACTTGTAGCTCAATAAATGATTATACTGCCAGAGATTGTGAATAGTTTTGTAAATATCCATTATGCCTGATCCTGCGGTCAGCTGGATCAGAAACATTTCCAAAAACCTGCACTCTCCTCAGTATAAGGCCCCTCTGGCAGTAATAGGCATTCCCTTGCTTCTCCCTGTAACCAATGCTGTCTGAGCTGATTGCCCTGAGCAGGTGAATGGAGTTAAAAAGCAGACATACAGAAAATAATACATTTAACAAAAAAAATCATAATGGCAGGTAGCTAACGTTCACTGGCACCTCCTGGCATCACAACAGAGTTTGGAACAATGTAAATCAGGGCGTTTCAGTATTTCAGTTTCTCAAAGTCACAAATAAGCATCAATTTCCTCATTAGGAGATGACTGCCTCTACTACTCTCAATGCTAATTTATCGCAACATTTAGACCTGAAAGTAGTAGTAGCAAGTCAGTTGTCAAGAACAATAAATGTATTTACATGGCAAAGGTTTACACCAATATGCAACAAGCTGCCAACAAAAAGTCATCACCTGCCAACAGCAAGCACTGGCTCCACATTCCTGACCATTACAAATATTTTATGACCTTACAAAAAAGGTAAACAACTAGCTAAACATTAATGTACAAATGTAGGTCATATTTAATGATTTACCAGAGGTGGCTAATCCCGGCTTTGCTAACTGGCTGGTCTACCTATCTGAAGAGTTGTAATAATAACCATCAACTGGTTTTGAGAATGGCTAGAAGAAATAAGTGGTTTGACCTTTTACTCTCTGAAACTATATTACCCACCTCTGTGATGTACAATTTTTAGCCATCATCATCATCATCATCAACCTACACGATGGCCGTTCAAGTACAGCCTCTTCCTTGTGAACAGAAGAAAGAGTGGAAGATTGGCCAAATGCTCACTTGCCGCACGGAGGCTGATGGGTAATCTTTCAGCAAGGATCATCATGAGGATAGGAGACACAGAGATATTTGGCTTACAGTTGAACAGGACGATCTCACCTCACCTCAGATACAGCAGGAACACTAGTACAAAGGGACTTCTGTCTGTGCCCTACAAAGAGGACCTGTTGCCAGGGCTTGACCTTCGCAAAGGTCACCAAATGTGGTATGACATTTGCATGTAAGACAGCCATGATATCACTAAGTGATGCTATGCTGTATGTAAATATTAACCTTTGCTTTTTTGTGCTGAAAGTTGACATGGTTAACTAGAGAGAAATATCCATAACAGTGTCATACCAGCCACATACAAATGACAGACCTCACAGGCCAAAGCTTTTACAGAAAAGCTATCTTAGGCAAATGTTTCGAATTCAAATTTGGCTGAATAACTCTTTTATTATATATATTTTTTATTATATATATTTTTTATGGCTGTGGAGTTTTTTTTCTAGCATACTGTTGAAGCCCTTTGTACATAGATAATGTATATCACAATTAATGATGGATTGGATAATCATAACTTGCAACTACAACAAAGATTGTATTTGTATCAAAGTTCTGATACTGCTACATTCCATTCTTCCCTACACAGTTATGACATTTCTACAGCCACCATTCTTATAATTTTTACATATCTAATCTTTCTTCCCATGGTATATTGGCCAGTATAAATAATGTGGAAGTACTACGATATGAAATGAAGAAAGATCTGGATAAAGACTGGTAGACGGGATACAGCAGGTCTGGCTTATCTTAATGAAGAGCAAGGTAAAGGTAGAGGTTGTGAAATGACACTGAAAATAGCTTAGGCCCCATAGGGTGGAAGGGTACAGAGAGTTTCCTCTGAGTGTTTGTTAGGAATGGTGGCTTCCCCAAACCCCACTGCGTGCGTCACAGACTCAGTGATATCAGTATCTGTGAATGACATCAGACACTGTTTATTTATATCACTGTTTGTTTGACTTCATTTGGTTTACTTTCTGAGTCATCCTGTTTCAACTACAGCTGTCCTTATATGGTAAGTGGAACAAGAACAGCAGTAAATGTGTTAGACTCCATTAAATAAGCTGTGACCTGATGAGTTGTGACAGATGCACAACTGCTCGTGTCAACAAAAGGTTCTAAAAAAGGGTAGTGAAATATGTGGAATAACTGTCCACAGTACAAAAGTACAAACAATGTCAACAAATAATGTCACTCTGAAACCCAATGCTGTTAGTTCAGATTTTCTGTATAGACAGATGGTAGTCAAATTTCTATATAATGACAACTAACTGCTTACAGTGAATATACTTTAAGAACAGATAAAGAGTAGCTTTTGCTTAAAATTTGAAAAAAAAATCATGCGCACTGACATATTCATACACATTTACCACCACATGTGTTTTCTTGGTTGTGTCTAGGGCTTAAAGCATTTACACAATTCTTCCTAGGCGTACTGCAGAAAGATAATGAAATGATAATGACTTGGCTATCAAAAACACCTGTAGTCCCACAATGTCATATCCAGCCGATCACATGGCTGCACAATAAATTGCACTTAGTGAAAACAAGAGTATACGTTTTCACTGCGTTTTTCCCATTAGTTTCTACATTGTTATGGTGTGTCCTGAGGACATCAGTCTGGCTATGATATGATCCTCTGGGGTCATTTTCAAAACACACACACACATGCAGATGAAGCTGTATCTCTGAGACTGACCTCTAAATTGTAGCTTTGTTTATTCTGGCAGGTGCCGTAAGTCAATAGTTAACAGGATATTGGGGAAAAAAACAAAAATGGCCAAAAGTGCACTTCCAAAATGTCAATTTCTCAATTATCCTCAAGTGCCCTTAACTCAACTGTGAGAGCCCCCCTGGTTTTTAATTCACACTCAATATTAATGGGTTACAATGCTCCGATTCTACTATTGCGCTTTATAGCTATATCAGCCCTGATGCTGCATTGGCTCAGAAGCATTTTTTAAGCTTTTATTTACTTTATTGACCCCTTGAGGGAAGCTGGTTCTCTGCATTTATCCCAATTCCTGCATTGGTGGATTACACTGAAGCACATACTAACCCTGAGCAGTGGGCTGCCTGCCTGCAGTGGTGCCCAGAGAGCGGAGTGAGGTTAGATGCCTTGCTCAATGGCACCCTGGGCAGTCATGCTCCAGTCGGGAATCGAACCCGCATTCGGATTCAAGGCCATAGCCCTAACCAGTAGGCCACAGCTGCCCCAACATAGCATAACATATTTACATAAAAGTAAATAAATATAACACTCACCTGGGGCCTCTGACCGGGCTGCACGCTGGCTGAGATGCCCAGGGCCTTGGCTAGGTCCTCCAGGGCCACATGGTCTCCAGGAGAGTCCTGGATGAAGTGCAGCAACACCTTCTCTCCACCTGACAACACAAACACACACGGGGATGTAAAAATCACAGTGCAGACGGTGAGGGATTCTGGAACAGATGTACTCCTGATCTACTGGTCCTCTGCCAGATCTGTGCCTGATGAAAGCCAGATCCACTCCTGAGAAATCTGCTAACAAGGAAACACACAACCCCAACCACTGAGTAGATTTTTTTCAGCTGAATTAATGCACCAGTTTTAAAGATCATTTATAAACAGATTCAACAAAGGGGGCTCAGCATCACCACCGTGTTTGCCGACCACAGAGAGAATTTATTTCATGCTGGGATTGCTCTTTATTACTCATTTTGGCCCTGACACCTGAAAAATCTAATTTTGGCAACACATCACCTTCTGTAAAGCTCTTTTCTAACATGGATTTCCAGTACCGGACTGCCCCCTAGTGATCTAAGCTTCCTATTGCCAATAGACTTCAGGAACACTGCAGTATATTCATGCCACTGGCCCCTATATTGGCCATTATACTGGATGGAAAGCAAACACAGTTTTCTCTGAACTTTTGATTTATTTGGACATACCTTTTGCTACAATTAGCACGCCGCCACTCTGAAGAAGATCACCTGTGAAGTTCCCCTGAATACCTTCAGCACTTGCCTGGAGGCCATGAATCCAAAGAATAAAAACACAAAATTGCTTTTACAGTGGCCTTTATTGGGTAATTATGTGGGTATTCTGAATGCTGTTAGACTGTTCGCATCATAACTGACACCACACCTGACTTTAGGATGTTCTCTTACGTAAAACAGGAGACATTTTGAAAATCACAAACCTAAACATAAGATGCCTAGCCCACAAAAAACAGCATTTGAGGCCAACAGGTAAGCTGTCCAGTATAAGAGTTATAGCTAGTCAGAGTTATAGCTAGGTGGATGAGTAGGCTATGTCCAGCCCTAATCAAACATAGAGACAGTCCAAATCAAAGCCTGATTTGCTCCAGCTGGTTAGCATTTCAATAATGCAAAAAAAGCAGGAGACAGGGGGTAGAGGGTGGGGCTGAGGGGTTAAAATGGAGGGGCATTAGCGCCAAAAATGGTAGATATGCCCAAGATACTTCATGGTAGTTCATGTCATGTCCAGGCTGCATGCAGGGGGGTGTCATTGACATATGACTAACGTTTCTACGCCTTGTGGCCTCTTGGTAGGTCCACCCCCCCACCCCCGTACAGTCATGGTTCTAGGAAGTGGCTTTTCATTAAGAATCTTGGGCATATCTACCAGAGGCGGACATCCCGGGTTCAGAAAGTAAAAGTCCTGCCACATATTTGTTCCAGCCAATTCACTGAACCAGCTGATTCCAATTAGCACACCTAGGCAGATGAGCTAATTAGTGAAATCACAGGTACAATCCAGGTAGATGAGCTACAGGAACATTCCAGGTAGATGAGCTGAGTGAAATCACATGTGTTGAGAGCACAGGCAGAAGGAACATATAGCAGGACTTTTACTTTCTCAAGCCGGTTTGTCTGCCTCTGATATCTACCATCCTTGGTAGCGCTGCATTTAGAGTGGCCACACGCACCCAAGATAGCAGTGTGCAGACACAAGCAGTCAGAGCTCTCCATCTTTTATAAGATGTTTAGTGTAACAGTGTGGGCCTAGGGAGCAGTACAATTTCAAATCCTTTGTATGACCTGTACAAACGGTTTTAACAATAAAGTTGACTTTATGACTTTGACTTTGACCTTACCTTTGAGGCAATATCCCTCACTCTCTTCCCCATGGCAGCAGGAAGCACACTCAGTGCATTGTACCTACAGGAGAATATCCAGCAAGAAAATCAATAGAATTTTCATTTTAAGAATCTATACATGTAAAACATATTATGCACCAGTCTGGGTGAAGTCCATTGGTGAATTACACAGACTTAACAACTGTACACCACAGAAGAAAGACGTGTCTTGTTCGTCTACAATCAGAATGCAAATTTTGCATTTGTCTGTCATTACCTACAACAAAAACCAAAGAGCATAACACAGTGAGTGAAAACAAATCTTTAACCTTTTAAAACCAAGATCCTTGTAGCTTTTTTTCTTCTCATCGATGTACACATCTGCAGGAAAAAAAAAAAACGAAACACAACGGAAAATCCATTAGGCCATGTTTGCTCTCTGCCATATGTCTTAGTGTGCACTAAAGGCAACCAACCAGGAATATCTATTGTACATAACATGAACGTTCATACCCTCCCCCTTTCAGTAATCCTAACTGTTATGAATAAAAGACAGTAGTCAGTATTTGCCACAGGCATTTTGTTAGTTAAGGTGGTGATTGTCCAGGAGGATGCAGAATTATGATTGAGAAATGCACCACTTTAAAATCATTCCTTTTAGTCCTTTGCATCATGTTTGTTGTAAGCTTTCCAGATAGTATAAATGGATAAACTGACTACTGTCATACATATTCCCATAATTTCCTTACAAATTTTGCTCTCAAGTCTAAGTGTAGTGCTCTACTGAGACATCTTAGTTAAGGTGGAGGGAGGGATGTGTTGTTAATTTGTCTGCCTTAACTACAGAGCACAGGGGAAACACTGGTGGTCTTTTCTGCCCTACAAAGCCAAAAGGCAGCAACTACATATTTTGTCAAAATTGAGTTTACTTTACAATACCTCTTTTGTCCTGTGACTAAATATCTTGCTTCTTCCTATTAAAAAAAGTTCACCACTATTATACCTACAATATGCTGGACTGAGCAGTATGACCATTTTGAAGGCATTTTTCTCAGTTTCAATGTTTGCGTCGTTACTGCACTTAGCCTTTGTAGGGCAGTTTACCTCCCTTGAAGAACTGTCCTGTCTTGAACTCTTCCAGTCCAAGCTCCTCAGGCCCCACACCGACCAAAGCCACCCCGTTGGCCTTAAGGCTGGGCTCCAGCTTGCTGACCTCTGAGGCCATCCACCTGCAGATCTGACATCCGAACCGCCGCAGAAAGAACAGCACCACAGCCTGATCCTGCCACAGTGACCCCAGCTCCACATTCTAAAACACAAGAGATGTGTGTGGCACAAGGGTCTCTCTTTTCACAAAGTCCTTCACCTAACAGCCACAATTAATGAATGTTCTTTTCACAGCATTAAAGACACTTCCTTGATCACAAAGGGTTAAAAAGGTGTGTCAGTGGGCGTGTCTCCTCCTAGTTCTAGTTTAATCACATTTCAAACAACCAATAGCCGTATGCTGTGGCTTGAACTTTAACCCCTCACCTCAACCCATGTGAGTAATGCAACTCAGACAACATTACTTTCAAAAGGTGAACGAGAGACTGGCAAACTAGAAGCTCGAGACCTACAGTATCAATAGCTTCAACTTGCCATCTACACAATTTTTTTGTCTGATTGACGCAAATTGCAATTGGGGCAATGCTTCAGCGCAGGTGCACATTAATTTCCATTCGGAGGTCTCCATCAATTACTCACTGCACGCTGTCATAGCATGTTAGCGAACGAAACAATAACGCTCCCAAGTCCTAGGGGGAAAGCTGTTTACCGGTGAAATGACTAAGGTGCCAATAATATCTTGACAAGAGCGAATAATAAACCCTGCACCTAATTACATATCTTTTACTTGAGGAGGAGATGATACCTCAATGGTGTGGGAAGACATATTGCACAAAATTCTCCTACGAACCAGTGTCAAGCCTGTTAGCTAACAAATAAAAAAAACGTTTTTTCTTGATTTGAAGCTGTAAATTAAAGCATTGTATTCGTCGCAAGCATTGCTGTCGCAAATGATTCATTTGCAAACTTTTGCATGACTTACCTCTCCAGACGCAGCGTTTTTTAATACATTTGAACTTATTTTCCCTAAATCTACAGGTGCCATCCTTTAATGTGCCCGTCTGTAATTACTAAGCTTCTCTTAACAGACCATCTATGGATCAAAGTAAAGCTTACTTGCAAATAAATGGTTGGCATGGTCTGCTCATAACAACTTCTGCGACTGTAACCACGCCCTACTACTATGTAACTATGAATCACCTCCTAACTGACGTGTAAAACGGTCCGATCACAGAGCTATAACACATGTAATTGCCACTAGTAGGCGGGCTATGTTGCATAAACTTACTTTCAAAGTCTTGAGTTATTATTCACTATCAAGAAAAAAGAATCCTCACGTTTGGAACACAACCAAATCATGCCGAAGAATTAATAAATAGGCTATGTTTCTGTCAATGAATCGGTAAATAATAGGCTACTTTAGCCAAACATCGTTGCTAGGACTCATCTAAAATCACCCATTAACCATGCACCTACATTTCATAAGGTAAAAACTGGGAGCGGCACTTAGCTCAAAGGTTGACGGCGTCATATTCCCCCTCGCAGTGCTGCTCATATTTGAGTTTTCAAATGTTGTTATAAATCTAGCAAACTCCAAACCATCTCTATGGTGTTTTAAACCAGTCTAACAATCTGTAGAGAAAATAGGCCAATTATATCATTATCTTGGCTGGTCACCAGGGGATTAATTTACCTAGTCTTTGGGGTGATTTAATAACTCAGTTGTAAGTCTTTCACATTCGAGTTATGTTCTCAGTAGTGATCACTGGACTGAGCCCACAGCCGATATGAGAGTGGTGCTGATGCTGCAGTCGAATGATGGGGCGCAGGGGTACCCTGACGTCACGACGTAGATATAGGCTGGCATGTGAGGGGAGGGAATAGAGTGGGGGAAAGGTTGAAGGATAATAGCAGAGAAATGACTGCACTAAAGAAACCGCACTTGGGGGAAAATATGGATCTTTAAATTCCAGCGCTAAAGCTACACATGACCAAAAACATGGTGTACTTATTTACCTTGAAAGAACGCAGTAAAATGACCAGATTTCCCGAAAAGGTAATATTTTTCATGTTTCCATTTGCACGCCTTATCCGGCATAAGAAAGCGAACAGACGGCTTGATACGATTTGGGGCTAGTGTGTATTGATCCCACTGACAGGTCACTAATCTCTTACCCACCTATTATTAGCTACTCATTAAAATTCACTAAACCATATGCCATTGCCGTCTTTAGCCTACTACTGCATCCTCATCGCTTAGCCACACGGCCAAACTAAACAATATGAAAGCAAGCGAAAACATCTGTTTGAAATTATCTATTTAACTGGTAATGTATAAATATGCAATAGGAGTGATATCAATAAGTGGTCGCAGTATCGTAATAAATAAGCCAGTGTAAAAAGGGATGCAGCAATCCTTTCTGCTAGACTCAGCTCCGGAGCACATGGGCTATGCGCATCTCTCTGCTCACGAACCTGCGCAGTGGTTGCAGTGTTTCGTGTACACGAGGTGAAATGTCATATCACTTTTTACGGTTTGGCAATGGCGGTTCCAAATGCCGCATACGTTTGTTTTTGTCACGGTCTATTTTTTCTTAAATATGTCAACTCCTAAGTAGATGTGATTCCTCCTCGTGTCCTCTAAATGTCATTATGCTACTGTGTTCGCGCTAGCAAGGCAGACGGCATGGAGTTTTGTTGGTGTCAGTGTTTTCTCTGATCCTTTTATCTGTCTGTCCCTCAGTCTGATACACTGCGTAGGGGTGTGTTGAGTTTGCACTTCTTTTATGACTTTTTGGGGGGTTGTGTTGTGCACAGTTGAGTCCAGCAGGTAGAGAGTGATGTCATCTCCAGGCATGGGTACTTCGAGTGATCCCCTGCTCGCCAGCCCGGCGGGGAGCAGAGCAGGGTCATCGATCCATGATGCCTCCTACAGGCCCTCCCTCCCCAAGACCTCCAGCTTCCCCACGTCCACCACGCGCCACCTCAGCCACCGCGCCAACAACTTCCAGAGGCATCCAAAGAGGCGGAAACTCATCAGGCCGTCCCCTCCTCCGCCCCCCAACACGCCCTGCCCTCTGGATCAGCTGGACCTGACCGAGGTCCCACCACGCCGGACCTTCGCCGAGCTGGTGTGCAATGGCTGCATCCTGTTCGGCATCGAGTTCAGCTACGCCATGGAGACGGCCTATGTCACACCTGTGCTCCTTCAGATGGGCTTGCCCGACCAGTTCTACAGTTTGGTTTGGTTCATCAGTCCAATTCTAGGTACTTTCCTTAACTGTCATGTTTAGAAGAAGCCTTGTCATGTTGCATGAGTTAGTTGGGTGCCCAGTGACTTCTGTTTGTCTCTCCCACTTAATGCACAGTGAATTAAAAAGGGGGTGCCCTGCATGCTTATCTGTTTCTCAGCATGTCGTATAGCCGTTGTGTATGACAGTGGTAAGGCACAAAAACCCAAAGTGCATGCCAGAAGGAGTAACTATACTACCCTTTTGCGATTCCAGTCATTTCCTCCCCTTCCTTACACAGTCCTAACACAGAGTGAAAAATTATGTTCACCATTTAAGAAATGACAAAAAATTGAGTTTATCTATGGTTCAGCATCCCTATTTTTAGTCTAGTTATTAACTCTAGGCTTTCATTGTTAATCTGGCAGCAGAAAGATACTACCGCTTGTGTAACCAATCATATCAAAGTGGATGAGAGTCAAGTTTCATAAAGATGAACACTGCAATAGAGGCTATGTGCTTTGGATCATCAAAGTGTACTTTCACACCACAAATTACAACACAAATGTATAGCCTACACATTAAATGGTAAAAATAAGAATGCAAGGTCCACTTCGAAGTCTCTTAGTTGCACCCTCCTGTGGCTCTATTTAAGGGGCAGGGTTAGCATTGTCTTTATGCATCTCAGCCTCTGGTTGATATCTATGGCCATCATGCATTTCCATTTTTCTCTCCACTGCAGGCTTCTTACTACAGCCAATATTAGGAGCCTGGAGTGATCGCTGCACATCACGCTTTGGTCGGCGAAGACCATTTATTCTGGCCTTGGCTCTGGGTAGGTCAGAGATTATTAGTTTATTTAATTTGTCTTTTAATTTCTCTTCTAAACGCTTATTTTCCTTACCATGTTAAGAAGACATAAGTGCATACACACACAGAGACATATACACGCACACACACACATACACACTTTAACAAATTGACTAACAGCTAAGGAGCAGAACTGAAGCTGCTGTACTGTATGAGATCTTGGAATAAATGAAGCGTAATGAATTCTGTCAGGCTTGAATTACTTTTATTGGCCTACCAAAACATTTGCCAGATGTTTAATATTTAATGTAAGAAGCAAAAAAGAAACTTTACAAGTCTGAAATCCACAGTGATATGTGAAAATGGAGACTACATAAAACGAAAGAGAATAGGATGCTGTTTGCAAACCACTGTCTGTCATTTACCTTGTACAGGAGCACTGGTTGGCTTAACACTGGTTCTGAACGGGCGGGACATTGGAGCAGCTGTGGCAGACACGACTCTCAGTCACAAATGGGGCATAGTGTTGACTGTGTGTGGGGTGGTTCTGATGGACTTCAGTGCTGACTCGGCAGACAACCCAAGCCATGCCTACATGATGGATGTTTGTGGTCCTGAGGATCAGGACCGAGGGCTCAACATTCATGCACTTCTTGCAGGTGTGCAGTGGTCTTCAGTAAAATAATGTAGCTTTATGTCTGTGTAGATTCTCATTCATCCAGGTCATGGTAGTCAAAGAAGCTAAGTTGTAAGCAATTGGACTTCTTCTTGGAGCTTGAAGACATTTCACCTTTCATCCAAAAGGCTTCTTCAGGTCTGGCCTGATGTTGGGAAACCAGGAGTTATATCTCTGGATCACTGGAGGTGGAGCTGTAGACCACAGCCCTCATTCCATGACAAAGGGTCACATGAGGGTCATCCGTCAAGACAACATCAGGCCAGAACTGAGGATGCCTTTTGGATGAAAGGTGAAACGTCTTCAAGCTCCAAGAAGAAGTCCAGTTGCTTACAACTTAGCTCCTTTGATGACAATGTACCTTTATGTAACATTCAGGTAACATGCCATCTGGCTTGAGTTCATATCACTGTGAAATGCCAACCAAAGTAGATCTGCCCTTATATTTAGTTCTGTTATGTGCCATGTGCTAAAAACATGCTTTATTAATTACTATGACAGACATCATAGCTTAATATTCACCATTCAGTTTTGGTAGGAGCATTAATGTCTACATTTGACAGTGTAATTTTCTTCTTAAATGTAACACTGTATGGGGCTAAAAATGAATTCCTCAAACTTAATATCTGTTCTGGTATTTATTCTGACAAACCCAAACAGAGCTAAGCAAGACTGTCTTCAATTTATTCCCCTACATTTCAGAAATTACTCTTTTTATTTGCTATTACAGTACCTTTGGTCTGTTGCTCTATAACTGTAACATGGCTACCTATGGTATTGTTTATCCTATACCTTGTGCAGGACTAGGTGGTGGGTTTGGTTACATCGTAGGAGGCATCAACTGGGATCACACCGAGTTTGGCAGGGCCATGGGGGGCCAGCTGCGGGTCATCTACATGTTCACCAGCGTCACCCTGGTGGCCGCCACGGCGATGACCATGACGAGCATCCCGGAGCGGCCGTTACCTCAGTCGCAGCACCCCCAGCAGCGGCCCACCAGGGGCGCCCTGAAGAGCCCCAGCCTGCCCCTGCCCCCCTCCCCGCCCGCCCCTCCAGGAGGAGGAGGAGGGGGGCCCGGGCTGGAGGAGGAGGACGAGGAGGACGGCTTGTACAGCTACCAGTCGTCCAACCCGCAGAGGCGCTACACGGACCCGCTGGGCCACTCCTGCAGCGCCAGCGCGCGGCTCTGCGCCGGCCTCACCAGCCCCATCTCCCCCCTCAGCCCGCTCACGCCCAAGTACGGCAGCTTCATCAGCCGCGACAACTCCCTGACGGGCATCAACGAGTTCGCCTCCTCCCTGGGCGCGTCCTACATAGACAGTGTGCTCATCGACTGCTACACGGGCCAGCAGACGCCCAGCCTGCCGGAGCCCGAGGCCGTGGGCCCCCAGATGAACGCAGGGGACACACCGCCACCCCCTCTGCCTCTGCCTCTGCCTCTACCTCTGCCCCTGCCTCCGCAAGCGTCCCAGCCGAGCGAAGAGGGCCAGCCAGGCGAGAGCCGGGAGCCAGGGCATGAACCTGCTTCGCAGTCACAGGAAGCAGCTGAGGGGACTGCTGAGGGGACGCCACAGGCGAACGGGGGTGAGGTGGTACTGGTGAACGAGGGAACGCATCCCAACGGGAACGGGGGTGGGCCCAAGTCTGGCATGGGGTCTAAGAGGGGGAGTATCCTGAAGCGGCCCCAGAGTCTGGCTCTCACAGAGGACCCCTTGATCACCCCCAGCGCAGGAGTGGAGCACGGGCGCAGGCGCACTGTCACTTTCAGCCAGCAGGTGGGGCTAGACGTTATTTAGAAACTAGAGTCACAGGGTCTGCACAGATGTTGCATCCTGCGTTCAATATTAATGTGTTTTATGGAGCATTTTATCAGCAAAATTATGTGTGCTTGTAGTTCGATCTGTAAATCGATAGGAAATGGCTTTGATTAATGTTTGGCTGCATGCATCTCATTAATCCTGGCTTACTTTGACCCTCCAGGTGGCAAATATTTTGCTAAATGGTGTGCGCTATGACAGCGACCTGAGCGACAGACCAGAATCATTGGATAACCAGATGTCCCTAAAGCTGCTCTGCATTGCCATCTACAGGATGCCCCCATCATTGCGCAGCCTTTGCACCAACCATTTTTTGGGTGAGCAAGAGGAACTAGGCATGCCCTGCCCTTGTGTTCGTTCATGGTCGAATCCAAATTAAGACACTCAACAACTATTTCTGTCCTCAACAGTATTTGCCCATTGGCCACAATGACTTATTGTACTGCAGAATTACTGAAAGTGACTGTGTCAGGTCAAATTAACTTGATTTGCTCCCTTTGTCTCTGTCTGTGTCTGTCCTCTGAGTGTCTGTCTGTCTCTCTCTCTCTCTGTCTCGCTCTCTCTGTCCCCTAGGTTGGCTGTCCTTTGAGGGCATGCTGCTGTTTTACACTGACTTCATGGGAGAGGTGGTGTTTGGGGGGGACCCTAAAGCGCCCCATGACTCGGAGGCCTACCAGCGCTACAACGCCGGGGTCAGCATGGGCTGCTGGGGAATGTGCATCTATGCATTCAGTGCTGCCTTCTACTCAGGTCAGCCCCACTCACACTTTCACTGCACATCTATGCATTCAGTGCTGCCTTCTACTCAGGTCAGCACAGCTCTCATTTACCCTCTACACCCAAACTACACTCTGCATCTATGCATTCAGGGCTGCCTTCTACTCAGGTCAGCACAGCTCTCATTTACCCTCTACACCCAAACTAGACTCTGCATCTATGCATTCAGGGCTGCCTTCTACTCAGGTCAGCACAGCTCTCATTTACCCTCTACACCCAAACTAGACTCTGCATCTATGCATTCAGGGCTGCCTTCTACTCAGGTCAGCACAGCTCTCTCTGCACCCAAACTGCATCTGTGCATTCAGTGCTGCCTTCTACTCAGGTCAACACAGCTCTCATTTTTACATTGCACTCATTTGCACTCTCGACCCAAAGTTACTACTGTGCTGAGACGGACATCCCAGGTCCTTAGTAAAAGGACCTGCCACATGTTTTGTTCCTATCAATTCACTGAACCAGCGGCTAACTCTAATTTGCACAGTTGTTTAGCCATGTAGCTAATGAGCTAATTAGTGACCTCACCTGTCTTTAGAGCACACGCAGGAAGAAGGAATGCAATGCAGGACTTTTACTTTTTTAAATCCGTTTGTCCACCTCTGCCACTGTGTCTTCCTTCTGTGTAAACTTCCATAGCATAACATAGAGTTTTCTGACTGTCAGTGCAACCTTAATCCTAACTACTGACAGCGTTTGATGTGTTGCCATGAGTTACTACTGTGTTTTCATTCCATGTAGCGCTCAAAAGCAGGGATGTAAAATCAAGCTGGGCTATAAAAATCTTTTTATGTGCAAAAGCAAGCTGGAATTCATATCTTTTATTAGACATGAGTGGTGAAGCTACTTTGACGAGTTTAAAGCTCTATTCAGTTGTGTTACTGTCAGTGCAATGTTAATCCCAACCACTAAGGTGTTTATGTGGCAACAATCTGATGTGTTTATGTAAGTTTCATGGAATCTGTGCAACTACATATACAGTTGTGTTGTATCATTCACACCTTACAATTTTAACATCTAATAAGGTAAAAATTTAGATTAGGATTAACATTTGTATTTAAAAGTTTGTAGCTAAGTAGAGTTTTGGCAGTGTCTCAGTTTCTCTACCTTACAAATACAAAATTGGCAGTTTGCAGTTTGTCTTGGATTAAGGCTTCGTAATGGAAGAGTGTCCTTCACAGTGGTGTTATAAAACTATTGAGTCCTAGATACATTAAACGCATGACCTTGTGTGATTCGCTCAGTCAGCACAATGCTTGTCATTGGTGTTGTTCTGTCTCTGGCAAAAGCATCCGCTGAAATCGGCAGGACAGTGTCAGAGCAGCCACTTTGTTATTGTGATCAGAGATCTCCATCACACTGTCCTATTGTAATGCTATAATAATTCATTTAAGTAGGCCACAAAAATGAATCCATCTGTTCAGTTATTTCCACAAGACTGCTGTGTAGTAGGCAAAAAGAAGGAAGCCATGAGTAGATATGTCAGAATGCACATAAGTAGGCTTTTAGTCAAAAAGACAAAAAGTACGCAAGTTTTGTAACGCGCAAAACAAACCACACTACACTTGCCACTAGCTTGCTTGCTGTGTAGAAAAAACACTACCGTAACAGTCCAGTGGTAGGCACTGACCACTAGACAATCCCTACTGAGGTTTTGGATGCAGGGAATATTAGCATACAAGGTCCACAGACTTCACATTTCATCGTTTATCGTTCATCGTGTTCTCCTGTAGTTTCCTGTTCTGATTTTAGCTTATTAAAAGTTTTGTTTTCTCTGTATTACACTGTGACTACATAGAACAACTTCAATGAATGGATGTAAAATGTTGAAATGATCTTCATTTGTATGGCACATTTCATACAAAGAATGTAGCTCAAAGTGCTTTGATAGTTTGGCAAAAAAAAAACGCAAGACAGCAGAAATACAGAAGAAAGAGAAGATGTGTTGCAGTCCAGTAGCACCAGAAAGTGCCAAAATGTTAATGAATGAGATAAACTCTGCTGTTAAAAACATGTTTTTTATCTCCCTCTTGACCCTCAGCCATCCTGGAGAAGCTGGAGGAGCGATTCTCGCTGCGCTCGCTCTACTTCTTCGCCTACCTGGCCTTCGGCCTGGGCACGGGCCTGGCCACCCTCTCCACCAACCTGTACGTGGTGCTGTCCCTGTGCGTCACCTACGGCGTGCTCTTCTCCTCCCTCTGCACGTTGCCTTACTCACTGCTCTGTGAGTACTACCAGAGCCCACAGGTGAGACCAGCGACATGCATGCATGCCCACAGAGTTGGCATAGTAGAGTAGTCATATCCTCTAAATGCTTATGACAGAGCAGTCATACTTACAATGACAGATTAGCACCAGTGATACACATTATATGCTTATAATCAGGCCTTCCCAGAGACTTGGCTGGGGCCCTAAAAAAAGATCCAAAAGTTGTTGTCACCTGCTGGTTCCTGTTTCAGTCTGTCACTCCCTAACCTATTCTAATGTATTCTAAAACATATTAAAGAATCCAACTGGTTTAGTCAGACACAGTCACCAACCAACTATTTCCACCAGCATTTAGAAAATATATAGGCTTGGTGCTCTCATAACTGTAAGGTTGTTTAGTTAGGCCAATATTATACAAATACCATACGTGTGACATCATAACAGATATATTCTTTCCAAAAGATTTAATCTGGTGTCATAACCACATCCTGTGCAATGCATTTAGACTAGGCACATATGTCTCTACAAATTTTAATGCAAAGTAATTTCAAGGCGTTACTTGATACTGACATTTAACAAAATACAGTTACAAAACAAAATATATCTCTACAATCAGGTATTTCTTGTGATCAGGTGCTGGTTAGGTTGCAGAGATAAAAACTTTTTTTAAAAGTTAAAAAATAGTTTTAAAAACACATAGCGAGCTCATTCATGCCAAGTCTCTTGTGTGTGTCTCTCTCCGCAGTTCTGTGGGTCCTCAGAGGACGGGACCAGGCGGGGCATGGGCGTGGACATCTCCCTGCTCAGCTGCCAGTACTTCCTGGCTCAGCTCCTGGTCTCCGTGGCGATGGGCCCTCTGACCTCACTGGTGGGCGGGGCCCAGGGTGTGATGTACTTTGCCAGCCTGATGTCGTTCGTGGGCTGCCTGTACTCCTCGCTGTGTGTGGTTTACCACCTGCCTCCGCCAGAGGGTGAGCCGCCCCCAAACGAGGCCCAGCCGCTACTGGTGCACATTTAAAAAAGACCACCACCACCCACCCACTCCACTCCACCCACCCACCCACCCTCCCTCCCTTCCTCACACCTCCACCCTTCACTATCCTCTACGGTTCTGTTGCACCCAATCCACCCCCCACCCTGAGCTGAAGAAACAATGCTGCACGCACACACACACACACACACACACGTCACACGTATTCATCACATTTTCTCATTCGCCATTCTGCTCGTCCTGACTGTGCCATATCAACCCCAAACCTTTACTGCTCCATGTTCCTCAGTGGAAAAATATTATGTCCAGTCTGGCTTTATGATTACTAATGGCACTTTGCAATCTTTTAAAGATGGAAACCTTTTCGAAATTTGTTGCTCTACATTTTCTAATAAGATAATCAGTACTGTCGGTCTCTGGCCAGTAAAGTGTTTTTTTTGTTTGTGTTTTTTTGCTCAGCTTACACAGCCTAAACATAGGGCTAAGATTAGCTTAACAGAGAAACTAAACTCTGTTGTTTCCATATACATTTGCATCAATGCATTTGCAAAAGCTCTGTGTAATGACTACTGCTATGAGAATGCTTCTGGTTGTGAGCGTCTGGTGTGTGTCAGTGTTGCAGATGATGATGATGATGGTGATGTCGAGGATGATGAATGCGCCAGTGTGCTTGTCTTTTCACCATCAGATGAGGCATGCTTCTCTTCAACATTTGAACTTTTTTGGTGAAAATGTTGATGGTTTGATACATTATGATTCCCCCCATCAAACACACACACTGGGGCCAAAATGTTTATCAGTTTTCTCAGTGGATGGGGGTGTCGGATTAAGATTATCAATCAGTGATCAATCAGAATATCAGCTTTGTATTATCATAGTTAAAAAAGAAGACAGTTTTACAAAACAAATATACAGCATGAGTGATGTCAGTAGTAAGTAGTCATTTCTTGTCTCGTCATATGGAAGTGTTCCATCAGAAATTCTCCACTGTCTTGGACTATCACCTAGAAACACGCACATATACACATACAAACATTTCTTTTTTTAAACTGACACGGGATCCATGTTGGAACCTTGACCTTTGATCCCGAAACCAAATCTTTACCTCCTTGTAGCAATCATTCTCTTGAAGGAAGTTTTTGCCTAAAATGCAGTCTTTCATTCAAGACATGCATGGTGTCTAGTTTTTCTTCTTAAGTGAACTGTGGCATTTACTTGGCTTATATATCTTATTTTGCATATCATACTGCAAACTTGCATTGGAATTACCAAAGGTCACATTAGGCCATGATTTAGAAGTCAACCAGGTTTGCTTACTTTATTATTGCCACAAATGTGCATACTGCTATGTGTATATCTAACACATGCTATCAGGTTTTTTAGTTTTCAAGCATCGACACTGTGCAGTAGAGGAGAAGGAAAAACAAAACAAGACACCAAGCACTACTCAGTTGATCTAATGCCTGAGTTATAAGTAAATAGTTTGTGTACACTTACAAAAAAAAACTTTACTACATCTCATGCTAGCAAATGACTAAAGAACATTAAAAATTAAAGTTATACGACTTACAAAAAGAAAAGAAAAACTGCTGTGTGGTCTCAGTGTCGCTCCCCATCATGTCACCATTGACACCATCTCCAGTTTTTATACTGTCACAGACATACACCACCATGGACTCCTCTCCCCCCTCCTCCTCCTCCTCACCACTCGCCCCAGCCTCACTGTACTGGAGTGCACTCTCCAGCCCTGGTCCACCCAGGGTCTGTCATGATTGTTGTTTAGTGACAGTCATTCTTGTTGTCATCAGGCAGAGTTGAAGTTGAGACTGGGGTGTGAATCAGCTGTCAATGCGGAACCCGACCAAAGCCCAAGGAGGATCCAAAAAGACAAAAAAAAAAAAAAAAAAAACTAGAAAAAAATCATAAACAAACACAAATCCACATACTGTTTTTGCTGTCGTTGTCGCAAGAAAAATCAGGAATCTGTGCATGATAACTCCTGAGAATAAAGCTGGAACACTTTGAGAGCAAAGATTTTTTTCCTCTCTCTTTCACACTATGAGGAGGTGTTTTTACATTTTCACCTCTCTTGCTGCGGAGCATTAAACTGTCTTTGCCATCTCTTGTCATCATCAGACAGCCAGCCTATGAACAAGTACGTGTGTTAACAAAATCCAGCAGTTTGCTTATTGACTTTATTTCATAAGCAAGGAAATGATGCACTACGTTTGGCTTTTCGGACCATGGGATAACTGATGACCTTGGTAATGTTGTTGATGCTGCATTTTTTCTTGTAATATCCAACAAGAGTTAAAGCCATTAATTTATCCTCATCAGCAGTGTTTCTCCTCACATTGCACTCCTTCTAGCGTTTCTTTGTCATCGGAGGCCTAGGTATGCTGTGGACGTTTTCCAGAGACTGTGTTGGCTGGCAAGTGCTTACAAATCTTGAGGGTCAACCTTTTTTCCTGACTGATAGGGCAAGCACAATTTGAGTTATTACCGTAACAGCAACTGCAAGACTAGGCATAAGATTCAAGACTGTCACATGACAAAGGCTTATTCAGGGTTAATTTATATTGTGTGGTATTGATCATGGGAAGAATATCTGTATTACAAAACTTATGTTTCAAAAATTATAGTTTTAAGTATGTGTTCAACTAGCAGGATTGTTCAGGTTTGGTGATGGGAATGTATTATTTTGTCTCAAGAATATATGCCTCCTAATGGGGTTAATAGAAAAATTACAAAATGATTTTCTCAAACACTGAATGTAAACCAAACATAATTGATTTAAAGTTTATCAGGCCACTGCAGGTTATCACCACTAGGTGGAGATAAAGAATCGTTTTGACTGAGAAATTATTTTTTGCACAGTACATTTGAAAAAGCCACGACAAGGACAAAGTTTTTGATTTTTATCTACTTACTCATTCAGAGGTAGCATAGTCACTGGTTACAGTAGTGATCATATTTTTGAGCACATTAAGCTATTATTCTAAATCTATTAATTACTATACAAAAGCACTCCCATTGTTTTGAGTGCTAACTAAAATCATCCACTGCAAACTTAAGTGTATGACTGTTTTAAATAATTAAGACAGCATGCTCTTACCTGATGCATTCTGGGACATCTTACAGCATGAACAAGTTAAATTTGCTCCTAAGTAGCACATAAGCTTATTGGGTTTTTTTTTTTAATTATACGTCAAAAGGTCAAATTCTGCTATATGAAATGTAAGTACTGTGTAATGTGTCAACATGCAATAATAAAACACCCCACACCAAACTAAAAAGACAAGACTGATTTATTTATAATCCAGAACCAGAATATACAAAGCAGTGGTCAAAGCAACCAAAACACAATCCATAGAAACTGCTTGAAAAATAGACTGAGAGCACCAGACCCGACATATTGTTCGACGACTGTAGCTTCTGTATATTTCATACATCTACTCTCAGATGTAAATTGCAATATGAAAAAGTAACCCAAAACTGTACATTGGATGTCAGGTAGAATGTTACCAAAACAGATAGTGAACGAAAAATGACCAAAACCAAAAAGATTTAAGAGGGGCTGACACGCAACAGACATGCAAGCACCCCACTCCGAAAAGGGGAGGCAAGCAGTCGTCTTCAGTTTTGATTAGGCTCCACGAGACCCCTTCATTGGTAAGTGCCATCTGCTGTAAGCACAGACCAGCCAAGCAAAGGATTAACTACTAGCAGCACAAACAAAAGGGATTTCAGAAGCACGCATTAGCCCCCTGCTTAAAACTTATCTTTGGTCTTCAGTGAGTCAGAGGTCACTCGTGAAAATACCATAACCTTGTGAGAGAGGGTGCAGATGCTTGTCTGAATCAACTGATCGGAACATGCAGTAGAAATTGTGCTTTTAACTCATACGTACAAAATACTTTTTTTCTTTTTTTTTTTCTTCCTTTGTTACAGAATGTCACTCTGAACCAATAAATAACATTTCATTTAAAAAAAGAAAGGAAAGTGGGCCATGATGTTACGGGACTCCAGTGCAAAAAGAATATATTCCGGGGTAAAAAGAAAATGAGTAAAATATACATGAAAGCACAAACTCTACTAGGTCGAGTTGACCACGCAGACAGCTATGAAACAGGGCTGTGATGTTGCCTCTAGGCCTTCACTTCAGCTTCTGTGGACTCCTTCGTTTCTTCTGTTTTCTGTTTCTTTGTCTCAACCTTTTCCTAAAAGAGCAAGAGGGTGTAATGATTACATTGCACTTAGCTGACGCTCTTATCCAGATTAGGTGGTACAACTGCAGACTTAATACATAACGTGCAACATATAGTAACATTTGAAAACTATAAAAACTCATACCTCCTCCTGCTCCTCCTCAGCGGAGCGTTTTACTGCCTGGCCATCAACTTCCTCTTCTGCGCCATTCTCTTTCTCCTGCTTCCCCTCCTTCTCTTCTGCAGCAGCATCAGCAACAGCTTGGGTATTGAATAAAATAAATATTATATTCACAGCAGTCATATTTACACATTGATGCAGCATATACCTTCATGTTCTTAGCAATAACCTTACCTTCCTCCTCTTCCTCTCCTTCCTTTTCAGCATGCTCTTCATTGTGAGAGTTCCCATTTGTCTAATAGGGGAAATTTTTTGATTTAGAAAGGAGGTCCACTCATAGCTGAAGAGCAGTTTAACATATCACAAACACAATTTTAAATACATAGATACAACATATTTATTTTCTCTCAAGTGGGGGTTGTACCCCAGTTTACATCTGTTCCCTGTCAGCCTCAACAAAGAACTCTATCGAGGGGGAGGGGAAACTTCAACACCTGCACATCGACTACTAAGGAAACAAAAGCTACAGGGCCTTCTGGGAAGCCGGCCCCCCACGTTACTCACTGTTCCATTGCCATTGGCAGGTGCGTCTCCGCTGCCGTTCTCTTTCTCCACCTCAACTTCTTCCGTAACCTCTTTCTTTTCCTTTAGGTCCTGTAAAAAAACGCAGTGGTTTTAATTTTTGACTGAATTTCTTTCCGTAACATTTGGAAGCTTTGATGAATCAAGCGAATTCTCAAAAACAACCAGAAATAACTTTGTGGCAAGCCCGCTGGAAAAAAGAAAAGCTATAAAAAAGCTAACTTGTTAAAAAGCTACCATGTAGCGTTACAGTTGATGTTAGCATTAACTGAAAAACAAACGTCGGCTGGCATTATCTAAAACTACAAGTGTATAACATCTGAAAGGTTAGTTAATTTAACGATTCAATAGTAAACGTACTAATGAAAAACTTAATGTTACATTTAGTAACTCGACACAATTAGCAATACATTTCACCACCTGTCGGTTGGTGTCACTTAAGGATAATAGTAAAGAATTTCAAACGTAAAATAATAATACTAATACGTCGTATTAATCAATATGGTTTAAGCCAGCTTAATTTGCATTTCCGCGTTTGACAGAAAAAGCAGCTTCTGATAACGTTGGTGTAATACCAAAGTTGGTGACGGCTACGTTTTTACAACATTAACAAAAAATAATTAAAAACGTTGCTTGGCCTTGTCGGCTGGGCTTCATCAACCCCTCCTCCCTCACACTGACGACGCGCGTTCCTGCTGAGGACAAAAGAAAGGCAGCTCGTGGACCATTTCTTAGCGCGCGCACGGTTAGGTTTGCTGATGTGAAGCGCTTCCCGCCTATTCATCGTTGGATAATGATTCTTCCCTGTATATTTCTCGTATGTATCCAAGCTAACAGTGAGGATTACTTCTGTTTGAAAAACAAAAAAAATACAATTACAGAATCACGCTGAAATGTAATTTCACATCTACCACTATTAAAAGTAACTGGTTCACACTATATAAGTTAGCTCAATCACCTCAAGGGAACGACAACCAACCTCCGACCAGCGCCAGTTAACCTTTATAAACTTTGACGGTTAACGTTAAGCTTTTTCGACCACCATTAACAATGTAGGCTAATTTGGCATGTTAATTTCGGACAGTAACATTTCCTCGCAAACAAAGGTTTAGCTATAGACAACGCGAACCTGAAAACGTTCACACCACATAGAGATAATAGTATTACGGGGAAATTCCTAATGAACTCCGAAGAGATGCCTGACGACTAAAATCAACTCGGCCATTAACACTTCCGATTTTCTTTGAAAATGTAAACCTAACGTTATCCACTGCGATGGTTTTCGTCGAGATTGACGTAAGATAATCATCAAATTGCCTTTATGTTAAGATTACCTGAGGATGCAAGTTAGCGTTATGGTGCATTGTTAACTTGAGGTAAAGAACTGAAATATTTAAATATTTTCATCAACTTACCTTAGCGGTGATCTCTGTGGGGGTGGTGGTGGTAGTATCTACTGCGGTATCAGCCATAGTTGTGGATGTAATGTTTAGGAAAGAAAAATATTATTTCCTTGAGCTGATGTAGCTTGAGGATCAGACAAAGCGTCTTGCAACCGAGGAGAAATGAATCAAACTAACTACAACTTGAGGAGTGAACGCGACTCTCTAGTGACGTTAACACGGGATTGGGCATTCAAGGCTTTCAAGCGCTATGTAATTGGAGAAATCACTGTCATCTAGTACAAGACCCGCCTTCTAGCTCCTCCTACTACTAGTGATGCCTGATGAGAGCATTTGAGGGAGTGACATAGTAGACTATCTAATTACAGGTTACAATAAAGCAGTCTATTGCTGGTAAAATGATATTTTTTGAAATCTGGTTTAGCTGTACGCTTACTAGTGTTAACCATGAATGTGACATATTCTAATCACTGTAGCCTATAACAATTTTCAAATGATGTGTAGGCTGGATATAGATTAGAATAGTTGAATTTTTCAATCACTCACATAGTACAGCAGTATTCAGTTAAAGTCACATTACAGACAACAGTCTAGTTAGCACACCAGAAGTGATGTCTGTGTTCAGACATTACATTAGCTAACAGTGTATTTAGAGTCCACACTGCCATTTATGCAGTACTAAAGTGAATGTGCAATTCCAGGTCACAAGGTCAGCAATTAATCTGTTCTTGCCTGGTTTGCTTGTTTGAAAGACAAAGACCAAGGGAAACAGGAGGGAAGAGAAGCCTTACTATAATGTATTTCAAATATAGCTTCTCCAGAGTGCTTTTTGTAAGTAACAACAATATACTACTGTGGCAGACACTCAGCAAATTCAACACAGGCCGAATGCTCCTCATAGTACACTAATGTTCTCAGTTTGCTGTGTAAAACATCCCTTAGAGTGAACACGAGGCCTACTTAAGGGTTGAGAGAATGTGTATATGATGTATCCATGAAATAACATCTTAGGGCCTACATAGTTGGCCATCTATGCCATATGCTTGTGTGGGAGCAAGAGACTCAGGCTCTGAAGGCACACGTGCCGAGTGGACCACTTTGGGGTCTTTGTTTACAGCCACTGTTTCATTAGCATGTTGTGTGGAGGCCATTGTGTCGCAGATGGAGACACACTGGGCAGCTGTTTCATTGAGCACAAAGCTGACGCACATTATAACAGCAAACCCCCCAAAACAATTTGGCCTTCTGACAAATGCACAGTGGCCTGGCAACACACTGAATAATGAAAATGGCCAAATCACAGGTTTTATAACATTATCATACTGAAGACAATATTTTCTTAACCTAATTCTGAGTGTGTCATGACGGAATTGGCACGTTGAAGACAATATGATAGTAATGATTTGATTTGTGCGCATCTGAGAACATCTCCCTTGGAAGAGTTACAGCTCTGTAATGATTAACCGATAGTTGTAATGTTTTAATGATGTGATGATTTGTGTCCATCTGAAAATGTCTCCCTTGTAAGAGTTACAGCACTGTAATGATTGACCTAGTTCCCACTGGATGGTGCTACTTAAGGTGAACTTTACTTTCCATTTCCCCCTTTTCACTTCTGCTTATATGCACCGGTAATCTTACTGGGAATCTGTATAACGGTGAACATCTCACAAGTCATATTACTAAGAGTAGCACTGGGTGGGACATTACCAACATCCAAAAAAAGTGTGTGTGTGTGCGTGTGTGATGGCCCATCAAAATGGAGGACTGCATTCTGCATTCTATTACTCCAATGACACTGTAACTTCACATTCCTAACCAGTAGGGTTTGGAACATTTCACATTCACACCACTCCAGGTGCACAGAAATAAAACAATCTCCCTCAAGCATCTTGATCAGTTTAGATCTGAAAGAAAGTTTGGTAACAAAAGGCCCTTGGTGGCCACAGATGGCTTTGGCCCATCATGTTCTGTGGTGCAGACAAAAGTGTCTTTTTTTGTTTCTTGCAGCTTGGACTTGGTTCAATACCGCACATGGACTACAGTGTCTCGGATAGGGTTTCACTGAATATAAATGGCCCGAATGCATGATATTTGATGACAGAGTATTTGAACCGAATAAAAAAAAACCTTATGAAGATAACCAAGCATCCTACCAGAGACGTTCTGTGAACAAACCTTACTTGTCTTGTAATAATACGTAACATTTTTATATTTTGTCATTAAGTTCGGTTTATTTTGTACAGAAATGAGAAAAAAATAAAAATGAGGTATAATGTGATAAAAAATGGGTAGTATATGAGGCATGTAAATCAATCCTGTAAGAAAAACAAGTCTGTTCACTTGGTAATGAATTTTAATTTTCTGCTAAAACTACAACCATGACTAAACCAGTCCAGTTCATTGAAGTTCACAAACAACCTAGTAATCACATTTAAGTTTCTTCCATGTGTAAGGAGTTGTGAAGAGTCACTCTAATTACATAACAGATAACAGAATTGGATGTGTTCACAGTATTGGGTTCTTGCAGTTTGTGTGTGTATGTGTGTGTGGGGGTGTTGGTGTGTCTGTGTGTGTGAGAGAGAGTGTGTGTGTATGTGTGTGTGCTCTCATATTAAATTCCTGTCAGGAGAACTAACAGCGTAGAGCAGAAGATAAATGAAATCTCTTAAAGCTTATGTTTTCATTTAGACACAAATGGACAGGAACCCGTATACAGAGGAGCCCTTTCATTTAGCAAATTAAGTCCATGTGCAGACCACAGCGTCGTCTTTCGTAGTCTTGGTCTCCGCCAGCAGGCCACCAGCGTGTCTACAGCATAGATCCAGACAAGTAGCTTTCAGAGACGAAGACTACGAAGAAGAAGAAAAAAAAAACATGCATCTTGTCCAAGCATTACTCACTCCCAGAAACTGGAAAATGAGTGCAATCGGAGAGAGTGGAGGCTGTCTTTGTGAGGTCATTTCCTGTGCCCAGCACTCTCAACACAGAACCTATACTACCTCCATTTGTTTCCATGGTTATTGGAAGTCTGCCAAAAATGGCCTTCTGGTTGGAGTGTAATTTGATTGAAGAGAGGTTTGCAAATGGACGGATTAGCTCAAGGAAGAGAATGAAAAGATGTGACATTATTACGCCACAAATGAAACAAAATGTCGAATTTAACACTGAAACCTTTCCATCCTTTTTTATGAAGTTCAAATCTGTAAATGTCCAATGTAATTATGTTCTTGCACAGTATGTTGGGCTTATAGAAGAAATTACTATTATTATGCGAACATTTCTAAATAGAAGCGTCACCTGAAGGCCTTAGATATGTAAAACTGAGAAGGGTCTGCAGGGGGTAGGAAGTCACTCAAACATATAACACCTGATTTAGGAGACAAAGGAGTGCAACCTGACCTGTGGAATGTCGGGGTTTGGGACAAGAATGAACCAGGATTGGTTTAGATCAAAGGTCAGGATTAGGAGGGAAAGGGGGTCACAGTAATTGGAAGAAATTAGGGGGGAGTTCTCAGTGGGCTAACTGTCCCCTTTTGTTCCAAACAGTAGGGGTCTGCATGAAGTGAATAGGTTTCTCATGGTCCAGAGTGAACCTCCCATAATCCAGATTGTAAAAGCCAACCCTATTCAAGGAATCTAATCTACTGTACCACTGCTTCACACAACATGCCAATGGATACAACTCAGGAAGTAGTGCATGACAATGGCACAGCATGGGGCTTTAGTGTAACACCATTAGCAGTGTAATGCCATTCCACCACTAGCTTCTTGCCAGACTTTGACTATACCGCCACTGACTGACCTACAAGGTGTTACATATAATGTCAGTGTAATCTTACAGTAATTACTCTAGGACTGAGGCACTGCCTTATGTAACTTTGACTGTGAGATGTAGGTCAGTGTAATCCCAATATTTATGCATGTTGCTAAGGAACATCATCCAGTACTTTTTCAAATAAATAAATAAATAATGTTACACACACACACGCACGCTCACACACACACACACAGGAAGATAAAGCCGTCCAAAAAGATGAAACACTAAACCTAAGAAGAAGAAGCTGAAAGAGAGAGAGAGAAAGAGAGAGATGCCCTGTGTTGTTGAAACACTCCCAAATTTGAGTAAGCCTTGCTACATGACCCTCTCTCTTCTCAGTGGAAATTTCCACTCCTTCGCTGCAGGGAGGGTCCTCTTCAAACTTTGCCCACCCTCTCTCTCTCCTACCTGTAGTAGGACCCAGAGCTGGAGCTTGTGTTACTTGTTGCTCTTGATCTCACCTCTAGACCCTCCCACTGGCTACAATTGTATTTTTCTTACACCGTCAGTCTCTGACGAGATTTAGTTTCAAGGCCCTGCAGGACCCAACATGCGCCTGACTGAAAAAAACGGAGGGTAATTTGGATCTTAAAATGCAAAGAACTCTAGGGAGTCCCTATTCTACATACCATGAAAGAAACAGGGGGTAGTTCTGACCAAGTCAAATACAGAGAAAAGCAAAGCCATTGTTCTCTTAGCGTATGAATTTCAACTTACAAAAAAAAAAATATTTAAATAACAGACATCTTCCCTGTCATACTTCTCTTTTAGTGGCCAATATAGCTAAATTAATTAATGTGTGATTCTCACATTGTTTTCTACAGAAAAGGAGGGTAAGGCTCTTTTAACACAATTGAGTTAAATCCAGTTTTCCACACTTCAATTGCTCACTGACAGTAGCAAAGGGATTAGGGCTGGAACAAAGAGCAAAAACAAGTCTTTATGGAGTATGGGATTTCTGTGGGCATAAAAAAAAGCCTCAAAATGTATCATTCCCTGTAGGTTGGGCATTTGACGTAGTTACCGCCACGCTAACAGATTATTTTATTCATTTCATATGGGCTGGGCTTTTTTTTTGAAGGGGGTTGGCCCTGAAGGCTGAAGCGGTGGATGGCGCTGGAGGCAGCACTGATTACAGCCTGATAGCTTTCACTCCAGGAAGCTGATGGGTTTGCACAAGGGAATTAGCAGACAGCCCAGTAATCCAGATGGCAAATTACCATTTCTCTCACAGGCTCCATCTGATGTCTACCCCCCCTCTCAGTCTGCATTTTTACAATCTTTCTCAACCTTCTCTCTTAGAATAACCACCTAACCTTTAACATCTTGCTAAGATGCAGCCACATTTAATTCTAGCAATGGAGGCATTTCTCAATATTCAATCTTCTCTTGGTGTAACCACCAAACCGCTAATGTCTTGGTAAGATACAGCCACGTAATTAAGTATTCTGATTCAGACATGATTGTAGCAGATATGATTTCTAGCATTCTAAAATCTACTGTAATTATGGGTTGAGTTCTGAAACATATTTTCTTGTCCAAGATATGAGGAAAGCTGTAATTATTCCATATTAATTTGATTTAATGGGCCTCAAAACCATTTAAACAAACAGAAAGAGTTATGACACAACACTATTAGCATGGTCAGACATCAGACTGGCAGCTGACGCTGGGCCGGATTTGGTCCAGCTCTGGCGTGGACCTGCATGGCACAGATCCACGTCCAGACAGCTGAATGACAT
Source organism: Coilia nasus (assembly GCA_027475355.1). Taxonomy (NCBI): domain Eukaryota; kingdom Metazoa; phylum Chordata; class Actinopteri; order Clupeiformes; family Engraulidae; genus Coilia; species Coilia nasus. Next base: position 19,266,080 of record CM050211.1, read on the forward strand.
CAAGCACTGGTGTCTGTAGTGGAAGCGCGTGTGTCTGCTTCTGTGGTGAGGCGGGCTGACTTCACACAGCCATTGTGAGGCACCAACAAAGAGCCATCTGCACAGCAAGCTGAGCAGATAGGAGACACACACACACACACACGGGGAGGAGAGACAAGGTGGGGGAGGGAAGAAGAAAAGAGGAGAAGGCCCAGGGAGGAGAAAGAACTAACATAAGTGAGGGAGAGACAGACACATGCACAAGCAGTGTGAGGAGTAAGCTAGCGAAATAGAAAGAGGAGGGGGGGGGGGGGTTGTGAAAGAAACGTTCAGAGAAAAAAAAAAACCTGAAATGACATGGGGAGGGCTATGTGAGGTGAAATCAACTGCCCCCGGGGCGCAGCTGGCCTGGGAAAGCGTAGGACCTTAGAGAGGGCTTGCAACAGGAGGGGTAGCGTAGCCACAATCACTCAAAGGCACATTTCCTGTGCATGTCGGGATAAAATTAAAACACTCACAAAGCCAGGCAAACTATAATTAACCCTTTCCTGAACCCAACCACAGCACCTCCACCACCACGCTGGAACTAAATGTTGACATCCCTTAAAATGTTTATACAAAGGCAAAACATACATAAAATGTAACAAAAAATTGGATCTCTGACACACACACACGCCTAAACTTATTTCAGGTTATAATTGCATTGTCCTGAAAAGAAAAACAATTAAGGTTTGTATGCCATGGCAATCAGAGGACCCACAAACATCTCACAGTTACTGTCTGGGCAAAACAGATCTCGCTGGTTACTGCAGTTGGCATGTTTATGCTCGTTGGGCACTGGCCCTGATATGTTTTGATGTAGCGATGATAAAAGAGGCTATGAGGGGTGATAACTTATTCACAGAGAGGACAAGCAACAGGCAAAGCCTGCCTAGCAACGTTTAATGACATTTATACCTGGTGATGTTGTTACTGCCATCATTTAGTGCCAGACAGCAGAACAGCAAGCACAGTAAGGGCTAGGGATCAGGAGAGAGACGAGGACTAGGGGGAAAGTGTTTCTGAGGAAGAGAAGCTTGCCAGTCTTTGTCTGCACCTACTGCCTCACGGCCAATAATAGCAGCACTGTATATAATTCACAATAAAAAATTAACTGATGATGACAATCAATGTGCGGGAAGTGGAATTCATTATATTTATGGTTATATTTAGGCAGCGTTAGTTTTTCTTTTGTTTGTCTTTTAGTTTGCTTTCTGACCACCTGTTTGAAAATAAACACTATGCCGTGATTGGCCAGAGAATGCCTCAAAACCTCATCCACCCCCCATTCCCCCCTACCTCACCCCCACCCCCTCCCATAGAGGTCCCCGGCCTAACATGTCGTTGAAGAGGGGCAGCAGAATGGCTGGGTAAATAAACTCTTCACAGGGCCTACATTCTGGAGCTGAACCAGGAAGGGAAAACCACAAACATATCCAAATAAGTATTCTGACAGCAGCATTGAATAACAGAGGTCAGAAAGAGAGTTGCTATGTGCAATGTATACGCTAATGTGTGTAAAGAGGTTATAAATGAAGGAAAAAGAAACAAAATAGGAAACTAAAAATGTGACAGGCCCAGAAACACTTGGCAAGTGTGTGAGCGAGTGAGTTGCACCGGATACGGAGTGTGAAATAGGATAAGAGCACGGTTGAGATAGAGAGCGAACAAATGAACAGGATATGTGCCGACTTGCAGAGTGAGGGAGATAACAGTGTGTGGGTGAGTGCGCGTGTGCGCATGTGTGGATACGAAAGTTAATGTTTCAGCGCATGTGTTTGTGTGAGCATATGCGCTTCATGTGTTTGTGTGAGCATATGCGCATGTCAGCAAATGACGAGCAAAAAAAAAGCAAAAAAAAGCTGAAAGTTAATTGCTACTTTTTGAAGAATGTAACTATATACTGGGAGCACATTTGTCCAACAACTTAACTACTGTAAGACATTTCCAATGGTACAAAACCCTGTATACAATATCTACAGAAATAAACAAAGAAGAAAGGAAGAGCCACTGAAAAACGCAGAAAAACAAGAAAAAGCAGAGTATGGAGTCTGACATTTGTCAAGGAGAAGATAAACAAATCAGGTTAAGAGAGTAGGAGATAGGAAGGTGCAGCTGGAGGCAGAGTAAAAGGGAGGGAAACAGAAAGAGAGAGAGAGAGAGAGAGAGAGAGAGAGAGAGAGAGAGAGAGAGAGGCATGAGGTAGTATAAGGGGAGGGACAAAGTAAGGCTATGAGAAAATAAGGCAGGAAGGGAGTGTGTGAACAGACAGACAGATAGACAGACAGGGAGGGAGTGCATGGAGGAAAAGCTGGAGAAAAAGGAAGACAGAAGGGGGGGTGAATAACACAGAATGCAAGACAGATAGAAAGTTGATAGAGAGAGAGAAACACTTTGTAGATAGAGAGAGAGAAAGGCAACAATTTGTTGACAGACAGACAGACAGGCATAGAGGGAGTGTGTGAACAGAGACAGACAGACAGACAGATAAACAGACAGAGAGAGAGGGAGGGAGTGTGTGAACAGAGACACAGAGAGACAGACAGATAGACAGACAGGGAGGGAGTGTATGGAGGGAAAACTAGAGAAAGAGGAAGAAAGACAGGAAGGCGGAACAACACAGAATACGAGACAGGTAGAAAGGCAACAATTTGTACATAGAGAGAGAGAGAAAGGCAAAGAGTCTGGGAAGAGGGAGGAAAAAAGAGAGAAAAATATATGAGAGGCAGATAGAAGGAGACACTTTTTAGAGAGAGACAGGGAGAGAGAGAGAGAAGAAGAGTGTGTGGAGAGACCAAGAGAGACAAGAAAACGAGAGACCTAGACAGCAAGAGATACTTTGTAGAGAGAGAGAGAGAGAGAGAGAGAGAGAGAGAGAAAGAGAGAAGCAGGGAGTGAATGGAGAGGGAACAGAGAAACAAGATAAAGAGGGAAGGAGAGGGTGTGTGTAAAAAAGAGAAGGAGGTGCAATTGGCTGGACTCGGGGAGCCACAGTGGGCGATGTGGCGCTGTTGTCAGGATGAGGAAATGAAGCTGTGTTGTGATTAAAAGCCAGGGTTGCCATGGCGATGCACAGGACCCTGCGCACAGGAACCTTCTGCTGTAAATGGTGGGGGTTATGCGTGGGTCAAATTTCAAAGCGCACTCTCACTCTCACTCCTCCCATTTTGTCATAATCTTTTTTTAGAAACAGTTTTTTTTTCTCTCTCTCTCTTTGCGTACAACCATCAATAAAGTTTCGCTTCCCCAGTTAAACAGTCACATTCTGCTATGTTATCCCCATATTGACAGTGTGAGTGTGAATTACAGAGAGAGAGAGGGAGGGTGTGTAAGAAAGGGTGAGAGATATACAGAACGAGAGAGAGAGAGAGAGAGAAAGAGAACGAGAGAGCGAGAGCGGTGGTGAATGAGAGACAAAATGAAAGACAGCACAACTTCCTGATTCATACTAGCTTGTATCACAGCATTTCTCCCACGAGGCTAAATGTCCTTTGTCTACTGAAGCACATGAGGCTTTGACACTATATCAACCTGGACCATTTTTAAAAACACTGATTTACTAAAAAAAAGACAATGTTCACAACCATTGTTACATTTTGCTCTGTGCTGGTAAACAGTACTGAACAGTATTTGAAAATTACCCTTATAATGAGTAAATCCCAGTTTGCTTTTTATTACAGTTTATTTCAGCTGCAGTATATCTATTTCTGCAACCTGATAGCACAAGGTAGTTTTGGTAAGCATAGCCCATTTGTGTATGAGGGATTAGTCAGTAACTTCTACAAGACATGTTTGAGTCATGTCTGAAAAGAGATTAAGATATGTCTGAAAAGAGTTATGACTAACCTAAAACTTTTAAAACGTTAAAATCTAACAAATGAAAGTATGCGACATTCAATTTTTGTGAATTTAGGGGTAGTTTGTTCTCGCCAACATACTGACACCACGGCTGGTGCATGCTGACCTCTTCAGGTGAATTACAGCAGTGCAGTGACTACAGGGTACACTCACTGACCACAGTGACTACACAGGCGCATGCCAGATGGCACAAAAGGACATCAAAAGACCAGATGCTTACTTAGTAAACAAAGGACTCTGTGTTTGATGATTGCCATAATCTTTAATTTCCTTAATTCCAAACAACAGCTGATAGTCCTCATTTTAATAACCATGTATTTTTGAATCCAAAGCTAATTCAAAGATAGGTATGACATAACAAAAAACTGACAGACAGAAAAACTGATGGATTTTGGTGATTCATGATTGGTGTAAGAATTACGTCATTTGGAAAGAAAATAGGAGATTCTTCAAACTACAATTAAAGTAAAGAGAGAGTGAGGACAGCATTAGGTACAGTATGTAGCAAAGTCTTCAGCCAGTACACTGTGCTTTCACATTCATAAGGGAAGTACCGGCCATGTTACTCAACTTTTAACTGAAGTTTGAGATCACAAAATAAGATTAAAAGTTCATCACAAACTTGGTGAGGCCGTTATGACCTGACAACATTATAAACACTTTGCAATGTAAATGTTTTTTTTTTTTAACTGTAAACTAGGATTGATATGTGGAGAGATACACAATTACTGGTGTAAATGTCAACATAAAAAAAAAACACTTTTATGGCTAAAAATGACACCCTTGTGACATTTTAAAACTTAAAAATAGCTCTCTGCACCCCCTATAGCTACAAATGCGGGACAACATATGATGACAATTAATGACAACACTGTACTGAAAGTACAACTACATGCCGTAGGGATACCCAAATAAGGAGTGATAAGCATGCCTTAATTCAGAGGTGAGCATAACTCAGCAAGTCAAGTGTACAATGCTAGAAAGCAATGTCTCCAACATCCTCATCTTTTGCTCAGTCTCCCCTTATTCAAGAAGCTTTTTTAAAACAAACTTCTAATCGGTGTGGTTAGGTGTGTGTAAATGGGTACTCGTAAAAACTGACTGTTTTCCCTTCCTCTCACCCTAAGCATGTGTTTTCAACTCAACTGATCAGAGTAACTGGCAAATACAAAAGTAGTCATGTCCACAAAGGAAAGTAAAGTCAGAATTTCTTTAGAATTTAATGCTTTTCACAATATTGCAGACTTTGTGAGTCTCAGGATGCTGAGACAGACACCCAGATATTGCAAGCATGGTATTCTGTCCACAGACAGCGGGGGCGATCAAGAAAGTCTTCAATTGCCTGGTAATGACTGATTTAAGTATCTACAGACTTACGAAGATGATTAATTAACTCGAAAAAGTTGCATAGTTGTGCTTTAAATTTTGGTCCTGCTGTGCAGCCCAGCAGACCATGATCCTATTGTCCTCAGTGGATGCTAAATACATTTTGGGCATCAGACTCTCTAACGGGTCTCCTCCCAACTGGTCCTGGGTCCATTATACAATCAGCTAACCTTGGAGTCTTCGGGTGCATGACAGTCCTGACTGTATAGCCAGAGATGTTTCTAGAATCACAGGCTCAGGACTCAGAGATGACACGGAGGCGACTGCTGGTGACGGTGCTGATCCGGGAGGCCTTCATGTCCCTCCCCCCGCTGCTGCGCTGGCCCCCCTCCCTGCGCAGAACCTACGACACAACAATGAGGTAATGGAAAAGAACCCACAGCAACTACTTGGCTGAGCAGCAGCACTGATAACAAATTGGGAAAAAAGAAGAGGCACACTCAAGAGGCTGATGTTTATACTGAGAAATAACCAACAAGTTATTTAAAAATAACCAACACGTCTGAGGACAAAACTGGATGAAAAAACGTTTCGGGCTTCGTCCTTTCCTACTGTCTCCAGTTTGTAAACACAAGCAGCAGCACTTACATCAACATCATAATATTATTGAGATTTCCTTAGTAGGTGGATGAGGTTATGGGTCTATGTGTTTTTTTTCCCCAAAACTACATTGCTCACTCCTTTCAAAATGCGCTGGCGAAGTTCTTCCTGGGTCAAAGGGCGCTCCTCCTCATCGGTCAGGGGAGAGTCCTCAGTATCGTAGTCTTCCCTGAGAAGTACCACAAATACACACTTGCATTATGCAACACCAGACAACACAAATCTCCCAGAAGTCCTGGAAGTGCAAATTATACAAAGTATGTCGGAATTACTTTTGCAGATCGGGATGTCTGCAACACATGCAAACCAATGCATGCATCGATGATTAAGAACTGTACATATCCAATGCCATTTACATCTTTGAAATATACACACTGGCAAACTGGCACATACAGAGCCACTTCTTCCTAATGACAGCACATACCCAGTCACTGGGGGCTGGATGGAGATATTCTGCTTCTGCAGTTCTGGGTTCTGACCCAACAGAACCTGAGCCACTTGCTTCGGGTCATAGTCTTGGTCCAAATCCTAAAATAAATAAATACATACAAATAATGAGTGTAATTAGCAGCAGGTTGTTCTTGCACATTTTGTGACTGACGATGCAGGGGAAGTGCACTCATGGTTATATTTTAAGCCAAATGAAAAGATCTGACTTCTGATGGAGGCACAGAAATGCCATATGCCATGATACAGAAAATGTAGCTCAAAGGGCTCTAAAAAACAGTGAAAAAGTTAACAAATGGGGCAAGGAAAAATCCATATAAACATTTATAGCACTGACATACGCTTTCATGAATGTTGCTTTGTGCTGACAGACATACATTAGCAGTGACTCACCTTTGAGTTGATGAAGGCTTGCAGAGTGAGCAGCTCATTGGCTCTGTGCTCTACCTGGCCCAGGTATGTCATGATGTTGTTGTCCCTGATGGCAGAAGAGGAGCCCAGCAGCTCTTCCAGCACAGCACGGTCACAGTCAATCTTCTGGAACAGGCTGTTCACTCCTGCCACACAATAATAACAAGGGTTATTGTTAAAATAATAATAAGAAATGTTACAATAATGATATTAAATGCATGATCATGTCTGTTTGTGTTGTAACAAAAACTTCTAGCCTGAAATTGACAAAAAGAGCCATCAGTGGACACATACACAGATACACACACGCACACACACACAGCCGCAAACACACACACATAGAGATACACACACACACACAGCCACAGACACACACAACACACACCCACACACAGAAACAATACAAGGTCAAACGAGTAAATTATCTGCACAGTGAGACATATAAGTGGATGTGGCGAGGTCTGTGCTGCATTGGCCTGTGTGTGCCCATGCTGTAACACTACCAGTCTTGATCTGGTCCAGGATCTTGCTGACAGCGTTGGCTTGGGCCTCGTGCGCCTGGGCCTGGGCCTGCGCCTCCCTCTGCTGCTCCTCCACCTCCCCCAGCAGGGCCTGGTGCTCCCGCTCCTGCTCCTGCCCTGCCAGACAGAACTGCTCCAGCTCCTCCTTGGTCTGCCTCACACACCCACACACAAACACATACACACACACAAGCACATACACGCACACACACACACAAAAATCACATACACACATGCATGCACACACACACACAAACAGACACACACATAAAAGCACATATACACACACACACATACTCACAAAAGCGCACACACACACACACACACACACACACACACACACACAGACACACACACACACACACACACACACACACACACACGCACGCACACACACACATTCATACATGTGCTCACAAGTGCACACACACATACATGTGTTAGCGCAGACATACACAGTCAGATGATTAAATATGAGTGGATGTACTACATATATTTTTTGGAGATGTACTGTAAATCTTACAAGAACTCTGAGATTCAAAGACAAAATCTAAAACACAGTTCCATACCAATTATATGTCGCAAATATACTGCACATATGTACACTATGTTCACTCAGGAAAGACAATACTTTGTCTGACTGACCTGATTAATTTCATCCCTGAGAGCTTCAGCCTGGTTGTTTTGCTCATTCACATAGTTGAAGAGAGCAAAGTTCCGGTCTTCCACTAAGAACAGATGAACACTTAATTAGGAACACAACAATCCTGTTGACATAGCATTCAGGGCATGTTTAATAACTATTTTGTGGTACTGACGGTGGAAGTTTGGCGCCATCTAGGGGTTACTGTGTATACAAAGGACTGGTCTGGTTAATATTTTGTCTATTTTGAATTTTGCCAAAATCTGTGACATTAAAACTAATTTTGAGGTAACCAATGGAGTAAACAGTCCCCTGAAAATACAACCAATGCTTGTATGCCCGAGGGACAGAGTTCAGGCACAGTATGTACATCTGTTATAGCATGCCAAATTAGATAAACCTCATTATTTTCTACAACCACAGGCCTCGCACAGGAAGATTTTTTAAAGTGGTCTAGACCTTTTTTTCCTTTAATTAGATGGTACCACAAACATGAAGCATGATAGTCCTACATAATAAGAATGTGTGTCAGGTAATAAGGCTGTACGATATTAGGAAATTGTGCTGTTACATTACATTACACTTAGCTGGCACTCATATCCAGAGCCACCTACAGTTATTTTAGGTACAGGGTACAGTCCGTGGAGCAATGTGTGGTTAGATGCCTTGCTGCAGGGCACTTCAGCCATGGATGAAGGTGCAGGAGAACATTAGTTATTTACTTCCCCTATAGCTACATTCTTTCTATAGGTACAGGATTTGAACCTGCAACTCTCCAATCCCAAGACCAACTCCCTAACCATTAGGCCACAGCTGCAATGTGCAGTTACATCGCCTGATGTCATGTTGAATGTTGTGATGACACAGAACCCAGGCAGTGAGTAGCCTATGCTTCATCTTAAGCAGGAGTGCTCCATCTAGTTGGTTAGTAGCTTATGAAAATGTACCCATGCCTGGAGTTAAGCCATACAGTATTTTGCAATACTAGAGTATTTTTGATATACAGCTCTGGAAAATATTAAGGGACCACTGTAAAATTATAGGTATATGTGTGAGTAAAGTGAACATTTTTGTCTTATTCTGTAAACTATTGATAACATCTCTCCCAAATTCTCTCCCAAATCTCTCCCAAATTCAACTGACACTGGAAAGGAATGGCTGTCATACATGTAGAGATGCTGATGTAAAATGTACAGTGGTCTCTTAATTTTTTCCAGAGCTGGATGTGCAGTTCCATTACGTATTCACATTAAATGGCAAACTGACCCTGAATGAACTTTGACACCAGCACGTCCAGATCATCCTCTCCAGTCACACTTCGAATCCTGCTGAACACTTCCTCAAGAGTCTCCTCACTCTCCTCTCCTGACTCCGACCTCCTCTGGTCCTTCATCTCTGTCCAGAACATAAAGACATTTCACACATCGTTACCACAACCACCACCAACATCACCGCCACCATTGTTATCAACACAGTCATCACTACCACAACTACTAACATGATCACTATAGGGGGTCAAAACCTGAAACTCTGGTAACAACATTTACACTCTTCCAACACACACGCGCGCACACACACACACACACACACACACAAGCACAACACACACACACAACCGCAAGCACAACACACACACCCTGCTTGCTGCCTATGGCCAGGTCCTCACACACTGTAACACACACACACACACACACAACCACAAGCACACACCCTGCTTGCTGCCTCTGCTGTGGCCCTCATACACACACACACACACACACACACACACACACACACACACACACACACACACACACACACACACACACACAAACACCTTGCTTGCTGCCTATGCCCTGGCCCTCACACACACAACACACACACACATACACACACACACAAGCACAACACACACAAACACAACACACACACCCGGCTTGCTGCCTATGCCCTGGGTCTCGTCCGGGACGCTCCTCTCGTTGCACTTGGTGCTCATGAACTCCTTGAGCCGGCGCTCGTGGGCAATGATCCTCTCCAGCTCCTTCATCTCCGCACTGTACTGCGCCAGGTCCTTCACCGCCTTCTCCTTCAGCATAGTCATCTTCGACTGGGCCTCCACCCTGAGGCCCGAAGCAGGCACACAAGACAAACCAATGCACACAAAGGGCTCATTCACACCAAACACTCTCCATGTACACTCAGCGTGTAGACAGCAAGTGCCCGTTTTCTGTCCGTATTCGTTTGGAATGCCTGTTAACAAATTAGACTATTCACTGCACGCGTGATCTGAGCATATTCTGTCACACATACACACATATTGTACACGGTTACGTGCTGTACACGCTCAAGTCGGTGTGAATAAGCCCTAAGAAGGATGTTCCTATTATTGTTGTCTACTCTAGTCTGTGACAGTGGCAAACGTTTACAAGTTACAAAAGCTACACTAGCTACATGAGCTTTGGGTGTTATTCATGTTATATGTGTGTGTTTGACATAGAGGTGTGAAAGTACAGCTTCAGAGAGTGAAAGGCTATGCCACATATTTGTTATAACTATTCACAAACAATCTGATTCGAGCTTTTCAACCATGTAGATGAAATAATTGGTGAAATCACTTGTGTTATGTGCACAGGTAAAAGGAAAACATGGCTGGACTTTTACTTTATGACGTGGTGTTTTTCCAACTCTTTTTGGATATTTGGAAAGTTTTTTAAAAATACACTATTTATTGCTGAAACACAAGGTTACTTTTTCACCTGGCATCATATGCTGATGTCGACATGCTGATGACGTCTCCAACTTCCTTGCGAATCTCCAATAGCTCCTTCAAAAACAAAATTGAAATAAAAAGAAACTGAGCTCTGTGTAGACTAATGGTAGAGGCGATGATGTGTGGACTCATACTCAGCTGTGGTTGGCTAGGGCCTAGGCCATGACCCCTGACCTTCTCCAGCCTCCGATGCAGCTGCTGGAAGCGAAGGCGTTCCACACGAAGAGTCTCCAACTCCTCCCTCAGGCGGCTGTTTCTGGTCAGCTGATCGCTGAAGCGAGTGAGGGCCTGTGAACGAGACACAGACGTAGGGCAACTCTCAGGCATGGAAAGAGTGGTGCAGAAGGCCTGATGCATAAATACAACACTACAAAAACAAACAAACCAAAAAAAGCGTTGAGGTTTAAATTTCACCTCTTAAAGCATGCATGTACATGGTTTTAGTACTTTAACATGGAAGAGGGGAAGAGAAGGAGTCATGCAATAAGTCAGGTGGCCTACAGGTGTTGCAAAAGGGTGCAATGTGCATCTCAAAATTACTGATACATCTCTTATTAGACATATATACAAAAGGTTCATAATCAATCCTTAGAAGTTAGTTTGGCATCATAATTTTCACTTTTATGTTAACCTATTATTTACAGTACACTTGATGTCTCTGCTAAAACGTCCTGCTGCTAATGGTGCCTGCACTGGGCTTATGTTTAGTGTATACGTCAGAGAGTGTCTGTAGTGTTTCTCCTCACCCTGTCCAGTTTGTTCTCCAGTGTGCGGGTGGCCTTCTGCGTGTGGCGAGTCTGGTCTTTGGTAGTCTGAGTGATGTTCACCTCTCCTCGCCTCACCTCCTCCATCTTCCTCTGCATTTCTAATATCTGGGCCCACCAGGGGCACAGCGCAGCAGACCCAGAACGTCAGCTCACAGGTCAAGAATGGATGGAGTGTGCTTTACAGCTGTACATACAGTCTGACTGCAGTCTTACATTTGTGAGTCTGTGTTTATTTAATACATACCAGTAGCTCTGGATAGGAGCCCCTGCTAAATACTTAACAATAACCATGATATCTTGGACCAGGTCTGAGTTTTCATTTTTAGCATTGTTTTCCTTCTGTGTGTATATAGCCTACTTTAAAATCTGTTACTCAATGCACAGACTGTGATACTCAATCATTAATGTTTCAGAATTAGGTATTTGGGTGGGACTCTGCATGCTTGTGTGATGTTGTGCATATGTTTTATATATATTTCATATCATTTTTGTGACATAAATGAAGGAAGAGGACGAAGGAAGAAGAATACGTGTTGTGTAAGAACACCTCTTGCTCCAGCTGTGCTTGACTTTGCCTCTGTTTTTCCATCTGTTCCTCGATCTGGTCCTTCTGCGTTAGGAGAGAGCGCAGCTGCCCCGCGTCCCCGCTGTCTTGCTGACGCCGTGATCCGCTCTCTGAGGCTCGCAGACTCCTCTGCAGCTCATCCTGCTCCTTACGCAGGCGCTCAATCTCCAGCCTGCGCACATGCATGTGGACAGCACGCGACATTGAGTAATTGAGGAAAATAGTACATTAAAAGTCACGGAGAAGGAGAAGTACTCAGCCTAGTACTAGTCTCAGGACCCGCAGGTGTGCAAATCTAATTTTACCGCTGCTTGCGTATGAGCTCCTGTGACTGGATGCTATAGGCCTGTCGGTCTCCTTCCATGATGCGGAACTGCCTCTGTAGTTTCACCATCTCAGTGTCAGCTGAGGCACGCGCACCACATAAGATACACAGCACAGGCACAGTCAATGGTTTCAGAAATAGTGTTCAATTCATGAAATAAAAATAAGACATTAAAGTTGTTCTCATGTATTTTCTGACTACACAAATGCTGCACAAATTGGAATTGTCGCATACCAATTCCGTCGACATCCATGTCGCTGCTGTCAGAGCGAATGCTTGTGGCCGACCGTCCTCGTGGCATTTTTGTCTTACTAAAATTCCAAGAGGAGACTGTCAGTGGCAAGAAACTTTCTTATACTATCTTAGTGTCGCTTATTTCAGCTTCGACGGTTGAAAACAGACAGTGATCTTCAGCATTGCTTAAGATAAGCTACTTTCTTACCTTCGGTGTGGGATGTGTGTATGGTTAAGTTGTCACACTGTTGAAGTTGTTAGCAACCGTAACCAAGTGGGATGAGGTTCATCAGACCATAGGGGGCACCAAATAACCAACCACCAACATCTTCGTTGTCCAAAGGCAAAATGGACTCGTTGGCACCAGCGGTATGGTAAATTTAAAGGCTTCGTTGATTGTGTGTGTGTAAATAGACATGTAATTTGTATTTGAATGTTATATATAGCTTAGGGTTTGTTCTCTCCCGACCTAAGGCTATAGCTTACCACTCAAGCAATAGGCCTAGGTTATCCTCAGGAATGGCAGTGCAGAGAGAAACCTGGCTTTAGAGCACACATTGGTTCCATACATTCAGTAAACTTCGGACATTAATTAGTGAAATTACCTATTTTAAGAGCACTGTTCTATCAGTGCACTGAAAGAACAAGGAGCATACAAGGTAGGAGTTTCTAAAGCCAGGTTTCCCATGTCTCTGCTGTGTGGACTCACTAAGCCACTAGAGTGCTTTTGGCATTTTTCCCCTTTTACTAACCCACTGAAACGTTTGATAGATAGGTTGATGATAGGCTACCAGAAACTGTGTCAGACCAGTGTCTGCTGTTGCCTACACCCTGTATAAGAGGGCTAATGGTTAGGGTTAAGTAAAAAGGAGGGGAACTGGTAGGCAGTGTGATACTTTATCAGAAGTCAGAAATCAGTTGTGAGAAGCTGGGACAACTTTATTGGTGATGAGAATACATGAATGGTATGACAATGGGCAGCACATAGCTAGGAACAAATATGAACATGAAATTGAACAATCAAGAAGTTTATTAATTAAGCTTGCTCTGTTAACAGCTGTAATGTTAACACCTGGCTGTGACTGAAAAGCAGGGATGTGTGGTCGGATTGAAGGCCAATTAGGGCAAGTCAACTCAATATGGCTCTGCAGCCTCAAAAAAACTAAAAACGTGCCTGTAAGTGAGATTAGTGTTCGGACATGTGTAAAAAGTTTGTTGCTGTAGTCACAGATCCCGTCTTAAATGCACATTTCAATACCCTATATGACATAAAGTTGTAAAGCCAGTCTCCATCAACCATTTACTTCTACTTCTACCGTATTGTCTGTCTGTATAACCTCAAAATGTGGTGAGCATAAATCAGTGATGGTAATACAATCCCTTCACTGCCCTCCTGTCAAATGTTCTTTAAGTTGCTCTTTCTAAACACTATTTATTCTCTAATTCTCTAATTCTCTCTCTCTCTCTCTCTCTCTCTCTCTCTCTCTCTCTCTGTCTTTCTGTCTTTCTCTCTGTCAGACTGTAATATAACATATCCACAGCATTAAGCCAGTGAACAAAATGGCATACTGTCTATAAGACTTATGACTTGGGTATAATATTACAAATATTTGATAATGAAATGCTTGAAGAAATGAAAATAAACACTACAATGAATTTTGAAATATTTATTGGTAAAATATGAAGATGTGAATATATGAATGCTTTAATGATTTTAAACAATGTCAGTTTAAACGAAATTGAATGAACAAAATCAAAAAAGTTGTTGTATCAGTCCTTCAAGTAGCCTGCAACCAGACATTAGCCTACTAGGTGCTCCTGTCCCAGCCAAACATTTGTTTCTTCAGAAGTTTATTGTTGGTGCTGTACATCTGAACACCGTTGAACGCATCCAGGTTCTTATCAGCTTGTTCATTCAATTTCAAAATGTAGGCCAGCTGTTCTTGGCTTCTAGCCTCTTTCTCTTGTTCTTTCTTTTTTATCTTTTTCTCCTTCTTTTCTTTTTCCCATTGCAGCCAAGATGACTCAAGCTTTTGTCTGGTGTCCTCTGCTTTTAGAAGACTTTTCCGCTTTTTTTGTTCTCGTTTGGCACGGGTTGTGAAACCTGTGATGGCTAAGCAGAGGAAACATTCACAAAAGCATTAAAGGTTACCACTGCAACAGAGCATAATCACACAAGAACACAAACACACAAAATGTAAAGTTGCACTTGAGCTTGCATTATCACAGTTATTGGGTGCTTACCATGAAAATAAGAGTTATCGCCTTCCTCCTCTTCCCTCTGGATGGTCCTTTGAATTTTCCTCTCATTTCTCTCTTTCACCTTCTGATTGACCCATCCAATGACCCTCCTTCTAATACTTTTATCACGAGCCACCGGACCATCTGTCTTATCCTGAGTTTGACTGAGATGGTCTTCATCCTGACTGTCCTCAGTTTCTGTCAACGTTTCCTCCATTTCTTCCTTCTCCTCCTGTCTTTTTCTCTCCATTTCTTCCTCCTGTTTCATTCTTTCAATTTCTTCCTCCTGTTTCATTCTTTCAATTTCTTCCTCCTGTTTCATTCTTTCAATTTCTTCCTCCTGTTTCTTTCTTTCAATTTCTTCCTCCTGTTTCATTCTTTCAATTTCTTCCTCCTGTTTCATTCTTTCAATTTCATCCTCTTCTCTCCGTCTCTTCATTTCTTCCTCTTGTCTTTGTCTCTCTGTTTCTTCTTCTTGCCTCTTTCTCTCCAGTTCTCTCTGTCTTTCTGTTTCTTGTTCTCTCTCTCTTTCCAGTTCCACCTCTCTCTGTCTCTCCAATTCCCTCTGTTTGTCCAGCTCCAACTGTTGTTGCATTTTAATATAATTTTGCATTTCAATCTCCTTTTTCTTCTGTTGCTCAATTTCTCGCTGTCTCTCCCTCTCACGTCTCATTTCATCTTCGATTTCCTGATCCCTTTTCTTTCTCTCTGCCATCATCCTTGCTTTCTCCTCCCATTTTCTCTCCAGCTCTCGTCGTCTTTCATCCTCTTTTTTGATTGCCAGCTTTTCCTGGAGCTTGCGCCATTCGTCTGGATGGCTGAACCAGTACCTGTCCTCTTCCTCTTTCTTTTTTCTTTTTTCGAGCTCTTTTTTCCATTCCACTAGTGCCTTTCTCTCCCTCTCTTCTGCATTCATCCTTCTTTCTCTCTGTTTCTCTCTCTCTTTCTCCAAAAGAATTTGCCACTTAGATTTGCGAGGCTGTTCAGCAAGGTCTCCCTTACTTTGATCTTTATCCTCATTCGTCTTGTCAGTTTTGTTAATTTCTGCAAGTCTCCTTGCCTGTTCTTCCCACTGCTTTTCTAGTTGTAGCCGCCGCTCCTCCTCTTTCTTAAAGGCCAACTCGTCTTGATGCTTGCGCCATTCTTCTGGGTGTTCAAACCAATAGCTGTCTTCCTCATCCTTCTTTCTTTGCTCCTCTTTCTTTCTTTGCTCCTCTTTCTGTCTCGCTTCGACCTTTCTGCGTTGCTCTCGCTTTCTCTCTCTCTCTTGCTCTAGAATTATATCCAGTCTAGATCTAGGTTTTCCTGCCTCATTCTCCATTACTTCCATTTTTCTCGTAGTCTCTTTTTGTTTTGATTCTGCTTCTCCAGTTATATCTCTCTCTTCTTTCTTTACTTCCTTTAGGCTAGCGACCACTTCTTTGGTGTTCATCTCCAATGTTTGGGTGTCCATCTCGTTTGGTCTCTCCTCTGTCTCCGTTTTTTGAATCTCAAGAAGCTCTTCTTTCTGTTTTTGTTTTTCCTTTTCAGTTTGATTCTCCATTTGTTGCTTCTCCAGCTCTTGCAATCTCTCCTCCTTTTTCTTGGCCTCTTTTTCTGTCTCATCTTTTTGCTTTTCAATTTCTCTGCATCTTATTTTCCATTCATTTTCCTTTTGCTCAGCCATTGCCGCCCACTTGTCCTCTATTTGTTTTAGCTTGGCATTGATTCTCTCTTTTACCTTCATTTCAGTTTCCTTCGGTTTGTCCTCTGTCTCTGCCTCTACAACTCTTTGTAACCCCTGCTGTCTTTGATTTTCCTCAACTTGTCTTTGTCTACCTTTACTTTGTCTTTCACCACTCTTTGGGGCATCCATAGGTGTTTCTGTCTGTCTTTCTGTCTTTTTTTTCTTTTCTTTTTTTATTTGAATCTGCCTTTGCTCTTCTTCTTGCCGCCTAAGCGCTTGCAATCTCTCATTCTCTTTTTTAGCTTCATTTTCTGAAATTTCTTTTTCTTTCTGCATCTGTGTGCATCTCTTTTTCCCATCCCTTTCCATTTCCTGTGCTTTTTTGCTCCAGTGTTCCTCCATTTTGTTGAGCTCAGTCTGATTTTCTTCTTTAATTTTTCTCACCATTTCTCGGATGTTCTCCTGATTTTTTGCTTCTGTGGTTTTCTGTAATTCCAGTTTTTCACTGTTCATCTGTCTTTCTTTGCTTTCCATGTCCCTTTTCTTTATGTCCAACACTCTTTCTCTCTCTCTTTGTAGCTCCTTTTCCATTTGAAGCTGCTTTTGTAGTCCTTCTTTTTCCAAGGCTTGCAGGCGCATTCTCTCATCTTTGGTCTCCTTTTCTGCCTTTTCCCTCAGTTTTTCAATCTCTTTGCATCTCTCGTCCCATTCAGATTCTTTCTGCTGAGCGATTGCTCTAAAATTTTCCTCCATTTGTCTAATTTCTCTTTCGCTTTTCTCTTTCAGTCTTCGTTCCATTTCTCTGAGCTTTTCTGCAGCGTCAGCTTCTGAAGATTTTTGTACCGCTAATCCTTGTTTTATCTCTTCGACCTCCAATCTTTGGACCTCTACAGGTCTTTCTTTCTCTCCTCGATTTTCCTCTGTTATTTTTATCTCTCCTTGTTTTTCATTTCTCTTGAATTCTTGCGGTTGGTCATCCTCTGTCTTGGCCTGTTTTTCTGTCTTCTCTGACAGTTTTTCAATCTCTTTGTACTTTGTGGCATTCAACTCCTTTTCCTTCTGCTGGAACATTTCTGTCCAATTCCCTTCCATTTGTTGCAGCTCACTTTGATGTTTCTTTTTCAGTCTTTCCTCCATTTCCTTCAGCTTCTCCTCCATCTCAAATTCCTTAATTTGTTGCATCTCCAGTTTTTCTCTCTCCTCTTCCTCCACCTTTCTTTGCAGCTGTAGAAGTTGTTCTCTCTCTCTTTGTCTTTCTTCCTCCATTTGCATTTGCCTTTGACGTTCTGTTCTCTCCAGTTCTCTTAACCTCTCCTCTTCCTTGGCCCTTCTTTCTGACTTTCCTTTTTGTTTTTTGATCTCTTCAACCTCTTTGCATTTCTCGATCCATTCAGATTCTTTCTGCTGCGCTATCAGTCTGAAGTTTTCCTCCATTTGTCTCATTTCTCTTTTACCTTTCTCTTTCAGTCTTCGTTCCATTTCTCTGAGCTTTTCTTCAGTGCCAGCTTCTGAAGATGTTTGTTCCATTTCTCTGAGCTTTTCTGTAGTGGCAGCTTCTGAAGATGTTTGTACCGTCAATCCTTGTTTTATGTCTTTGACCTCCAGTCTCTGGACATCTACAGGTCTTTCCATCTCTGCTTGATTTTCCTCTGTTATTTTTATCTGTCCTCGTTTCCCGTTTCTCTCTAATTCTTGCAGTCGGTCATGCTCTGTCTTCGCCTGTTTTTCTGTCTTCTCTAACTGTTTTTCAATGTCTTTGTATTTCTCATTTGACTCAATTTCCTTCTGCTGCAACATTTCTCTCCAATTCACTTCCATTTGTTGCAGCTCACTTTGATGATTGTTTTTCACTCTTTCCTCCATTTCCTTCAGCTTCTCCTCCATCTCAAATTCCTTAATATGTTGCATCTCCAGTTTTTCTCTCTCCTCTTCCTCCACCTTTCTTTGCAGCTGTAGAAGTTGTTCTCTCTCTCTTTGTCTTTCTTCCTCCATTTGCATTTGCCTTTGGCGTTCTGCTCTCTCTAGTTCTCTTAACCTCTCCTCTTCCTTGGCCCTTCTTTCCAGCTTTCCATTTTGTTTTTTGATCTCTTCAATCTCTTTGCATTTTTCGATCCATTCAGATTCTTTCTGCTGAGCGACTGCTCTAAAGTTTTCCTCCATTTGTGTCATTTCTCTTTCGCTTTTCTCTTTCAATCTTTGTTCCATTTCTCTGAGCTTTTCTTCAGTGTCGGCTTCTGAAGATTTTTGTTTTTCAATGTCTTTGTATTTCTCATTTGACTCAATTTCCTTCTGCTGCAGCATTTCTCTCCAATTCACTTCCATTTGTTGCAGCTCACTTTGATGTTTCTTTTTCAACCTTTCCTCCATTTCCTTTAGCTTCTCCTCCATCTCAAATTCCTTAATTTGTTGCAGCTCTAGTTTTTCTCCCTCCTCTTCCACAACATTTCTTTGCAGCTCTAGAGGTTGTTCTCTCTCTCTTTGTTTTTTTTCTTCCATTTGCATTTGCCTTTGACATTCTCCTCTCTCAACCTCTTTCAGCCTCCTCTCCTTCCTTTCCAACTTCTCTTTCTGTTTTTCAATCTCTTTGCTTCTCTTGTTCAACTCCTCTAGCAGTCTATTTTCTTCCTCCCTCAGTGTCATTTCTCCCTTCTTCTTAATCTCTTTCTCCATCTCTTTCAATTGCTCCATCTTCCTCTCTCTCTCCTGTCTCTCCTCCCGAATCGCTTGCTGTCTTTCATTTAAATGCTGTTCCATTTCTTTTTGTTTTTGTAGAAGTTTTCTTTCCATCTCTTGCTGTTTTTCCTCCATTTGTGTTTCCAATGCTCTTTGCTGTCTTGTCATTTCTTTTTCCAACTCCTGTATTTCACCCACCTCTCTCTGCCTTTCTTTTCTTCTCTCTAGCTTCTCTCTTTGCTTCTGATTCTCTACTGTCTTCTGTATTCGCTCGATTCGATTGTCTAGAATCTGTGACTCCTTCAGATGCACTGTTTCTCTGGGTGTGTTGTTTATCATTTCCAGACTTTTCAAATCGTTTGGTGTATCTTCTTCTGTATCTGGTGTTTTTAAAGTCTCCATCCTTACAGGACTCTTCCGCCCTCTTGCCATGTCGTTCAGTCTCTCCGTGTTCTGTAGCCTGATATTTGATTCCTTCAGCTCTCTGATTCTGTCGTTTTCTTTCTGTCTCAGTATTTCCAGTTTTTGTAGTTGTTCCATTTGTTTCTGCATTTCCTTGTCTCTGTCCAGCTGTATCTGTCTCTGTCTCTGTCTCTCTGATGCTTTCAGTTGTTCTGTCTGCACCAGTGTTTCCTCTCTGTGCATTTCCCTTTCCTTTTGTTGCCTCTTCCTATCTCGCTCCAGGTTTTTCAGCTTGTTTATTTCCATTTCTTGTTCATGCAGAACGTCAGTTTCTAAATTCAACTTAGTTTTAGCTCTCGCCCTTTGCATCTCCAGCTGTAGTAGTCTCTTCTCAGCCTCTTTCAGTCTTTCCATCATAAGCTTCTGCTCTGTAGCTTGCTGAGTCTCTCTCAGCCTCTGCAATTTGGGATCATATGAATTAATTAATTCATACAGCCAGGTGAAACAGACTTTATACACAAGCATTGGTGACATATTAGTATAACCATTCTGGACTGAAGTTTAATTGGTTGTCTGACACAGACGTCTGGTCAAGGTTTATATTAACTTGTAGAATTCCACCAGAATTGAGGGCCCTGTTACAGCTTTAAAGGTTACACTGTACTAGGTTGTATCAACCTACCTTGTTTTTGAAGTAATTTATGTAGAGTCACTTTGTTTCTGGTTTTCTTTGTTTTAGTCAAACATAGGTATAATAGTGCGAAGCACCAGATTTGGTCACAAGACAAAAGAGGTGTTATAAAGTCAATTTCCAGTCTAAACGCAGTTTTGACAAAATATGTGGTTACTACCTTTTCGCTTTGTAGGGAAGCATATACTAGGTTTCAGACCTAGCATGAACAAGCCATATACTGTAGGGGCAATTACTTACCCTTTCTTTGTTAGCTGCACATCCATAAGACTGGCCAATGTCCCATGGCTCGGTCCACTCTGAGCCTACCAGCTTTTCAATATCTCTTGTCAGAGTTCTCCTTCTAACATCCTCTCTCTGTTTCTGTCTTTCCTGCCACTGTTCTATTTGGAACCGTTCCATTTGTTGCCTCTCCAGGGCTCTCTTTTTCTTAATTTGGTAGAGAAGTTCAAGTTGCCGTAATCTGTCCAGCTCCTTGCGGGCCTGTTTGTAAGACATGACAACGTAAGTAATTGAACTTCACACAGCGGCGTTTGGCTTAACAGCAGCAACAAGACAACTGAGTATGAATAAAAAACTAATTCAACATGCTATTAAACTAACAAATGAAAAAAATAAGCTGTACTTGCATGTAATAGCATAATACTGAGCATTAACAATGAGCAAAAATGGGTTCAGGTAGGCCTATTTACAATAGCCAACCCATCTCCAACCTCTCGTTTTTAGTATTGGAAGAAGTTGTTGCTTCACAACTCCACATCTTCCTCACTGGCAATATATACTGTATGAGCCCACTGAATCTGCTTTCCACACCTATCCCCATTGAATCCCATTGAATCTGCTTTTCACATCTATACCCATTCAATCCCACTGAATCTGGTTTCCACACCTATCCCAATTGAATTCCATTGAATCTGGTTTCCACACTTATCATAGCACAGAGGCTGCGGTTTTCCTCACCATTTCATGCAGCTCCCTATCTGACTCAGACACCTTCTGGATGGTCTGCATTAATGTTTTTATGTCACAGGACAACTGCTCTTGCTGCGTTGACCTCTCCGTGTGTCTGCCTGCGCTCTCTTTGGCCTTCAGCTCCTGTCTCTGTCCTCCTCTGCCTTCCTCCATCTGCTGCTCTCGCCTTGCCCGCTGAAGTTGCTCTCTTTGTCTCTCCACATCACCGCGTCTTTCGTCCTTCTTATTTTTGTCCATCTCTCGCTGTCCTCTTGCGGTCTTAGTTTTCTGCTCCGTTTTCGGCACGCCTACTTGGGTGCGTGTGTACGACACAGCAAGATTTTCAGACACGGTCTTCTGTAGTTTCTGATCAGAGATGTCACCTAGGAGGGTATTCACTTCCTTTACATACTCCTTCAGCTCATTCACCACCTGTCTTCTCCACTCTTCACGGCTCACAGAGGTATCTTCCTGCCCAGCATCCTCTGTCATCAGACTGGCCATCTGGTCCTCAGCCTGTTGGTGTTGCATGTTCCTCAGGCCCGCGCTGAGGTATGCGTACAGGCGCTCACGGCCTCTGCGTCGTGCCTCGCTCGGCTCATGCCAGAGTGACCAGTATGCAGTAGTGGGAGCATTGGGATCTAGTGTGCTGTGCACTTTCATGTAATGCACCTCTGCCTGGTCATCCCTCCTTATGGACTTCTTCTTTGGCTTCAAAGCCTACAGAATGAAGTCATGTCAAATATATTAGACATCTGTGTCACAGTATACAGTGGCTAATATCACAGTTTTTCTTTAATATATAATTTTTGTCAGCTTACAACACCCATTTATACAAAATATTGTGTATTTAAAACCATTTATATCTTTTTTATATCTATATATGTGTAATATGTAGGGCCTGTTGGCTTGCTCCTCATACCTTCAGACTGGGTGAACGCTTATCTGCATTGCTAGCGGCAGTGCTAGTGGTTCCCTCCATCATCTCCTTGACCATATATCTGGTCTGGGATTCACAGAGGGAGTGGGGGGGTAACTCCCCAGAGTCTGTTACCTGTCAGGTCCTCCTACAGAAAAACACACATTACAAATGTGAAATCAAACGCAAACATCAGTAATGTTTACTAATTTTAATGTTTTTTTTTCTCATAGAGATTATCATCTGTTAGACATTTGTATCATTTCAACAAGAATGCGAAGTAATATTTTTTGTTCCATTTGCTATCCTCTTTGTACCCTCATAACTCAAACCATTGTCACATGTCAGCCCCAGAAGCCTCGTTGACCATTTTTCTGCCTTCTCTTTAAATCCCTAAAACCAGCTAGTGGAAACTTTAAAATTGCCATTATGTGACTACATAGATTCTTGTCACCATTTCTGCAAGGAGCTTTCAATTAGTGCAGGAAGCAGACAAACTACCATACTGTTAGACATAAGTAGCATAAGTCTTACATATTTCCCTTTTAGTTACCTTCAGATATCACAAACTCTACACAAATAATAACCTTGCCCGGCGTAACATTCTTCATATAAAAACAACAAGTATAACACTTTTTTATATAATTGAAACAACTATAGAAGAAACATACCAAAATGTAACTGAAGAAAACACATGAAACTCAGTAGCACAGCAAAAAACAAACACTTTCTCTCAACTCTCAACTAATACTTCTGCCATGAGGTTTTATGTTCTACTCTCAAGGCTCCTAAACCATGGCAACAACTTTGTGATGTAACATCCTGTCTCTGACATTAGGGTTCTATTGTGATCACTACAGAACTTTCACAGCACAAAATCACAGTGGCAGTGCAGTGATTGGCAAATGAATCCTATGTACAAGGGTTTTGTGGCAGTTACTATCCCAGTGTTTCAAGATGCAGATTTGTGAGCCACATCCGACTTATATACACTGTGTTGTCCTAGAATCATATTTTTTTAGCCTAATTAAAGTGTTTTTAAATGGCTTATGGTCACCTTTAAGGGTCCTAGCATAGCAACATTTCTATGATATAACGTACAGACTGTGACATTCCATTTCTATTTTTCTAAGTTTCACAGCACAGAGAATTTAAAGTATACAGTGGCAGATAAATACCAGGTGCTCTTATTTGTGACAGAAAACTTGCATATTTATGTGTTTCAAGATAGGCTAATGGTCATACACTGTGGTGTTTTAGATTCTCAGTATGAAAAGCCCATATTTCATCTTCCCTTTAGGCAACTTTGATCCATTACATTATAACCAGTAGGCTATCTATGTTTTTATAAATAGGTATTTAAGGTGTTCATAAATCAACCCATTTGAAGGTCATAGGATTAGCTTGTGTTGAAACTACAAGGGTGTACAGGTCATGGATTAGTGCAGTTTGGAATATGTTTTGTTAAATAGTAAAAGACTTGTTTCAAACTGAAATTAACTCATTTTGTGTTATGGTCATGGAATTTTGTTGATGCTTTTAAGAAAACCTACAAATAGTTAAATAATCATAAAAACATTAAATTAGAATTGAGTTGAACTTTATGGGAAAACAACAGCAACTAACAATCATTAAAGGTGATTTTAAGAGGTTTTTAAATGTACCAAGCCCATCACTGGAACTGACAGCAAAAGGTAGATCATTTAGGCAAATCTCAGAAATTTGTTGTTCTCACTCACAAAAAGCATGTTCCCAGAATGAACCCTTTGAGAGCAGAAGAGAAGCAAATAAAATAAATAACACCTTACCTGAAAGAGGACTCGAGTTTTTACAAAATATATATAAAAATCTGCTCCTCAAAAGTTTGCTGGTGTACTCTCAACTGCTTGTTCATACAAATGCCAACTTGTCTGTACGTGTTCCACTTTAAGATTCTATAACTGTAGCAACCTCTGTGAGGTCACGGCTGCCCCAGTAACATCTCTGTCACTTAACTGTCATATTAATTATGTCAATTAAGGCCCTTAATTTATAGAGGATGCAGGCAACTTTTCCATGTAAGATTATACATTGGTGTTTTTTACAAGAAGTTTACATTTGGAGTGGTCAAAAATGAACCTTCAGAGTAGACCCTGCATGACATTGGCTGCTAAAAGAAATGACTACATTTTTGTTGTAACCTAGAATGCATTCACAGCCATCATCTCCATGTCTGCAAGAAGATCCTGAAAGCACTTTACTGAAGTGAAGATTTGATTGTTCCGTCTCACAACAGCAGGGAGTTAAGACCTGCGGTATTATTCTTCCACACCCACACCCTTCCACATCGTACTTACAATACACTGTGTTGTCCTAAAATCATAATTTTTTAGCCTACTTAAAGTGTTTTTTAAATGGCTTGGTCACTTTTAAATTTCATATAGCATGGCAACATTTCTATGATATAATGTTTAGGCTGTGACATTCAATTTCTATTTAGGTTTTTACCATTGACGTTTGACAGTGCAGAGAATTTGCATGAGGTGCTGTTTTTGTGACACAGGAAATGTGCATATTTATGAAATTCAAAATTTGTTAGTCCTTAAACTTTATCCCAAAAAAAGCTCATGTCTCATCTTCCCTTTAGGCGACTTTGATCCATTACATTATAACCAGGCTATCTATGTTATGTATAGATTGGTATTCAAGGTGTCCATATATCAAACCATTTGAAGGTCATAGGATCACGTTCTGTTGAAACTACAAGGGTGTACGTATCATGAATCAGTGCAGTTTGGAATATGTTTTGTTAAGTGGTAGTCAAAAGACTTGTTTCATACTGAAATTTACTCATTTTTTATTATGGTCATGGTATTTTGTTGATGCTTTTAAGAAAACTTACAAATAGTTAAATAATCATAAAAACATTAAATTAACATTGAGTTGTAACTTTATGGTGAAACAACAGCAACTAACAATCATTAAAGGTGATTTTAAGAGTTTTTTAAATGTACCAAGCCCATCACTGGAACTGACAGAAAAAGGTAGATCATTTAGGTAGGCTCACTCACAAAAAGCATGTTCCCAGAATGAACCATCTGAGAACAGAAGAGAAAGAAATAAAAAAAGAACACCTTACCTGATAGAGGACTCCTGTTTTTCCAAAATATATATAAAACTCTGCTCCTCAAAAGTTTGCTGGTGTACTCTCAACTGCTTGTTCATACAAATGCCAACTTGTCTGTACGTGTTCCACTTTAAGATTCTATAACTGTAGCAACCTCTGTGAGGTCACGGCTGCCCCAGTAACATCTCTGTCACTTAACTGTCATATTAATTATGTAAATTAAGGCCCTTATTTTATAGAGGATGCAGGCAACTCTTCTGTGTAAGATTATACATTGGTGTTTTTTACCTAAAGTTTAAATTTGGAGTGGTCAAAAATTAACCTTCAGAGTAGACCCCTTAAAGGAGAACTTCGGTGTAAAATGAAAATTGTCATGTTAAAACATCATACCGAGCTGGTATGTGTACTGTGGAGCAAAATTGATTTAGCCTGTTGCATTCAGAGTTTAACTATTTTTTATCGTTTGTCCCAGAAGGCTAACAATGGAAGTGGTAGGTGCCCTCAGACGAAGCATGACGACTACGCTATTTTTAAGGAGGAGAGGAGCCAAGCCCAGCTGGCCTGGATTCTGCAGCAGAACGAGAAGGCAGACAGGAACCTGGACCGCTACAACGGCTCTCGGACATACACCGGTGACAACAGACATCTGAAGAAAGAGATAATTGGGTGGAGTAGGAAAAAGGAGTGACAGGGAATGAGATGATTGGCTGGGATAGGAGGATGGTGTGATATCACCATCGCCGCCATGATGAAAGTCCAAACAAGTCGAATGTACCACCTCTCCTCCTATTCTTCCTGCTGGTTCGTGTTCGTCAATCGACTGGTGCGGACCTTCATCATGGCGGCGATGAGAAACTACAGCAAGGTACTGCTTGTCAAAACTGTTTTATTAATAAATGTTGTGTACACTTTCAAAGTTCTCAGTGCCTCGTTTTTAATGTCAGGGCCTTTGTTGTACTACCGATGGAGTGTGGAGTTTCTTCGAGCTGTTTTAATGGTTTAAAAATAGTGTAGTCGTCATGCTTCGTCTGAGGGCACCTACCACTTCCATTGTTAGCCTTCTGGGACAAACGATAAAAAATAGTTAAACTCTGAATGCAACAGGCTAAATCAATTTTGCTCCTCAGTACACATACCAACTCGGTATGATGTTTTAACATGCCAATTTTCATTTTACACTGAAGTTCCCCTTTAATGACATTGGCTGCTAAAAGAAATGACTACATTTTTGTTGTAACCTAGAATGCATTCACAGCCATCATCTCCATGTCTGCAAGAAGATTACTGAAGAAGATTTACTGAAGCGATTTGATTGTTCCGTCTCACAACAGCAGGGAGTTTCAACCTGTTGTATTATTCTTCCACACCCATCCATGAGCTCCAGTGTGCCATACTCATTATGCTGACTTAAAAGTCTAGGTTAGCTTAAAGCTTGAGATAATTTCATGTTTTAAAATGTTAGTGATCCAAGCAAAGTAGTATAATCATCTTTGTATCCCATTATGCCTGATTAGTGGTTTTGTCAGTCAGGTTTTGTGTGCTCTTTGCAATTTTTGTGCTGCATAAATGTAGGCTACAAGACAGGATTATGTATTTAAATATTCACTTTGCATACAGAGACCTGTGTAGACTACAGTTTTACAGGCCTTCTCAGAGCAGTGGGACCATGTTTACATGTTTTATTACATATTTTATTCTTTTTTTAAGTGTATTTTTTGGGCTTTTGTGCCTTTATTGTGACAGGACAGTGAAGAGTAGACAGGAAATAAATGGGCGAGAGACATGGGGCAGGGTTGGGAAATGACCCAGGCCGGACTCAAACCCAGGTCCCCACGGGCACTTTGCCCATTCACGGTACGGGTGCGCCACTCACTGCACCACAGCACACCTCATATTCTATTTTTTGTGACTAAGTTGCAGACATAGGATGTGCTCAGGTCAAGTAGTTATATATAAAAGACACCCAATCTTTATGTGTTCATTACCTCTTAACTCTAATAAATGTGTAAATATGAGAATAACTTTGTGCAGCTCTTGATGAAAATTTTATTTGTTTAAAAATGATGCAGCAGTGCATCTTTCAGAAGTGCATCGTTTAGACTGATAATCAAACTTTCAAAGCTCAACACAGTGAGCTTTTGGAAGGCATGGAATTAGGCTGATATCACACCATCCTCCTATCCCAGCCAATCATCTGATTCCCTGTCACTCCTTTTTCCTACTCCACCCGATTATCTCTTTCTTCAGATGTCTGTTGTCACCGGTGTATGTCCGAGAGCCGTTGTAGCGGTCCAGGTTCCTGTCTGCCTTCTCGTTCTGCTGCAGAATCCAGGCCAGCTGGGCTTGGCTCCTCTCCTCCTTCTCTCGTGCTTTCTTCTCCTCCTTCATTTGCCGCCTGTCTCTCTCCCACTGAAGCCACCTGGACTCCATGAGCTGCCGTCTGAACTCTGCCCTGCACAGCTTTTTGCGTTTCTCCTGCTCTCGTTCAGCCCGTGTGCAGATCCTACTCAGACCCAAAGACAGCGAAGCCTTTGCTAAAAAACCTGCAGAAATTCACAAGGCACAACAATTTTTCATTAATGAAAAAAATCCCTTTTCTCAATAAGTACCTCAATATTACAATATTAAAATATTTCATTATTTTATTATATTTTATTATTATTATTATTATTATTAGTAGTAGTAGTAGTCATAGATGCATAGCTCTACTTTGGGGTTTTCAACATTGGGACTTGCTGAGGTTTTGCAAACTTGCCTGAAACATACACTGCATGCCCCTCCTCAGCTTCCCTCTGCATTGTTCTCTCAAACTTCTTTTCAAATCTCTTTTTCATATGGTCATTGACCCATCCGAGTAGCCTTCTCCTCACACTCTTCTCTCTGTCTGGAACCTCAGTACTGTACTCAGAGCTTTGGGTTTCATACTGTTCATGGTTCAGGCTGTATTCACCTTTCTCCTCTGTGTCTATAAAACAGGGGCTGTCAGACTCGTAAGTGTCTGGGCTTCTCTCTTCTTCTTCTTGTACGTCAGTCTGTCTCTCTCTTTTTTCTGTTTCATCCTCTCCCAGGTCTAGTTCTTCACCCTGTTTCTTACTTTCAATTTCCACCTTTTGATCAAGCTCCCTTTGCTTCTCTCTTACCAGCCTCTTCACCCTTCTTCTACCCATCTGCTGTTGATGGTGACCCTCAGGGTCATGCCCAGCCTGGCTACAGCTCTCCTCTGCTTGTTCTGCCTCATCTGACATGTCCTTCAAGCCTGTGACATGTCTCTCCTCTGTCTCATTTCTTTGCGCTTTCTCGGCATCCCTCTCTTCTTTCTTTCTTCTCCAGTACTCTAACTCCTTCTCTTGGTCATCATTCCTTGGAGTCCTGCTACACTGGGGGCAATCTCCCCTAATTATTTTTCTCATCCCTTTGTGTGGTCCCCTGACCCTTTCAATCAACTCCTTCATGCGTTCTTGTTCTCTCTCCCTCCTCTCTTCGTCCACTTGGCTCAGTGTGTGTTTGTCTCCCTGTTTCTCTGGCTCTTGGGCTTTTTCCAGTGACACGTGTGGCTTGTGCCCTTCCTCCCTGGCCCTCCTGGACTGATGAGTTTCCACGAACATCAGTTTTTCAGTTTCTGCCAAACTGCTGCCATTCTTCGTCATGTTCAGCAGACATGTTTCCCTCCTGTCCTCACTCCCACTCTGCCGTGCCAGTAGATGTTCTGTTAACATGAACTCCTCCGTGTCCAGTTCTTGCACCGCAGTGTCACTGTCGTGTCCTCCCAGGTCAAAAGGCTTCTCTGGAGTCCACTGTGCCACTGCTCCCAGAGGTTCTTCCTCTTTATGCTGCCAACTGCCTTGGCCTGTCCGTCTCTCTGTCACCCTCTTCTGTTTTCTTAATGCCCCAGTCATTCTCTGTAATATGAGTAAAATCATGTTTACTCCATTTATTATAAGGTTGTATTATTTATATTACACTTAGCTGACGCTCTTATCCAGGGCGACTTATGGTTATTTACAGGGTTTTAGTTAGCCTACAGTCCCTGGAGCAGTGTGGGGTTAGATGCCTTGCTCAAGGGCATGTATGCTCACATATTGAGGCATTCCCCCTGGTTTTTACATGATGGTACTCAGCTTGCTTTTGAGTAGCCAACCCCTTGTCTTTCATTACTTCATTTAACTTCTTTGTTTATTTTCATCTTGCACCACTAAAATATATCTACATGTGTCTTTCTATCTACCTCCATTTCTCTGCTCCAGTTTCTTCTGTTGTCAGTCTGTTAATAGCTGTATTTGTAACCACATATTTCCTCCCACCTGTTCTCTGTTGGTCTTCTCTTCCTTCGTGTACTTGAGGATCTCCTTTTGCTCATCTGTCAGTGTCATAACGTCACTGTTGGACACAGCACTGGCAGTTGAGATGGCACAGGCAGCACTGCCATCATCCTCGCTGCTGTCTTCATTCCAGGCAACTGTCTTTGGACTTGGTGGCTCAGGTTCAGTCCTTTGGTCTTGGGTTGCAAGTTGGTCTTGAAGCCATTGTCGAAACTCTGGAAAGCCACTCTCTTCCATCTTTCTTCTGCCCCTGTAAGAAAGTTAGTATCAAGAAAGTAGTCTACTCATGCTTAGGGCATTTATCCAGAGAAATGAAATTGAATTAAAAATGAATTACTGGATGGCATGCGACCTGTACTTCCTGTAAAAGTACTTTTGCATTGCTATTACTGTCAGTGCATATTACACACCTGAAGGGGCTCCACTGGTGAGTAGCCCTCTTCAACACAACTTCTGTCTGCTTAGCTGACTGATGTATTATTTACTTCTAAACAACATTTGTTCAAAAACTGCCACAAATAGATTATCATGGTAACCACGGTGATGGATCTGATTCTATTTCTATGGTGACAGCACTGCTGGCTTTATCTGTAATGTTCAAGACTAAAAGGAAATATATTATATTATGTTATGTTATATTGCATTATATTATATTATATTATATTATATTATATTATATTATATTATATTATATTATATTATATTATATTATATTATATTATATTATATTATATTATATTATATTATATTATATTGTTATACACAGACTGCATGAGAAATAAACAAGAAGAAAGTACAAAATAAAAGCGTCAATATGTATCGTGTACTCATAGGAATTAGATAATTGTTAGACAATACATGATGAGTTTTATTCCTGACAGTTGCTCTACCAGTGCCCTTATTTATGATTATTATTTATTATTATTATTATTCATACCAACACCATTGGTAGATGTTTAACCAACTACCATGCATTTCTAAGAGAGCTGTGAAAACTCAGTGAATAATACATTAATTACAGGAGGGGATCAATCTTTCTTTCTGTAGCTACATCACAGTCTCACTTTCAATATGTTGGATTTAAGAGGTTTTTGCTAATTTTGTAAGTGGGATTAAAATAATGAGGTAATAATCCAGCTGTTTGAATTGAAATGATAAACACGAACACATCAAACATCTGTGGTCGTTAGGCTTTATTGATACATTAAATACAGCCATCTTCATCTGTTCATCCGGTGGTAACGTAAATTCTCTACAAAGTCTTTGTGCATTTAATGTGTCATAGTGGTGAACCACTGCATCTTGTCCTCACCCACATCACAGTTTTGGTTGAGCAATTGCCTAAAGGTAATTTTTCATTTTGCACTAATGTAGGCTGTGGTGCCCATCTAAAGTCTCTGGTGTATACCTTTACATACACTCACATACATATAGTATTGCAGTAAGTCATCAGCCATATACAGTAAATTTTCTCTTCTAATGTCTCAAAACAACATATTAACATTTTGCTATTTAATGTATGTATGTAATGTAATGTATGTACGTCACACATTTTGTCAATAGGTAATCCTTCTCTTTACACTAATGTACAACACATATCTGAAAATTATGGTAAATTGCAATTTCATTCATCCATGTCCACCATGTTGCAGTTTTTCCATCCTTTGCATTACTGAGCTTGTTCCTCTTGTGCCGTTATTTTCCCCTCCAGGTAGGCGCGGAAGTGGTCAGCCGTGTTGAGCTCAGGTGTTTTCATCAGCAGGTGGCACTTGGGGAAGAAGTAGGCTGCCACCAGCCCCATGTGACTGATTAGGGTGACAGTGACGTGAGCGATGGACTTCTTCCTGTCATCCAGACCTGTGTAGATGGGCACGAAGATCACCCACACCACGCAGTACGCCAGAGTGGATATGGTGATGTCGCGCGCCATGTTGTACTGCCCGGCAGGCTTCAGAGCCATGAAGGTGCACATGAAGGAGATGAGCGCCAGGAGCCCGTTGAAGCCCAACACGATGCCAAAGCTGAGCAGCGGCGTCACGGGGCAGCTCAAGAACCGCTCCACAAACTCCACCCTCAGCTCCGAGCGAAAGGTGGTCAGGGAAGGGGCCACCTGGACGAACCAGCCACACAGTCCAGCCTGCACTCCACAGCAGGCCAGAACCACCAGGCAGCTGCCCGGACCTCGCAGCGTCTGCAGGTGAGGTGAGGTCTTCTCAGGAAACTCAGTAACACAAACAATCTGGGGGAAAAAAGATTGCAGTGTGATAGCTCAAAGGTGCTACATTTTTAAAAGAGAGCTTATCCAGAGAAACAAAATGAAAACAACTGCCTGCCATGTGCTCCAAACATTGAATTAGAAAGATGTATCAAGCAAATAAAAAGAGTTTTATTATCATGCCCCGTTTCAACAAATCAGAAGTAATGATTGGGTTGAGTTGTTTTGACAGTAAAAGATGGGTTGAACCACTTTAAAAGATTTCCCAAGGAAAGAAATCTGCATAATTATAGCTCTTTTTTATTGAAACAAGTCAAAAGTGGAAATAAAACAAAATTGTGAGAAGCATTAAACTGAAAGATCTACTGACCTGACAATTAAAGACCGAAAAACAAATTAAAAACAAAAGGCTTAATGGAAACAAATTACCAAAAATACACAATAATAAATACATAATAAATGTATACGTTTATATTTATACGTACATATTTTTTTCCATTCTCACCTGGAGAGAGATGGCTAAAATAGTAGACAGGGTCACGGTGGGGAACATGGCATTGAATGGCAGCTGCAGGCGGCACATGACATCCCCTGGAGGACCCAGGAAGAGCACCAGACTGGCACAGCATCCCATCAGGCACAGCAGGGACAGGGCACAGAGGGGCCCTCCGGTCGCCTTCACCACCGGAGAATCCCAGTGGCGCAGGAAGAGCACCGTTACGACCGCCTCACAGATGACCACCACCACCCCTGCCAGCACCAGGCCCAGGCTCTCATGGCTGTCCCAGGCCAGGTAGGTGTAGGTGGGGTCCACACAGTGGTTACTGCGGGGGGTGGACCACTGGCCCTCAGGGCAGTTGGTGCACTGGATGTCATCTGTGGAAACACCAAATTGATGTTTGATCTAAGGTCTGTCCATAAGGACACATTTACACAGGATGCTGAATGTTCAGGGCAGTGTTGAGACCCTTTGGGGTGATATGCCCTAAATATGTCTCCATTTAATTTTAGATAGATTTACATATTGCTTTTTAAACAAGCCAAACATCCTCCAGCTGTTTGACACTACAGTATATGTTATGGTTCCAGTGAACACACCCGTATTATTCTGGAATGTTCCCTCAAGGCATGGGATGCAGTCAAAGCAACAAGAGTGGAAGCCCTTCACACGGCGTACCTCTCCTGTGTTACAGTCTGCAGAGCAGTTGGACATAGGCACCTGCGACAGAAAGACTCTATGAGTATGTGGATTCACGCTCAAATACTTTTAAACATCTCTTTATTTCTGACTCTTTATTTCTCTGACATATCTTCATTTCTCCTCTGTGTCTCTGTCTGTCGGTCTGTCTGTCTGTCTCTATCTCATGAGGGGTTACCTTGTTGGACACTGTGTGCCACTCAATGAGTGTCTTGTCGATAGAGAGGTTCCCAAGGAAGTTGCCGATCTGTCTGAAAGTCACCCCATGCTCCTGCCAGATCCACACCATCACATCGTAGCCCATGCTGGGGTTCCCCATCTCATCAAATTCAATGTGAGTGCCAGTTATGTTCAAGGACACTTTCTTCAGCACCTCTAACAACTAAACAGCAAAATGTAATATCATTAATTGACTTATAAGTAAAAAGTAATACCACATTACCACAGTAAAAGTAAAGTAGCACCACATATTTTCTGGTAAAAAAAAACAAGTGGTATGCTGATGTACTATAGCAATTTAGATTAGTTAAGTTAAATCAGCTAAATATGCTGATGTGATACAATACAGGTTTGGAATTATAATTATTACATAATTGTTGTTGTGCAGCATCTTACACCAAAAATACTATTTCAGCTTCACAGTAGCAATATGCTGCACAGCTGACTCAACAAAATACATCCGCTTCATAAAATACCTGCCACGGGTAGATCTTTTGGTCGGATTCCAGTGGGCAGAAAGTAGTGTTGCAGCCCAGCATGTCATGCAGTGCCTGAGCCACGCTGTGGACGGCTGCGTACACGCTAAAAGCTGTCCTCTTCAAGAGCGTATCCTCCACCAGACTCATGTTGTCTGGGGAGAGGTGCCAGCACGACGGGCAGGGGTTGTCCATGGAGGGGATGGACGAGCTGGGGTCCAGGGGACGCTGCTCCTGCCTCTCCTGCTGGATCTTGGAGAAGAGAGTCTGGAAGTAGGGGCTCAGCAGGGACAGCGGGGTGCTCATTTCGGCGAAGGCCAAGATGGTGCCCACGGTGTTGATGTTTGGCAGCGAGGCGATATCATTGTGCAGCGCCCAGGCTGTGCTGCCTACCCACACCAGCTTCATGTTCCGCTGGATCACCTGTGTGTGTGTGTGTGTGTGTGTGTATGTGTGTGTGTGTGTGTGTGTGTGTGTGTGTGTGTGTGCGCAGTACAGTTTAACAGTCATTGCAAATGATTGTCTAATTCAAATAAGCAATTCTTTTACTGTAGTGTAAACAGATAGTGATTTGTTTTTCTATGAAATGTTAGCCACAGCAATCTAAAGGAACTAATGAATATAAAATGAACAAATAAATACATAATTTATTTCAATAATACATCGCTAAAGTAGGCAGTGGAAAATTTGTCAGGAGGCGTATGCAATAGTAGGGAGTAATGGACCACTCTCTCCAGCTCTGTCAGACTAACCTCCCTAAAAAACTTCAAAGCAGGCTGTGACAGGGAGAAGAGTACCACCACCCCGACGCTGGTGGTGTTGATGTGTTCGAGGATGTTCCTGATGGTTGGCCCGGGGTTACTGTAGATGGGGATGAGGCCCTCGTACGCTACACAGATGCCCTTCTCTCCTGCCAGGGCAGAGAACTGCCGCTGGCCCTCCCGCCCGTACTCGTCCTCGCTGGCCACCACCGCCACCCAGTTCCACCCAAACTCCTTCAGCAGCTCCACTATGGCCTCCACCTGCCCCTTGTCTGTGGGCACAGTGCGCATGAAGGAGGGGTAGAGCTTCTTGTCGCTGAACTTGTCACTGGTGGCACCGTAGCTGATCTGGTGAAAGAGAATGAAATTAGACAAACAAGTCAAAGTCAAAATTGTCAATTTACTATGTAATAAGCATTACACAGAATATTGAAATTGCGTTTCACCAGACACCAGGTGTGCAATTTAAACTAGAAACACATGGACACACACACACGCACAAACACACAGCTACACTCATGGATAAGAAGTGTGAACAGACATCAACAATAAATAGACATACAGGTAAACATATATGCTTCCAACAAGAAGGAAAGTCTGGGAGTTCCAGAGTTCTAGTTTCAGTTTTCAGTTGAGTGTTCAGTGGTTCAGTTCAGTGGTAGCTGTGAGTGATTAAAGCAGGGGTCCCCATCATGGTGTCCACGGGCATCAGATAGCCCGTAAGGAGCTTGTAAGTAACTACTGCAGTATTGTAATCATCACATTTTTTTGTTTTTTCATGTTTTAATGTTTAAATACCAGTTCATTTCTTAACTATCATTAATTAAAAGCAAACAATCATGCATAGTGTTATTTGAAACAGATGTTAAAACTTTCATTTAGCAGATTATTTTGAACGAGTAGCCCTCAGTACAGATTGTCATCCTTCGGATAGCCCTCAGTCAAACAAGGTTTGTTGACCCCTGGATTAAATCATTTTATAAAAAATTTCAAGATTTTAGAAGATATATTGGGTACATGTTTAAATGCAAATGTGTAAAGGTACTCGAAATCTAAGCTGATAATAGATCGTCAGTATAGATCATCAGCCACACTGTGCCACAGGGGAGGGTGGTGTGTGGGTCATAAAATAACCTCTAAACATCCACCAACCTGCGGTATGAGGAAGAACCCAAGCAGCTTGCCCACAATGGACACCATTTCAGAGCTGTAGGGGCCAATGACCGCCACCACCCGCGTGGCGTAGTCGGTGTAGTTGCACCTGACGGCCACCTCCCCAGTGGAGCCCTCGCTGAGGAAGAGCAGGGTCGGCTTCATGATCACGGCCGGCTGGGTGCACGTGTCGTAGGTCTCGAAGCCCAGCTTTATGCCAGGGAGGATACGTTGATCCGCATTGATGTAGTCCACAGAGAACTTCATCACCAGAGCCAGTCCCAGCCCATAGTTGTTGATACTGAGGAGACAAACACATATGAATATACTCGTTTGGAGAGGATGTATGGGAGCTCAAAGTCTAAAACACAATATTTATGAGGAATTATGAAACACAAAATAAAATATTTTAAAGAACATGTACCTATCATCTTTAACTAATCCATGCACATACAGTGTAATTTTTAGCACATAACATTTTATAAACAACCATGACAGTTGAAAGGGTCTCGACACGTATAAAAATCTAATCTTTCATTAAAAACTTGTAAATTTAACCCAGCCATGTTGCTTTACCAATTAACCTGAAGGATAACTTTTTACATAACTATATGGCTTCACCTGTTACACTCTATGTCATCGGGCTCCTCTCGTTGGCTCAGATCGCTGGTGAGCTCGTTAATGGGGAAGAGTCCCCCAAGGAGAATGTCGCCTGGGGATCTGAAGAGGTCAGTACTGATGTTCTGGAGCCAATCAGCTTCAGCACAACCCAACATCCAGAAAACATGTAAAAGCAGCAAATAGTGAGGGAGCAATACATGTAATGTACTGAGTAAGGTTGAAATTTGAAAACATGCTGAACGTTCTAAAATATTTTCCTTTATACCAAGTAAGATCATTTTGCCTTACCTCTTCCCAGGCAACACAGGAAAAACAACAGCAGCAGACTTGTCTGTGCCACCATCCTAGGCACAACAATGAGGCAATACGTGTTTAAATAAAAACACAACAAAACAAACACAAAAAGAAATGAGCAACAAATGAGCAAGTTATCCAAAAAGTTGCTTTAAAAGGAGAACAGTCTTTAGAGTGTAAAGCATGGCACATCTGCACAGGTGTGCGCAGGTCTTGAGAAAAGGTAGAGTCATTATTTGGGTATTAAGGCAGATAGTATATATTTTTTAAATGAGTAAGCTTCCTCACGAAATTGGCATGGATGGACTAACCTGCAGTTGACTCCCAGATATTGAGATCAAGGGGGAATGCAGTCCCCCCGTATAAGGAGCTGGTGATGTTTCCCTTAGTGATACCTGTCCAGAGTGAAGAGTTCCCCAGTGAATCACATCAGGATGGTCCTGTCTGTATGTGAAGTTAGTTGCAGGCAAATCAGCTGGTGAAATGAGGTGGATGATTAATTGTGGGTTCATGGAAATGAAGCTTCCTCTGGTGCTCCCTGTCTTGTACTGTGGTGTGTGTGTTAGCTATCAGCATGTGGGCTGGGACAAACTAAACACCACCAAAAGAAAATGAGAGACTTACGTTTAAGGTTAGGCTGCAGTAACTGTTCAGGTTTGTCAAAAATAATAGATTGAGAGGAGGTGACAAAAAAAACATGAATGGTGGTTTGGTGTTTGGTTGTGAGTGAATGTGTTTCTGCGTGTTTTGATGTGTGATGTGTTTGGATGCATTTTGTTTTATAAGTTGTGCTGTATTCTATGTGGGTGTGATTGTTAGTTGAACAGTGTTGTGAGTGTTGCCATTGGTTGTTTGGTGTGCTTGATTTGTGTGTGGTTGCCCTGTTTTGTAAATGTTTTGTAAGCTCTCTGTTTAGTTATCTGATAATTTTCTATGTTACTGTTTGTTGTCTGATGTGCATATGGATGATATGGATGGTGTGTTTGGTTGTTTGGTGTTGTCTATGAGATGTATTAGGGTTGTGTGGTGCCAGGGGTGTCAGTCCCAGCTTTTTAAAGCAATGCCCCTGCCACATGTTTAATTTAACCATTTTCTGAACCAGCTGATTCTCATGAGCATGCAAATACTCAGACAGGTAGATCAGATAATGAGGTAAATCAATTATCTGGGGCAGCTGTGCCCTAGTGGTTAGGGAGTTGGCTTTGTAATCAGAAGGTTGCCGGTTTGAATCCCCCCCCTACCCATGGTTGAGATGCCCTTGAGCAAGGCATCTAACCCCACACTGCTCCAGGGACTGTAACTGAAACCCTGTAAATATCTGTAAGTCGCTCTGGATAACAGCATCAGCTAAGTGTAATGTAATATAAATCATCTGTGTTAAGTGCACATGCAGAAAGAATACATGGAAGGAGTATTTCCTTTCTGAAGCTGGGGTTGACAACTCTGTTTATAGCTGTGTTCTGTTTCAGCAGGAGAAACAGGCATCCGATTGTGGACCCCTGGCTGCTAGTTCTGTGTGTATTTGCATAGGATTTGCCACTGTTTGGCTCTCCGGAAAGCCGCTCACGATGTCAAAACCACACAAGCTGATTTGCACACTTTGGAGCCGCGGGGTGACACTTCCAGCCTATCAGATGTGGTTCATGGAGTGTTTGCTTATTTACTCAAGTTTATTTCTATTGGCTGTTCCAAACTGCACGGTGAAATTTAATAGGATGTGCAGTTCTCTTTTGCTTCGTGTGGTTTGCTTCTTACCTCGTCAGCAAAGCAACAGCCTGTTTTTTGGCTCAGGTTCTTGAAGGAGCACTGGCATATTGTCCAAATTGTTGTGTGTAGTCAAAGGAGGTTTTGCATGAAAATAGATATCTGATATGCTGTGTTCATAATGCAGGCGATGGTGTTTTGAATTATGCTTTGAATGTTATCCCTAATTTACATTCACCAATAACACCTAATGTATGCGTCTTGTACCCAGCATGGAGTATCCTGTTGCACTTTATGTTTTACTTTGCATAATGAAAGCATAATTCAACTTAACCACTGTACAAAACACCAGAGGTGGAAAAACCAGCTTGAGAAAGTAAAAGTCCTGCCATATATTCCTTCAAAAATTGTCAGGACTTGTACTTTTTAAACCCAGAATGTCTGCCTCTGCAAAACACACAAAAATGAAAAGTTAGGTCACCACTTGTGATGATAAATGGACTCCTTTTATATAGCACTTGCATATAATCAGCAGGGTACCTAATGCGCGTTACCCAGAATGCTTCACATTCAGTCATGCTTCGTATGGAAAATGGTGGCCCAATTCGGCCAAGACTAAGACCCTTTATTGGTTGGGAACCCTCCAACACTGGTAACTCTAAAGTGCAGAACTTCATGCTCAGTCAGCAGCTCTTAATACAGAGTGAAGTTGACAAAGTGTTTCAACCTGAAAGTGGAAAATGTCTTTCTTTAAATTTCTTAGGCCCACAGAGTAAAGTCTAAAATTGAAATCACTTAAAACAATTGTCTACCTTTACTCATTCACCCAAGTAAACACTTGAATATAGTGTAACCAAGAAAGTGGAGGCAGTGGGCAGACAATGAGAAACACATGCAGAATCACACTTTTTTGCAACATATTTTTTTTTGCAGTTATAAGCATATATATACAGTTTTACAGTTATAAGTCAATTTTTAATTTGTAACAACTAATTCCTAAGCTAACATTCCATTATCTGTCCTATAAATGGTTGAGAACTAATGTATACTGTCCTTTTGAAAATGTATGTCATCAAGAAACTTTCTTATTTAAAGTCTTTTTGCCTTCTTTAAAAAAACATTTTATGTCTCACACACACCTACACTACTCCAAGCATCATGTGTACCCTCATGACAGAGCAGTGTTATTTCATGTTAAATCCTCACACTTTGACCTCATGGTCACATCTGTAGATATTAGTATTATGTAGGCCAATTACAGTACAAATTTGTCCCATTTGTAAAACAATCCCTAATGTCTGTTTCCACGATTACTCAAAACTCCATTTCCCATTGTTATGATGGACACAATGAAACTGTAGAGTAAAATAGAGGAGAGTAAAGCAGAGTAGAGTAGAGTAACTTTATTGATCCCGAAGGAAATTAAGGTATCCAGTAGCATACACATAATACACATTGCAAAAAACAGATCAAACATATTGCACACGTGCATTTATACAGCATTCACTGAACGGAGGGAAGGGAGGAAAAAAAAAAAGGTTAGAAGAAATCCACGAGGTAGAGAAGTGTCGTGATAAGGTGCTTTGCAGTAGCTCAAGTAGATAGATTACATTGTCCCAGTAAAATTGTCCAGTGTTATGGAAAAGTCCTTTAGTGCAGTAGTTATCAGGGTAGTGCAGTTTACATTGCTATCATGACCGCGTGCAACAATGGTTTTCAGCCTTGACACGACAATGAGTTCATACATCTTCACCCATAAAACATGTAGTTATATAAATTCTTCTATAAAATCTTTTACAGAACAGTAATGATTCCACCATCTGGTCCTCCCCTAACCACAGAGTTGGCCAGTTGTCTAAAGGTAATTCATCTCTTTACACTAATGTACTACATTCATCTTAAGTTTTGGGTTAATCATAATTACATTAATCTGTGTCCACCAATAATGTATGTACAATATATTGTCATGTTTTCATCCCTTGCATTACTGAGCCTGTTCCTCTTGGGGTGATGTTATTTTCCCCTCCAGGTAGGCGCGGAAGTGGTCAGCCGTGTTGAGCTCAGGTGTTTTCATCAGCAGGTGGCACTTGGGGAAGAAGTAGGCTGCCACCAGCCCCAAGTGACTGATGAGGGTGACAGTGATGTGAGAGATGGACTTCTTCCTGTCATCCAGACCTGTGTAGATGGGCACGAAGATCACCCACACCACGCAGTACGCCAGAGTGGATATGGTGATGTCGCGCGCCATGTTGTACTGCCCGGCAGGCTTCACAGCTGTGAAGGTGCACATGAAGGAAATAAGGGCCAGGAGTACATTGAAGCCCAGCATGAGCGCGAAGCTGTGCAGTGGCGTCACGGGGCATCTGAGAAACCGCTCCACAAACTCCACCCTCAGCTCCGAGCGAAAGGTGGTCAAGGAAGGGGCCACCTGGACGAACCAGCCACACAGTCCAGCCTGCACTCCACAGCAGGCCAGAACAACCAGGCAGCTGCCCGGACCTCGCAGGGTTTGCAGGTGAGATGTGGACTTCCCTGGGAACTCTGTCACGTAAACAATCTGGGAAAGACAAAATGACAGAGAAAATTAATTATTATTACACTTAGCTGACGCTCTTATCCAGAGCAATTTAAAATTATTTAGGTGCAGGGTTTCAGTTACAGTCCCTGGAGCAATGTGGGGTTAGATGTCTTGTTTAAAGGAGAACTTCGGTGTAAAATGAAAATTGGCATGTTAAAACATCATACCGAGTTGGTATGTGTACTGAGGAGCAAAATTGATTTAACCTGTTGCATTCAGAGTTTAACTATTTTTTATCGTTTGTCCCAGAAGGCTAACAATGGAAGTGGTAGGTGCCCTTAGACGAAGCATGACGACTATGCTATTTTTAAACCATTAAAACAGCTCGAAGAAACTCCACACGCCATCGTTAGTACAACAAAGGCCCTGACATTAAAAATGAGGCACTGAGGACTTTGTAAGTGTACACAACATTTA
The DNA here is from genome assembly GCA_027475355.1 of Coilia nasus. NCBI lineage: Eukaryota > Metazoa > Chordata > Actinopteri > Clupeiformes > Engraulidae > Coilia > Coilia nasus. The sequence goes on from CM050211.1 coordinate 19,307,207, forward strand.
TTAATAAAACCGTTTTGACAGGCAGTACCTTGCTGTAGTTTCTCATCCCCGCCATGATGAAAGTCCGCACAAATCCATTGTCGAACACGAACCAGCAAGAAGAATAGGAGGAGAGGTAGTACAATTGACTTGTTTGGACTTTCATCATGTCGGCGACGAGAAACAACTGCAAACTACTGCATGTAAGAACAGTTTTTTAAATAAACGTTGTGTACATTTACAATATTCTCAGTGCTTTGTTTTGAATGCCAGAGCCTTTGTTGTACTACCGATGGAGTGTGGAGTTTCTTCGAGCTGTTTTAATGGTACTACTATTGGTACTACTAACTATAAAAAATAGTTAAACTCTGAATGCAACAGGCTAAATCAATTTTGCTCCTCAGTACACATACCAACTCGGTATGATGTTTTAACATGCCAATTTTCATTTTACACCGAAGTTCTAATTTAAGGGCACTTCAGGCATGGATGAGGGTGCAGAAGAGCACTAGCTGTTTACTTCCCCACCCCTCCTACTGGTATGGGATTCAAACCTATGACCCTCTGTTCCCCAGACCTAATCACTCCAATCAGGCCACAGCTGCCCCAAATCTCTCTCAGTGCAGCTAATTCAGATGAACAAAAAGCATATTATATCCTGAGGAAGAAAATGAAAAACAGTTGCCTGTCACGAGGTCTAAACACTGGATTACAAGATCTACCAAGTAAATAAAAAAATGATATCCTGGCCTATGTCCACAAAACGGAAGTAAAGTGCTAATTGGATTGCTTTGAAAGCCTGCTCACCGGCGACATAGCCCTCGCTCTGTTCACTAACTGGTAGACAAAAATTTTGGTTGAGGGAAACCAAAACCTTTCTATGATGGGATACTATAGCAAAATACAATATTGGGTGGTGGTACTATGGTTGCACTATCCTGGCTACAATGAAACAGCCCAAAACAAAAGTAAAAAGTATAATGGAAATAAATTTAATAAACAAAAGTATCATTCTGAATTCCGTGTTTTTCCCATTCTCACCTGTACAGAGGTGGCTAAGATAGTAGACAGGATCACAGTGGGAAAAATAGCATTCAGTGGCAGCTGCAGGCGGCACATGACATCCCCTGGAGGACCCAGGAAGAGCACCAGACTGGCACAGCATCCCATCAGGCACAGCAGGGACAGGGCACAGAGGGGCCCTCCGGTCGCCTTCACCACCGGAGATTCCCAGTGGCGCAGGAAGAGCACCGTTACGACCGCCTCACAGATGACCACCACCACCCCCGCCAGCACCAGGCCCAGGCTCTCATGGCTGTCCCAGGCCAGGTAGGTGTAGGTGGGGTCCACACAGTGGTTACTGCTGGGGATGGACCACTGGCCCTTGGGGCAGTTGGTGCACTGGCTGTCACCTGTGAAAAACAGTGTATTGACGTTTGATCAAAAGTCTGTGGTCAGATGAATGTTAGCATGGGACAAGGAAAGTTCAGGGTAGTATCCACAGGGATAGTCTTTTTATAATTTCACCATAATCATTATTCAGCAACCATTTGGAATATACATCTAAAAAAATTTGAGATTTTTGAAACAAGCCAAATAGCCTTGCATTCATTGACGCTGTATTTGTTATTTTAAGCAAACATACCAGTATTGTTCTGGAATGTTCCCTCATGGCATGGAAGGCAGTCAAAGCAGCAGGAGTGGAACCCCTTTATACGGTGAACCTCTCCTGTCTTACAGTCTGCAGAGCAGCTTGACATGGGTACCTTTGACACACAGTAGTTGAGCGGCATTTGTTTTTCTTTCACAGATATTATTTAAAAATTTCTCTTAGTTTTTGTGACAATGTCATTTTCTCTTTTTTCCTTGTTTTTCTATTCTAAGTGTATGAACTCTGTATCGGGAATTTTGTTTTGTAAGTGGAAAGCATATAGTGTAAACATGGCTTCCTCAGAATCACAGTACAAAACACAAGTCTGTTCATCAAACATTAATCTTACACATAGAAAGAGTACAAAAAAATTAAACTGCATCATCAGGGTTTCTATACTCTCTCTATTCAAATTATTCTCTGGGGGGTTACCTGATTGGATTTTGTGTGCCACTGAATTAGTGCCTTGTTGATAGACAGCTTCTTGAAGAAGTTACCAATCGGTGTGAAATTCATTTCATGCTCCTTCCAGGTCCACACCAACAGTTCGTAGCCCATGCTGGGGTTTCCATTCATATCAAACTCAAAAGGAGTGCCACTTATGTTCAAGGACACCTTCTTTGTCTCTTCCAACAACTAAGGGCAGGTAAAATAGAATAAAATGAAATTTGCGCAGAAAATTCCATTTTTTAAATGAAACTCATATTAAGTTAAATGACAACACAGTTTTTTTGTTCTATCATCATATTACTCAACCCTTAAATATAGCTGCAATGTAATCAGAGGGCTGAATGTAGTGATTTTGTAAAATACAGCTTTGTAGCAGATGTCTAATATTAGGTGCTGAGTAACACTAATCTGAATAAACAGTGTTACTCAGCACCTTACACTATACCAGTGCTTCTCAATTATTTTATGTTACGCCCCACCTAGGAAGAAGAAAACATTTCATGCCTGCCCCCCCCACTCTCCGCTGCAACTATGATGATGATTACATTTTGTCTATAAATTTTTTATAAGTACACCCCTGCATATAAATGCAATAAAGAAATCAAGTTATAACAAAGAATAATTTTATTAACATTGTTTTTTAGTCTCTGCTGGGGTCAATGTGCAATCACTTTATTCTAGCATGGTTCCCTGCAGTCACGCGCGCCTCCCCTGGCATGGCACTGCGCCCCGACCAGGGGGTCCTGCCCCACGATCTGAGTAGCACTGCACTATACTGTTCTAGCAGTGGGCTACACAGATGACAAAACCGTACAGAATAAATTCTTTAGGCAATACCTGCCATGGGTAGATTTTGTAGCCGGACTTCGGTGGGCATGAAGTAGTGTTGCAGCCCAGCATGTTGTGCAGCGCCTGAGCAATGCTGCGGACGGCTGCGTATATGCTGAAGGCGTGTCTGTTCCGCAGCGTCTCCTCCACCAGGCTCATGTTGTCTGGGGAGAGGTGCCAGCACGTTGGGCAGGGGTTGCCCATGGTAGGGATGGATGAGCTGGGCTCCAGGGGAGGCTGCTGTGGCCTCTCCTGCTGGATCTTGGAGAAGAGAGCCTGGAAGTAGTCGGTAAACTGTGGCAAAGGGCGGTTCTCGTCAGCGAAGGCCAGGATGGTGCCCACGGTGTGGATGTTGGGCAAGGTGGCAATGTCGCTAAGCAGTGCCCAGGACGTGGGGCCTATCCACACCATGCTCATGTTCCTGTGGATCACCTATGTGTGTGCACAGAACAGTTTACAGTGATTCCAAATGACCACGCAATTCCAATGACGATTTTCTTGCTGTACTTTAAGCAGATGATCAAATATGTACTTGTTTGGAATATTAGCCAAAGTGATTTAGCTGAAAGGACATACATGACTATCCTATCAGTAACAGTTTTCTTGGTATAGTGCTTGGTTCTCTAATGCAGTTATGTAGAATTTTAGCTAAATTATTTTAGCTTTAAACACATGCATCCAGAAATACTAGATTTTCAATTTAATTTCAGTATTGCACCAATAAAATATTGGAAATGCTGTAGGTATGTGCAATAAATACAGAATCGAATCCTGCTGATACAGACCATGAAAGTCTCAAACCAGCCCAGCAGTTTATTTAAAGGCTTTTAAGTGATCAAAGAGCATCTTTGAAGGCTGACACCTGGATGCTCTTCAACTGACCATTACAATACTCAGTGAATTCCAGAGTTGTGGTTGTGTCCTATTTCTCCATTGAGTGAGTACTCTTGACTTAGCTTTGTTTATTACAGTTACCTAGGATAGACTTACCACAATAGAATTAGATTTTAGGGGCTCACAACTTTTAGGGGGCCCACTCTCTGTAGCTCTTTGAGACTAACCTCAATGAAGAACTTCACAGCAGGCTCAGGGAGAGCAAAGAGCACCACCACCCCGACACTTGTGCTGTTGATGCGGTGCAGTATGTTCCTGATGGTGCGCACAGGGTCCCTGTAGATAGGAATGATCCCTTCGTATGCCACACAAATCTTCTCTGCTGTCGCCAATTCAGATAGTTGTCGCTGGCCCTGCCGCCCGTACTCGTCCTCGCTAGCCACCACTGCCACCCAGTTCCACCCAAACTCCTTCAGCAGCTCCACTATGGCCTCCACCTGCAGTCCGTCTGTGGGCACAGTGCGCATGAAGGAGGGGTAGAGCTTCTTGTCGCTGAACTTGTCACTGGTGGCACTGAAGCTGATCTGTTCAAAGAGAATACAATTGGACAGATTGATTAATTCACTACGGGCACATGGTAGGATCGGATTGGATTGGTATTGGATTGGGTGTTGCTACCCAACGGGTGGTCTGTCCTAAATCCCTGTGCACATGAGAGTTTGTGTAAGCGGATAATGGTCAGAGATCTGGCCTTTTCCGCTACGCTAGATGGCGCTGTATTCCTTTCAACAAGTGGTGTTACAACTACTTCAGGCTGACGGCTGCTAAAAAGAAAATATCTTGCGGCATACAAACAAAGATGACGTTCGGTGAGGTTGACAGAGAAGCATTTGCATACATATTGTGCATTCTCCTTTGTTTGGAAGTCTGTGTGAACGAACAAACAGCGTTTTTGGTTTCCTTGATACTGTGCCGTTGGCGTTTGATATTACAAGCAATCGAGGAGAACGAGAATTACTTGAGAGCAGGCGCTCTGCTACAACAAAGAAAGCCTCGACGTTCAGTATGGATGAAAATCAGGGACAGAAGCTTCTGGGATCGAGTGGTCTTACGCGAATCCAAACCAATCGCGTGCACAAGGAGGCACCAAGCGGATTAACATCGGCTTAAGCCAGGGGTTGCAATCGGATTCGTGAAACCAATCCCTATACGATCTTTAGCCTGTGCACATGAATTCGATACGATCCCAAACCATTTCCAATCGGATTCGGTAAAATCATATTCAGGGATGACTGCTTATTAAACATTGCATATTTTCAGGACTGTGGATGTCATTCATGCTAATATATCTCCCATGAGATGTTTGTCGCTCAATTCTTAACAGTAGTATAATGAGACTAGAGTTGTTGATGTTGCGTGGAGTAACCATAAGCCATATTTACTTGAAATCAATCAATCAAACATTAAAGCGGAATTTGCAGCGATAGCCGGTTTTCCAAATGTAATCGTAGCGATCGACTGCACACATATTTATAAAGGCGCCATCTGAGGGGAAATATGCGTATGTGAACAGGAAACATTTCCATTCAATAAACGTACAAATAATATGTGATGCCCAAATGCGCCTTACAAATATCGTAGCAAGGTGGCCTGGGGCAACCCATGACTCCTTCATCCGGACTAACAGCGTGGTTGGGTTGGCAGAGTGAGTAATGGGTGGCTACTTGGTAAGAAATTTAACACCTAAAGTGAATGTACTGGAAAATATACACATGATGTATAGTTTATGCTGTAATTATTCTAATCATTCATAGGAGACAGCGACATTCTTTTTCACATCCACTTTTATGTCGGACCAATTTTTTTTACATCAGCACGGCCCGTGTTTCTGACCTTACCGCACTTACTGCCTTTGCCACATTTGTCCAGGCAAGTTGTTTTGTTTTGGTGCTGATTCCGGTGGAAAGTGAACCAAACAAGATTTTGTGTCTGGCCTCCACCTCCAAAATCAGCACATTCACCTCGCATGCCGAAAGGTTTTTTTTCCTTCCTTTCTCCATATCCATTCTCTCAACGGGAGCACTACTACAGACCTATTTATACTAATTAGCATATTCAATGTGGGGTACTTGAGGGAGGAGACAAGGCGGAGAGTCGGGCTCGTGCATGTGCGCTGGATTTCACATGTACAAAGAGAATGTGCGTGGAAACCTGCTTACGCACGGATTGATACATCTGATTTTTTTTGGGCGTACGCATCTTTCCAGATTTTTCGCGTACGCACAGATTCAGTAGGAAACCCACGCAAGTGTTAGTACATGAGGCCCCAGGTCTCAGACATTTTTTAATTGAAAAAGTTAGTTGAAAGTAATTTGATATTTTATCCTTATTTTAGATATTAGATTTCTCAAAATGAAAAGTACACATATAGTATATAGGATATGTATGTGTGTCTACAGTGCCATAGGGGTAGTGAAAGTAACCTTCGACCTTAAACAAACCTGCGGAATGAGGAAGAACCCAAGCAGCTTGCTGATGACAGACACCATTTCAGAGGTGTAGGGGCCGATGACCGCCACCACACGCGTGGCGTAGTCGGTGTAGTTGCACCTGGCGGCCACCTCCTCGGTGGAGCCCTCGCTGAGGAAGCGCAGGGTCGGCTTCATAACTCCAGCTGGCTGCCCACACGTGTCATAGGTCTCAAAGCCCAACCTTACACCAGGGAGGATACTTTGGTCTGCGTTGATGTAGTCCACGGAGAACTTCATTACTAGGGACAATGCTAGGCCATAGCTGTTGAGCCTGACAAGACAGATAGACATGAGAATTCATATTAGTTTGGAGAGGATTAATTGCATAATATATCTTTAAGGTAGAAGTGCCCTAATGCAGGTTTTTCAAAGAGGATAACTTATCTTTCCCAACAAAACTTTTTTTTTATCTCTGTACATCTTTACCTGTTACACTCTATGTCATCGGGCTCCTCTCGTTGGCTCAGGTTGCTGGTGAGCTCGTTAATGGGGAAGAGTCCCCCAAGGAGAATGTCGCCTGGGGATCTGAAGAGCTCAGTGCTGACATTCTGCAGCCAATCAGCTTAAGCACAAAGTAGCAAAAAGTAAAAAAAGTAACAGCAGCTATTTATACAAAACTACCTGTGTGTAAAGTTATTTTCAGAGGACAGTAAATGAATACTGCTAAATACTGTAAGCTATACACTGACTACTTGAAAACATAGCTATGGCCTAGTGGTTAGGGAGTTGGTCTTGCAATCGGAAGGTTGCTGGTTCGAATACCGCCCTACCCATGGTTGAGATGCCCTTGAGCAAGGCATCTAATCCCACACTGCTCCAGAGAAACCCTGCAAATATCTGTAAGTAGCTCTGGATAAGAGCGTCAGCTAAGTGTAATGTAGTAATATATCCAAGTGTCTTTTCTGAAGCATTGTCCCTTGAAAGATATGAAACATTGTTTTGCTGAAATGTGAAGGGTGTACTCACTTTTGCGAAACACTGCATACTATACATATTTTGTAATGTTTAAATGAGAAAATATGCACTGACCATTCAAATCATTTACTTGTATACAAGATGAGATAATTGTGTCTTACCCCTGCCCAGGGAACATGTACAAAGAAACAGCAGCAGACTTATCTGCCCCACCATCCTAGTCACAACAGTGAGAGAGGGACTCGGTGGTGAGATAACGGACTGGAAAGATAAAACAAAACATAGCATGAAAAGAACTCTGTTTTGATTCAAACAAGCCAAAAAGCTATCAATACAGAGTAGAGTAAAGTAGAGTTCAGTCTGAACAGTGCCAAAAAAAAACTTGCCATATCTCCATGAAACAATAACTGGGTTAAATATAATAAAGCTCAGTTACACTTTACTTTACCATAGTTCAACAAAGTGTGGAACAATATGCAACAGTATGTACTTACACTGTACCATATTATGGTTAGGGTTAGTGTTAGGTATGTACAGTGTAAGTACATAATATTACATGTAGATACACTAAAAAAGGAATCATATTATAAACTGTTACCTAAAGCTCTATTCAAGAGGCATGGATGAACTAACCTGCAAGGAACTCTCAAATGCTGAGATTGACGCTGGAAGACCAAGGTTCCTCAGAGGGTGCTAGGTTAATAAACCGGTGATGTTTCTAGCTGTTGATAAGACTCCAGAAGCATGGCCTACAGAACTACGTCTGTGACGTTAGGTTTAGGCAAATCAGCCAGTGAAATGAAACAAACAGTTAGTTATTGGATGCAAAGCTTGCACTGTCACTACCACTTGCAGCAATACCCAGTGTAAAATGTAACTCCTAGATAAAAAAAGAGGTGTTTTGAGCTGTAATTGCTGTACATGTGTCAAAGATAACATATTAAGACAAAGAATGATGTGTGCATTGGTGTTTTCTAAGTGGCATGTTTGGTTATATTTTGTGCTATGGGTTATGTTGTGTTCTGTGTTGTAATGGTCATTTTCTTGGTTGTGAGTGTTGTGTTTGGTGTAAGTGTGTTTGATTTCTGGTGTTGATGGTGTGTTGTGAACACTGTTTAGTTGTCTGATGCTGTCTATTGGTTATGTTAGTGTTCTGTTGCCTGGTTTAAGTGTTTTGAATGTGTTTTGTTGTTGATACTCTGTTATGATAAGTGAATGGACTACTTGTAGAGTGATCTGAAAGAAGCACAAAACCTGTTGCCATTGACAGCGGTCGTTATACTTTTTCGGTGGTAATTATACAAAAATATTTGACCTGCGAACATTGGAGTTGCCCATTCAAAGTCAATGGGACGTTCCTCAGCATTCTAAAGAGCCGTATATTAAGGGTTGGTTGAATGTTGTGTTAATTTGTGTTCCATTTTGTGTGTTCCATATTCCATGTTCCATGTTGTGTGTATTCCAGCAAGGCATACAAGTATGTGATTCTGGTTCCCTTGGCTTCTGTGTGTATTTGCATAGGTGACAGGTTTTGGTTTAAGAAGGCCATTCATGTTAACAAAAACCACAAAAGCTCATTTGCAAAACTTCCACACGATACAATTTGACACTTATAGCCTACATTTGCTTTTGTTTGCTGTTGCAATCTGTTCTATGAAAGTTGATGCAGTTTTACATCTCTCCTGTCATGATATTGACAGACTCAAATGGCAAATGATTGACTGCTTGCATGTTCAGGTAACATGGTGGATTAATGTTTGTACTTCTGAAAAACTCACACAACAACTCCCACATCACCTGGGGACGCTTTACTGCTACGCAATACAGATTACTCACCCCAAAGAAAACCTCCTACCTACTTTGCTCCCGGCTGCCAGGCATGGACTGAAGTAGGCACTGAAAAGAGGCACTCCGTCCGACAATCCACAACACATCACCTTAGCCTCTCAAACCAAGGGTATATTTTAGAAAGCAGGTGTGGTCACTTATCTGGGTATGTTAACTTAAGTGTAAGTATGTGGTAAACCTTAGAGAAAGACAGAAAAGTCCTCTGGCTTTTTTTTAATTGGAGGATGAATCTATAGGATCCTTCTATATAGTAATAGATTTAAGACCTTGATGTCCTTGTCTCCCTCAGTAACCACTCCTCTGCCAGCATAAGGGTTACATGTGGGTTGCCCTAAGGGTCCACAAGTCAACTTTGTCATAGAAAGACTATTAGGAGTCTTTGGTCTCCTTTTGGTCCGGACTTACACAGTACTTAGACGTCCTAACCACCAAAGAGTCATCTTTAGGGAGGTATCCACACCCCCCACCCAAACCCCTGGTACATGATACTGGGGAGACTGACGAACATAACATAGGGCAAAGTTAAAATCACCTCAACATGTATTTTACAATCATTTAGCCCGCCATGGGCAATGTCGGTAAAATTGGCACAGTGTGCAACACTCCTACTGTCATTCTCATATGGTCTAGATTCCAAGATATTTTATATAATCTGAGGGAATCAGGGAGTCGTTGTCAATATGTGAGAGGCTCCTGGAACGTTGGGATGTCTGCAAGTACCTATCAACCCCGGTGCAATCAGGTTTTAAAACCCTTTGCAGCACCGTCTTTGCCCTCTCTAAAATTTTAGCTCAGTGATTTGGGTAACGTTGCTATCTTTCAAAAGCTCTTCATAAACCACTGATCTGCGTTTAACACCTGTCTGAGATTTTTTTTTCTGTGAGCTTTGGCAATCTATCTTCCGCCTCAGCAGGTGGTAGACATCCCTCTTCTGCCTACAGCTGCTGCAAAATGCTGTGCTGCATTTTTTGACAGGCCCCTTGGAGGCAAGACTGCATTACCTCTGTACTTGCTCACTTGCATATTGATTCCCAGTACAGTTTAGGATACATTTCAAACTCCTGTTTGCCTTCAGGTCTCTATCAGGACTTGCCCTGACCCATATCACTGACCAATCCCTACAACCCAACTAGGTCACCCAGCTCTGCTGACCATTATCTGTCTGCCTGCTTCTTTCTTGTCCTGGTGACTGAACTGAACTGTGGAATAGTTTATGTGGAAAGGCTCCTTGACTGCCTGGTTAAAAATCAAAAATTTAAACAAAGGTTTATATCTTTGCTTTTAGTTTATTATGAGAGCTGCCTGTTCTCTTATCAAGGCTATTCTCAATTACAGGGACACTTTTTTACCACTAGGGGGCAACACAGTCTTTATACTCATACAGGACCTAACAGACATTTATATACCACTCTACACACTTTTTTTTCTTTTTGCTTAACACAAGCCAAAATATGTCCTTAGATCTACAGTTAAATTAAAAATCATCAAGTTAATTAATCATAATGGTAACTTGTAAATACTGGGCTTGAGTCAGATGAGAGATTTTTTCCTGCAATCATTTCTTAAAAAACTGAGATACTGAGCAATAGTGGAAAAAGCTGTGTACCCACAGAGGCGATAATACCCACTAAGGTGTTAGCACTCTGGGCAGCTGGTGTGGGCCTTGCTAGCTGAGGAAGGGTGAGAGGGAGACCAGAGAGAGAGAGAGAGGATAGAGAGAGAGAGAGAGAGAGAGAGAGCATTCCTCCCTCTTATCTCCTTGGGAATCATGACGTGAGCAGCTCTTATCTTTAACTCTGCTGGAATAAAAAGTCTGACAGCTCTGAGCAAAAAAGAAGTAACTACACAGTATATACTGTATGTATGTAACTACATGTAATTTTATGTATGTACTGTATGTACGTATGTATTTAAAAATATAATCTTCTGATTATGTCTCCACCTGCATCTGAGGCAGACTGAGGGACCAGCTGAAGCCATGTTAGTATGGGGTAGATTGAGAAAAAGAGAGAGAGAGAGAGAGAGAGAGAGAGAGAGAGAGAGAGAGAGAGAAAGAAAGAGGGAGAGAGAGAGAGTTCAGGTTTGGTGTTCTTTCTCGTCACTGTCACTCTACTGCTAATCTCGATCTCTGAGGAGGTGGATCCAAAGGTGTTCGTGCGTGGGTGTAGTAAGACTGGAGGAGTGTTCGGTTTGTGTGTGTGTGTGTGTGTGTAAGGACAGCTTTTGCACACAGAGTTGCAGAACCAGGCCTATGCATGGGTTTTTGCGAAGTCTGCATGTCCTCTTGCAAATGTTTCCAGCCTGTTGGAAAATTTTCTTCAATGATAAAGATCCACATGTGGAAGATTTTCTTTTATCTGCACACATTGACACACACAAACACACACATGTACACAAATAGACACAC
>CM050211.1:19323649-19328649 GCA_027475355.1 Coilia nasus
TTAATGCTGTCTATCTCTCTTTTAGTGCTGTCTATCTCTCTTTTAGTGCTGTCTATCTCTCTGTGTTAGTGCTGTCTATCTCTCTATGTTAGTGCTGTCTATCTCTCTTTTAATGCTGTCTATCTCTCTTTTAGTGCTGTCTATCTCTCTTTTAGTGCTGTCTATCTCTCTTTTAGTGCTGTCTATCTCTCTTTTAGTGCTGTCTATCTCTCTTTTAGTGCTGTCTATCTCTCTTTTAGTGCTGTCTATCTCTCTTTTAGTGCTGTCTATCTCTCTGTGTTAGTGCTGTCTATCTCTCTATGTTAGTGCTGTCTATCTCTCTTTTAGTGCTGTCTATCTCTCTTTTAGTGCTGTCTATCTCTCTTTTAGTGCTGTCTATCTCTCTGTGTTAGTGCTGTCTATCTCTCTATGTTAGTGCTGTCTATCTCTCTTTTAATGCTGTCTATCTCTCTTTTAGTGCTGTCTATCTCTCTTTTAGTGCTGTCTATCTCTCTGTGTTAGTGCTGTCTATCTCTCTATGTTAGTGCTGTCTATCTCTCTTTTAATGCTGTCTATCTCTCTTTTAGTGCTGTCTATCTCTCTGTGTTAGTGCTGTCTATCTCTCTTTTAGTGCTGTCTATCTCTCTGTGTTAGTGCTGTCTATCTCCCTGTGTTAGTGCTGTCTATCTCTCTTTTAGTGCTGTCTATCTCTCTGTGTTAGTGCTGTCTATCTCTCTTTTAGTGCTGTCTATCTCTCTGTGTTAGTGCTGTCTATCTCTCTTTTAGTGCTGTCTATCTCTCTGTGTTAGTGCTGTCTATCTCTCTTTTAGTGCTGTCTCTCTGTGTGTGTTAGTGCTGTCTAGCTCTCTTTTAATGCTGTCTATCTCCATTTTAGTGCTGTCTATCTCTCTCTCTGTTAGTCCTGTCTGTCTCTCTTTTAATGCTGTCTATCTCTCTTTTAGTGCTCTACCTCTGTGTTAATGCTGTCTACCTCACTTTTAGTGCTGTCTGTCTCTGTTAGTACTGTCTCCCTCTGTTAGTACTGTCTCTCTTTTAGTGCTGTCTGTCTGTCTCTCTTTTAGTGATCTCTCTGTTAAGGCTGTCTGTCTGTCTCTCTTTCAGTGCTGTCTATCTCTCTCTTTTAGTGCTGTCTCTCTTTCAGTGCTGTCTGTCTCTCTCTTTTAGTGCTGTCTGTCTCTCTCTTTTAGTACTGTCTATCTCTCTGTTTTTAGTGCTGTCTGTGTCTCTTGTTTAGTGCTGTCTATCTGTCTCTCTGTTAGTGCTGTCTATCTCTCTCTTTTAGTGTTGTCTCTCTCTCCTTTAGTGCTGTCTGTCTCTCTCTCTCTCTTATTTAGTGCTGTCTATCTCTCTCTTCACTCTTTGTCTCTCCAAAAAGAAGCATTTTTATCTCTGTCCATGTCCCCACTTGTTTTCTGCCTTTCTGTCAGAAGTAAATGTGGCCTGCTCTGTCCCTCTCACTGTGTTCCCTCTCTCTCTTTCTCTCTCTCACTCTGTATCTCTGTCTCTCTTTCTCTCTCTCCCTCTGTAATTCTGTCTCTCTCTCTGCCCCCTTTCTTTCTTTCTCACCATGTGTCTCTTTTTCTCTCTCACTGTATTTCTCTCTCCTTCCCTCTTTCCCTCCCTCTCTATTTCTCGCCCTCTCTCCCCCTCTGTCTCTTCTGTTGTTCCCCTCTGCCCCCCCCCCCCCCCCCCCCCCCTCCACCCTTCTCCCTCCCCATGGCCTGAGAATGCCAGGATCAGGCCAAGTCCTAATCTCCGTTGGCCAGCCGAGGAACACTGGGCCTGTTGTCAACACGACAGCCAGATAGACCACAGCCGCTGACAAATTATTAACTGGTCTCCCTCTGCAGCGGGTGCACCACAGAAACGAGTTAGCAACGGCCCACTGCACCAAATCTTAAGCTTCATATACTGTATCTTTCACCGTATGTCTTCATCTGCATTCATAAGTTTCATTACATACATCTTTAGCTCCAAGAGTTACAGTAGGCTGGATGCAAATGGATAGTTTTAAGTCCAGAAGTTTAAGTGTAATTCAGGACTCACATAATTCAAGTGTTTTTTCTGTTTATTTTCTTTCCCAAAGCATGCTGGGAGATCATTTTAACAAAGGAAGTGTAGACTATTTTCAGTGATGGACTGACAGGTTGCATTGAGAAAGAAGAAAAGGTAGTATGCGGAAAACAGTAAGTGCAAGAAGACTATGAACAGGCCTAACCTGAGCTGGGGCTAATTTGAATGGAATGTATGGGGGTCTCTTGCAACACACACATACAGTACACATACACACACACATGGATATGCACACACAGGCATGTGCACACACACACACACACACACACACACACACACACACACACACACACACACACAGATGAATATGCACACACACAGGCATGTGCACACACAGGCGCATACGCACACACACACACACACACACATACACACACACACACACACACACACATTATGAACATTTTGTTGGATCAGCATACTGAGTAAAACGCACATTATTCCAATTAAATTGCATTACATTACACTTAGCAGACGATTTGTCCAAAGCGACTTACAAAAAGATAACTTACAACTAGCCCTTCAGCGGTCACCATATCGCCGGCGTAACGACTTGCTGTAACTGAAAAAAACATAATTACAACATTACTACAACATTACAGAAAGTCTTCAGTAACACATTACAATTTGGTCATTCCCATTTTGGTAACAACAAAGTTATAATAGGGGGTGTCTCTTAAAGGGATGTCATACAAGCCTGACACATTTTGCAGAATTTCAGCATTAAGCATGCACTTTGCATGCTTTCTTCCAGATGTGAAGTCTGAAAATGACAGCTGATACAGAGAAGTATTCAGCATTTGCAACACACACACTTCCAGATGTTAATGACATGCCCTAGACTGCCAGATAGTAATGCAACAAGCTTACAATCATCGCTACATTGTTTGATGACATTTACGTAACAATAGCTGGTATTTGTTTAGACGTGTACGTGTTAAAAAGCAATCAGTCTTATTAAATTAGACAGATATTAATAATTTACACACACATACAGTAACACACACGTGTGCGCGCACGCACGCACGCACGCACACACACACACACACACACACAAAAGCCATGCTTGCACCTGATTGTGATAGATTCACTGGACAGGCTAAGGGTCAAACCTGTCATGCACAGTCTGCTTATTCTGACTACAAAAGAGGTCAGAAGGTGTCTCTGTGGCCTTAAACTATCCTCTTGAGTGTGTGTGTGTGTGTGTGTGTGTCAATGTGGGGAAGAGTCTGATGCAGTGTGTTAATGTTGTTTGTGTAGCCAGCCTCCGGAAGACACACACACACACGACACACATGACACACACACACACACACACATACACACACGACACACACACACACACACACACACGACACACACACACACACACATACACACACGACACATACACACACACACATACACACATGACACATACACACTTCCTGCTAGCTACCCCTTTATCTCCAGCAGTCCAACCTGTTCCTCTGGTTTAAGAGGTCTCTCTCTCTCTCTCTCTCTCTCTCTCTCTCTCTCTCTCTCTCTCTCTCTCTCCCTGTGCATGTGTGTGTGTGTGTGGGTGTATGTGTGTTTGCGTGCATGCATGTATCTGGCCATTTTGAAGTACATGCATATGCACACCCACACATACACCCAACCTGACACACATACACCCTCTCTGTGTTTCACACACACACACACACACACACACACACAGCTTACTGTAAGAACATTGTTGCTGAAGGTGTAGGAAATGTACCAGAGTGTGGGTGGTGGCTGTGGTGGTGGTGTGTGTGCGTGTGCGTGTGTGTGTGTGCACGCGTGTGTGTGTGTGTGCGCGTGTATGCATGCATGTGTGTGTGTGCGTGCGTGCGTGTGTGTGTGCACGCGTGTGTGTGTGGAGGGTGTTGAGGAGGTGGGGTAGATGCGGGGGCGCAACCTGACCTGTCATCTGCATCACTGTGATGACCTTGGGCATTAGCCAGGTGCGGTAACACGATACAACCCACAGTGTCATGGTGGAGGATAGAGAGAGAGAGAGAGAGAGAGAGAGAGAGCGAAAAAAAAACAAAAGAAAAAAAGATAAACATTAACCAAGTACCTAGAAACACAGAGGCGCTGTTGCGTTCTGCAAACAGAGGCACTAATGGAGGTCAGAGACCTCTGGCAGATTTAGTTTGCACTGCAGAGCAAATGAACTGCAGGTCAGGAAGGAGTCAGCACACGGCTCTGATGGCTGGTTCCCCTCCTGTCGACCTTTCAGACCTTCAGGCCACCTTACTTTTCTTTAGTTTTTTTTAAATACGTGACTAATTTAAAAAAAAAGGCATTTTTAAGGTTTTATCTAAATAGGACACTGAGGATTAGACAGGAAATGAGTCAGAGGAATAAGATGGGGAAATGATCTCTGGTCGGATTTGGACCCAGACACATTAAGACCTTCATTGTCATTGAACAACAAAACAAAACAACAAAATTAGACAGCAAAGCCACAAAGGCGCTGGGTAAAAGTGTCAAGCGAGAAAGTATTGTAGAAACAAAAGAAATAAGGGAGTGTATACAAGGGTATAATAAATAATAAATAATAACACACAGTAAAAGGCAAATGGGCTATGTACAGAGTCTGTGAATAATAATATAATAATAATATTGCACTATGAGGTAGGTACTGCACATCATGCTGTAGGTGTTACACAGTGAGAGGTAGCGGGGCAGATCCATGTTGAACATAATCAACAGCAGCAGTGAGGCGATAAAACTGAATTTGACTTTTGCCAACATTAGTCAGCAGCATACATGACTTGGGCCCCTTGGCCAGTTCCACCATGACCCCCCCCCCTTGACCACCTCACTTTCTTTAGCTCTCCATACATCTGAAGCATATGCTGAACCACTGGGCAATTACTACTGAAAATTCATGACCATGAACCTATATTGCAACGTTT